>OX453304.1:31296297-31801187 GCA_949710035.1 Crambus lathoniellus
ATGTATGGGATTTTATAAATATTTTTTGCTTTCTTGTATAATCTTCCAGATTCTGTTGTGTCATACTCATCTATACTAATATTATAAAGAGGAAAATTTGATTGTTTGTTTGTTTGTTTACATTTTGTTTACATTATACCAAAATGACATGTTTTACAATTTTTGTCTGTCTGTCTGTTTGTTCCGGCTAATCTCTGAAACGGATGGACCGATTAATACGACAATTAGAAGAAGTTACAAATTTTATTCCAAGATTTTCTTACATTGTGACTTAGTTACACCTCACTTTTTCGTAGGTATGCCACATCCATAGGATTTAGTACTCAGAGGAGTAAACCGGTTCACAGCAATGTTGCCGTTCCGTATCATAGCATGGCTTGTAGAAGACGATAGATACGGCTGTGGTTAGATACATTACTGTTTTCGTGCTCAAAAGTGTACTTCGTAGAAGGGAAGAGACAACTTTTTAAAATTATTTATAAAGAAGCCAGTATTAGAACAAGATTCTGATTCTGGTTTCGTTTTAAACGTCTCAAAAAGGAACGCATATAATCTGTGGGAAGAGAGGACATAACACACGTGTAACAGCTAGTAAAAAATCATAGTTTAAAATTCATTTTGTATGTATAAAATATCAGTTCTCTACATTAGGCGTGAAAAGTTACACCAGACAGAGTTGTTTTCACATTTATATTGTTAAATGATTTTGATCGCAGGTTTGCTCGCGTTAAATTCGGGATAATGCAGATAGTTCTCTTTCTAGAACTTCATTATAAACGATAATCTTCACTATTTCTCAATACAAACTTTTGGGCCCTGCAACTCCATTTGATTCCAAAAATCAAAAAGTATTTCACCAGTACATTGCTACATTATTCCTTTTACTCCAATATTCCCACGGGAACGGGCACCGAACGAATAGCCACTAAGTCATAAGATTAAGTATATTATACATAACTAGCGGCCGCCCGCGGTTTCACCCGCTTGGTTCCCGTTCCCGTGGGAATATCGGGATAAAAAGTACATATAAACCTTCCTCTTGAATCAATCTATCTATTAAAAAAAACGCATCAAAATCCGTTGCGTAGTTTCAAAGATTTAAGCATACAAAGGGACATAGGGACAGAGAAAGCGACTTTGTTTTATACTATGTAGTGATGATAGTGATATGGATGGTCTTGTGACGGGACCCCTTAGTCGGCCAGCGGTACACTAGCCGGAGCGTCGGAAGTCACTGCACAGTATTCAATTAGTAGATACTAGATTCCTATGTAGATTTAATGGAAATGGTGAATAAATGAAAGGTCCAACATCCAGAGACTTGTGTTTTATTGTGTTTTTCAAAAGGATAAATAGAAATAGGTAGAATGAACTGTAACAATACAAAAATACATGAATGTAAAAAGTCCTAGTACTTAAAATTTTATTATAAGAAAATAGTGTGTAAATAAATGGGTATGAGTTCTTACCCCATAGGTATATTGGGTTCCTCTATATCTTATAACTAGAGATCGGATAATCGGATGCATGTTTACCTAAAGTTAATATTTGGCTAGAAAATTATGGAAGCGACTTCTTAAAACATGTTTTTTCAATATAAATCCCGGGATTCCAGAAAATTAGTCCTTAACATAGTGTGGAAAAGACCTCTTTAGCATGTGGTATTTATTTTAAAAAATTCGATACAAAAGTGCATTCCATAACAGCTAACACTTCAACTTTAGGTAAATATGCATCCGTAAACGAAGCGAAGAGTTATTAATCTATGGCATCCGATTATCCGATCACTGATTATAACTATAATCACCACATAATTTCAACTAATATTAGTAACTGGTAAGTAATGGAAGCACTGTTCATTACGATGGTTTTTGTAGGACTGAATCAAAAATGCTGAACAAGGATCGTGGAACGAAAATTTTGAATTTAAAAGGACAGGTCCAGAATACTATCGATAACCAGTAAATTAAACTATGAAGTTTCCAGTCATCATGGAGGTTCTAACCATCCATGAGACTGGAACGAGACGGCATCGTTACAGCCTTATAAACTGTATTGTATACTACTACTGTATGTACGTATTCTGAAGATAACAAAATTTTAATATTTCCAGGTATTCTTCTCGCCTTGGTGGTGCTGTATGCTGCGCCAGCGGTGAACGGCGATTGGACATCACCTCTCCCCTGGAACTGCAAAGACAATCCGCTGCCAAAGATATGTCCCAACATATACGAACCCGTATGCGGAACCAATGACAAGGACTACAAAAACATCTGTGAACTTGAGAGAGCCAGTGTGAATTCTGGTTTTCCTTACTCGATTAGGCTAGCGTACACTGGTCCTTGCTGGTGTGATTGCCGTTACTGCCCGAGATGCTACAAGCCTGTGTGTGGCACCGACAAGAAAACGTACTGGAACATATGCTGGCTGCGCTGCTACAACGACTGCAACTACCGCAGGAAACAACCCAAGATCCTGCCGAAATATCCTGGCTATTGTTAAAATGTAAATCTTTATTACGGGCCCAATGGCACAGCGGTCACTGACTATGTCACCATATCTACTGAGCCAGGGCTCAGAACTCTGAATTTCAATTCCATTTTGTAAGCTTAATTATTATTTTATAATAATAATTTATTATAATTATTTGCTTGTTTTATTATGTGCAATATTATGTATTATTCTGTACTTCCAGTCCATTTGGCAAAATAAATATTTGATAAAACATAATTAAGCATTATTATACTTTCCTCTTTATACAGTAGTATAGTAGTAGTAATCCACCCACAGCAACCCTACAACTGCTTCGCTTCTACTTCAAAACCATCTAAATGATATTGAGAAATGGTTAAAACGATGGAGGATTCAAGCGAACAAGAGTAAGTGCGTCCACGTTACCTTCACACTCAGAAGAGAAACCAGTCCTGCTATCAACCTGATTAGCAACTTTATCCCACAAGAAGACAGTGCAAAATATCTGGGCATTCACCTTGATAGGAGACTAACCTGGCAAAAACACATCTGGAGCAAGCGAAAGCAACTTGATGGAAAACTTAGAAGCTTCAACTGGTTAATTGGTTGCCTGTCACCTTTGAATGACACCAGCAAAATGATGGTCTATAAAGCTATTCTAAAGCCAGTGTGGACATACGGAATACAGTTAAGGGGCACAGCTAGTAACTGCAGTAACATCGGCATCCTAGAGATTCCAAACCAAAGCACTCAGAACAATGTTTGGTATCCCAAACTGCATTTGTTGCTTATGCAGTTATTTACCTAGACCTCGGCATTAAATGCGGTCCGGCAAGAGATAGCCCACAACAGCTTAAGTATTAAGATAAGTTAACATTCCATGCCAATGCACTCGCTCAAGCACTGAGTTGGACAGGTAGTCTTCAGTTTAACCGACTGAAACGAAGAGACGTGCCAAATCTACAATATAGATTCCCAGAATAAAACATAAAGAGGGTCGTCGGGAAGAAGTTTTCCAACCTGTTAAGTCTCTCGTAGATCACATATTCAGATTTACCTATCAGCCAAAAAAGTGGCTTACTGTTGCCTAAAGAGATTGCCATGAAGCAGAAGACACTATAAAAAAATAGTATGTATTTAATAACATGTATTGTGTGTGTATGTATTTAATAACATGTGTGTTGTGTATGTTGTAAAACTTCATGTATTTTATTTTCTCATAATGTAGGTACCTATATTGTTCTTTCATTGATGTACCAAAGTATTATAAGTTTCTTTATCGTCACCGTGAGGTCTTGCTAGGTTGTAGGCGTACATTAGACGGTCACGCAACCATTAGTCAATTCCATCACTCAAGACTAGCTAACCAATCGGTATAGAGGAACTTCGGCAGCGATATGAATGGTTCATTTTGACTGGCTAAAAGAATCGTGACTGATAGCAAACTGAGCAAAACCTACCGTCTAATGGGCGCTATAATAGACCGAGCAAACGAAACCATTGACTCATCTCGGCCTGCTTTACCGATAGAGCATGGCGTATTGCATAGCAATGCCACTAAGGCTCCCACACGAAGTATTTGACAGGCAATAAGGTTTCTATTATCATGAGGCGTTGCATATTTTTGCAATGCGATGCGAGCTCGCAGTTTTGTGTGGGAGCCACTGAACTCTATTGTGGGAGCCCATTTTAATCATCCTCTAACCGCTAACCCTAGACGCTCAGTTAATACTGTGAAGCCCATATTATTATTATAACTATTATGAAAGACGGGATTTTTACCGTGTTTATTTGATATTGATCATGGCGTGTGTAACTGCGCCGAAATATCGGGAACTCGAAAAACGAAATAAACATGGTAAAAATCCCGTCTTTCATAATAGTTATAGTGATAATGACCATGTAAGTTTAAAATCTTAGCCCATATTATGCCCATATAAGGACAAAATATGGGCTTCAAATGTCAAATGAAGCCCATGTCCATATCGGTGTTGGCTAAAAAAGAATGCATTTGAATTTTTTTGGCTGAAATTAAAGTACGTGGTTACATGGAAGAAATTTGTGTGCGTGTGTTCCTCCGAATTTTCAAGCATATCCGTCTCCATTGCTGAATTGTAGCGTACTAACCGTCCACAGTAAGTATTTAAATGATCAAGTGTATTGACGGATATCAGTATTAATATCAGAATATGTCAATACGGAATTAAGAAATCTAGAAATCCGCAATAAATACTGTCATTCGCCAATACACTAGACTACACGATCAGTATATATTATCACAAAATAAAATTAATACATACTGATGGATCAAAGTATTAACTGAGCGACTAGGGTTTGCCCAAAGAGCATGTAGAATAATCACTAGTCGTTCGCCCAGACCATGAAGCTCGACTTAATACTGAGGTAACTGGAGAGTGCAGTACTACAATAACACTTTTTTTCTACAACTGTTGTTATTAGGCCGCGTTTCCACCTGCAAGTAAACTTGCGGAAGTCTTGCGTGAGTTCTTGCAAAATCGTTGACATATCATACTGACAAGCTGTCGCGAGTGTTGCTGTCGGACATTTATCGCAGAAGTTTACTTGCAGGTGGAAATGCGGCGTTACGAAGCCGTGAAACGGAACGAACTATACACTTGTCACCATGAAATTTGACTTAATACTCTGAGGTAACTGGAGCTCTCACCCTGAATAAAAAAGTGTCGCCAGCAAATTTGACATTTATGTATGTAGTGGCTGTCAGCTGTCTCATATGACCATAAGTATTTTTTTAAAGTGTAGGTGAGACGGAAGACAGCCACTGTGTAATTTGCGGTGGACAAAAAATTGTTCGTACTGCACTCTCCAGTTACCTCAGTATTAAGTCGAGCTTCGTGCTTGTCACTGTCAAATGACAGCGAAACGTCAACGTCAAAGCTAGCGACAGCAACTGTCACTGTCAAATGGGTTGACAGCGACGCTGAAGCGACCGCCACAGATTAACATAAGTTCAAGCAGGCGACACAAATAAAAACTTTCGTAGCGAGCAAATTATATAAACAACACAATAGTTATAATATAACAACATTTCATATAACGTTCATTTAGTATAATCAACGAATAAATATTTCTGGCGCTTCGCCGGCCGCTGCCGCGGCACGCTCGCTTCGCTCGCTCGGCTCGCGCTGTTTTGTTCACTGTTCTAACCTAACCTAACCGATTATTAATTGTTTTGTCACCGTTGTGGCTGTTTATGGCGGGGGGCTTCGCCCCCCGAGCCCCCCTTAAGACCGCACTGTACCCCCCGTGCCCCCTGCTCCTTTGCCTACCCTATACATTTAATTGACTAATTGATGATTATATAAAACAAAATTATATCAAATGAAATTATTACATATTATGATGATTATTTGAAACAAAATTATATTAAATGACAGTTCTAGCAAATGTGTTTTATATAAAATATTATAAATATATTCTTGGTCTGAAAATAAATGATTTTTTATTTATAAAATGAGCGTTATGTCAAATGATATTATATAAAATAATGATTATATGAAATAAACATTATGCAAAATGAAATTAGTTGAAGTGTTGTTATGAAAGACGTTTATTATGTCATATGAACGTTATTGAAATGAAATTATACCAAATGAAATTATATCATTCATTACGAACCCTTTTTTATTAGGGTTTCGTAGTCAACAAGGAACCCTTATAGTTTCGCCATGTCCGTCTGTCCGTCCGTCCGTCTGACCCCAGTCTAGCTCATAGACTCTTAGTACTAGAAAGCTGTAATTTGGCTTGAATATACATATATATCACGCCAACAAAGTGGTATAGTAAAGTTTTGAAAAATATTTTTTTTTATGTTACCTCCCCTACACGTGAAGTGGGTATGTATTTTTTTTTTCTTGTCTACCCCATAGTGTGGGATGTCGTTGAATAGCAATTTCAAAAACGTCGTGGGTTCGTAAAGACAGTTTTTTGATTAAGGCATCTGTTTGTGAATTATTAAGCTTTAAAGTTCAAAATTTTTTTAGAGTCAAGTGTCCCCTCCCCTACCAGCCAAATGGTTGGTCTTGGATACTTGAAAAATTTCACGATAGTAGTACATATGACGAAGTTAAAAGGAAAACTATCACAGCTAAGTAGGCTTTACAAGTTTTTGAGATATAACACATTTTAGAAAAACGCAAATATAACTTTGTCATTCATACGAATACTATGAAAAACAAAGTTTATTTTTTTCTGGCAAAAAATGACAGTGGTATTTTTGCTAGGTGTACGTAATCGGTACGTTAAGTGGGTACGGAACCCTTCATGAGCGAGTCCGACTCCCACTTGGTCGATTTTTTTATATGTATTCTGTGATCCTTAGATATAGCTAGTACTTATTTATTTTCTTTTGTTTTGTGGCATTAGGATTTAAGTTAATCTTTTTTTATTGTTTAACCTGTTGACTATCAGGGGTATCAAATAACAGGCTCATTTTTTACGTAAACAAAGCATTTAAGCGCGCGTTTGGGCTCTCCCAAACATCTGTTTGTGCGCGCGACGACGGAAGTTACATTTATGAGCAGCATATGAGTCATAGCAGCGCATAAATTTTATCCGAAACTTTAACGAAATGTTTTGTTTTTATAATCGACGTTCAAACTCAACTTTTGTGTAAAAAAAAAGACAATAGTGCGGTCCCTTCGATTTTTTTTTCACATAGTTATCGATGAAATAACATATAAAAAGTATATATATATTTAGAATATACATGAAAAAATCTATCGGTTAAAATTATAATATATAAAAAAACAATAAAATATTTTTCAAAAAAAAAATTGTTTTTTTTCCGATTTGCAAATTTGCAAATTTTCAAGAATTTTTTATTATTTTTTTTGTTCCGGATCACATCATCATTTCAGCCGTACGACGCCCACTGCTGGGCATAGGCCTCCCCCAACGATCTCCACAACGATCGGTCTTGCGCTGCCCGCATCCAGCGGCTTCCCGCGACCTTAACCAGATCGTCGGTCCACCTTGTAGGGGGATCACATATTATATTATATTTTATAGTAAATAGAGTTTATTTCTCATAGAAACACCGAAAACCGCGTTCAAAACACAGAAAAATTGAAATAGTTACAAAATAAAGTAATAAGGTATTTACATATGGTATATATTATACAGCAGGTTCCTAACCTGTTGCTTATACTGAGTTGGGCGCATTTCTGACACCACACGACGACGCTGCGTTACCACAGACTACCTATTTTTTGTGTACCTATTTTCTAGTTTGTAATATGTAATAATAGGTGTCCTATTTTTTTAGTTTTTATGTTGTCGTGTGGTAAAAAGAAATAAATTATTTTTCTTTCTTTCTTTCTTACATAGGTCGCGTGTCGGGACCGGGAGCCACGTGGCTCCCACCGATGCTCAAGTGGTTGGCATTATTTGGGTTTATGGTAATCAGTACACTGTTATTGTTACACCTCTAGATATATTTGTTTAAGAAATTCTGTTATCAGAAATGTGATTTAAAAATAAATAAATAATGATTTTATTATCTTAGTGTTACATTTTTCTGCCGTCGATACGAAAACACCTACAGTGGCGAGTTTACAATAGAGTAAAATAAACTAAAGCAAATTTATTTAAAAAGTGCTACCTGTGGCGAGCTTACATAAATGTTTTTTGTCGTTTTTCTGATGACGAAATAACAGTAACTGTTAAGGCGAGTTTACAAAGACCTGTATTGGGTCTAATTGTGCCTCAAAAGTGGATGAAAATAGCTAACGGGTGTCCCAAAAGTCGGTAAAGGATGATTTGTCTCAATAAAACGCGAATGGATTGGAATTTCTTCGTAGTTTTATTTTATTTTAAAGAAGAGACTTGTACAATTTTATCTGAATAGAATATCTGCTAAATGGCCGCCACGTGCATTTTTGCTGTGTGCTAGTTATTATGACACTTTCACACATTTCGCTACTTATTTCACCAATAACTCGGCGAATATTTTGTCTATATTGTCTATGTTTTGTGGATCGTTGGCGTATCTTTATGTTTGACGTAGCCCCAAAGAAAGAAATCCAGTGGCATCAGATGGCAAGATCTCGGTGGTCATTTGACATCACCTCTTATTGAAATTACGAGATGTTTCGGCTTTTCGACGAGTGTTTGTAATTGATCGTGAATTTTCGTTAAATATTTGTATAACTTCTATGCGCTGTTTTATTGTGAAACGCTTCACGATTAATTTCACATGTGTCAAGATGACGTATGTCAAATTTCAACCCGCCATCTTGAATATTTCGGAAATAGCGCGAAATTCTAATCCTATACTTACTTTTGAGACACCCTTTAGAAGACATACAACATTCACCCTCTTCAAAATCTGCCTTGCGATGTTATGAAGATTAGCTTAGTTAGTTAGTTTAAACAGCTGTTCTTAACTGTAATAAGTAAGATTGACGTAAGCGTCTTGGAACTAATACCTAATTCCAAACACCAATTATTAAATTAATATCAAACATTGAATCAGTGAATCTTATTGCCTAATGCCTAGCCATAAAGTCCTTACTTTTTACGTTCATCATTAATTCAATCATCAATCAATATCTTAAAGGTAGACTTCCGTGCATCGCGGCCGATCGCAGCAGCGTGCGATTGTTCGCGTTCGACAATAGTCAGTGTATGAATATATATGGCGCCGTTTCCGAAGTCTGCCATGGACGCGTAAGGCTTACAGACGTCAGCATACATTTTCTTTCATTGAGTATTGACGCATCAGCCGCGCGTGTCATCGTCAGTCGAATGCGATTGATCGCGCGCGGCTGCGATCGGCCGCGATGCACCGAAGTCTACCTTTATGCCAATGTAATTTCGTTCAAGAGTAAAGGCTGATTTACATTGATCCAGTAGCTCGATCCAGTGTTACTGGATTGCGGCACTGGATTGGCACTGGATCAATGTAAACATGTTTCAATCCTGTTCGGAAAAGATCGACGTTTCTGAACGCATCTCTAATGTCACGTCAAATTGACATTAGCTGTCACTTGAAGTTGACAGGCCCTTACTTGATTGGAATTCTTGTAAGAAAAATGTCGGATTAAATTTTGCTGAATTGTTAAAAAAAACCGCTCGCCTTGAATGTGCCTGGCATATCGAGTTTGAATTGAATCCTGAATTATCCTTTTGATCCCGTTTTGTACGACCAAGATTTAGACGCCATCTTGACGAGTGGCCCGGTCGCGGCGTTTTGAAATAAAGAGTACCACCACACGCGTTGTTGTCGGGACGATATCTTAATAAGCAAGCCCCGCGTGTGTTATTGTGTATTGTTGGGATGCCCAGTGTTTTGGGACCCTGTGTGGTATTTGTTTTGTGAGTAAGGTGACGAATTGGTAAGGTCTGCAGAAGAAGAAGGAACATCAGATGGGGGCGCGCCCTCATACCACTTCTGCCCCGGAGACTTTCGACACCACAGACCCGTATGTAAAATTCACCTTAATTTAAATTAAGTCGCTGTGTATCGCAGTTCAATTGTTCAGTTACATCCCGGCTGAAACCAAGTTTTGTCCGGAGTCTATATTAGTGAAACGCTTCCACTGCGCTATGCCGGTTCCGCGGGTCTAGGCAGGGGTGTACTGAACAAATCCAGTACAGCGTCCAGTAAAACATGTTTACATTGATGCAGTGCCAATCCAGTACATCACATTGTTTCACTAAAAAGCTTATCCAACGCGTTTAGAATGCTTGTGACCGATTCTGTTATCACATTCCACGTAGAGGACATGTGACCCAATATAAACTGAATCTCCTAAACACGACTTTTAGACATTCCTTCCATTTTGCATCTTCACTCTTAAGCATTATAAAAACTCTGCATCCTTATTTCTTTCATCATGTCAGCCGAACGACGCCCACTGCTGGGCACCACCCTTAGTTCTTTAATAAACATTAATTTGCCCGTCGTAAAGGTTAGATTCGCGTCCCGCCTAATATGATGAGCTGCATTTCGTGGCAGCTTTTGATACTCTGCTATGAAATAATGGAACAACATACCTCCTATGCTCGTTTAAAACCTTGTAAAGTAGAGATTGCAGCTTTCAAAACATAATTTAAAAAAGTTAAATTTACTAGCTTTCGGTGTGCTACAGTTTAAGTAAGTTTAATTTTTTATTTCTGTAAATAGTACTTATGCATAGGGTCAATATGTAGCTATTTTACCTATTATGCTATGGGTTTCCAGAAATACAGTGTGGCTAGTAGGAGTGCATTCAAATTCGCAGGTAAGAAAGAACATGTATAGCAATGTTCAAACCAGCGTCAAAACCTCAGCAGCCCCAATAAAAAATAATAATGTAAAGTCGGCGTACACCAGGGTAGCAACCTCGGCCTTTTGCTATTTAATATTATCGTGAATTATCTAACTGTAACAATATTAAGATCAATCTTGTGGAACATTTTATATGCGTATAATATAGTATTCAATTCCAATAACGTACATGAAATCCAAGAAAATCTAGAGAAATAGAGAAAACAGCTAGAGTTAATGGGTAATAGTAATACTGATACGCATCAACCTACTCCTAGGCCCAGTCCTACTCATACGCTAAAAAGACACCTACAACCTGTAAGAACATAAAACTTGATAATACAACCATACGATGTATACCAGGTATGCAGAGCTGTGAAAGCGGATATAACTAACAAAATAACAACGGGATGGAATAAATGATATTGTATGTGATACGAAAATGTCAATACAAAGATAAGGTAAAATATTTTGTTAAACAGCAGTCTAGCCAGCGTTGCTTCATGGTAGCGAAACAGTAGCAAAAACACACGACAGAAATGCTTAGTTGCGATGAGCTGGTTTTGGATACGACAAACATGTTAGGGAAGCTTTGGAGTAGCAAAAAATGCATATAAAATTAAAGAGTCCAGGCTCAGACGTTACGGTCAAATGCTGCGTATAAATTAATAATTTCGTGGAAAAGTGCCTCACCATGGCTAATAAAAAGATTAGAGGAGTACGACCTGAAACATCCTGGATGACGGTCACCCAGAAGAACATGACGGGTCTTCAACTAACTGAAGAAGATCCACAGAAGCAAAATACGTGCCATCGTATGATTGCAAAAAAGAGCCCGTTTCCCATGTTTGACAGCCCTACTGCTTTTAGACGCTGCCAATATCGAAGCTGCCAGCAACACAAAGTGCCCGCACGTTTATTCATTTTAAATATTTTTTATTATCCATTATTCGACATAGAAAAACAAAAACTTAAAACAAAAAGGATCATCTGGCCTCTGGGGGGAAAGAGAGGGGGAAAGTCTGAACAGAGATAGCGATCGTTATGATATCAAACTTCCTCGTTAAGTCAGTGCCGCCAGGTTGTGATGATTGATTCCTCACGAATTAGGGGTGTTTTTATATATTATGTAGGTAAAATTTTGGGCAGAAAATATTTTTGTGGGATTGTTGAGAGAAACGTATCTGAATTTAGAGGGAAGTGTAGTTTTTGTAATTTTTGGAAGAAATAATTTTCTGTTGGATTGTTGAGAGAGAAGTGTCTGAACTCCAGGGAACCTATATTTGTTGTTACAGTAAAAAGTGTATTTTTAGTAGGTATGCTTTTTTATGTTTTATTGGTACCGAGCCACTAAATAATAGTGCAAAAAAGATTTTTATGCCAATGGCAGTGGTATAACATTGATTTTACTAAGAATCAACCGAAGCTTGGATTTACATTTTATAAAAAAACAATTAGTTACCTATGTGTCCTTGTGTTATGCGGGGAAACGCAAGTCGGGCACCTGGCAAGTCATACGCGTCAGTAATTGACGCGGTGGCCGCGCGATTGGCCAAGCTAAAATATTCGCCCTCTCACACTCGCTCTAGCATCGTGGCGACGACGCCAAACCCGAAGCGACGATATTTTGAGATCAAATCGTTAGCTTTATAATTATTATAATTTGTGGTAGGGGGCTTTCAAATTTCCACGCTATATTTGACGTAACGCCAAGTTTTTTAAAATCAGCAATTTTTTTAAATTATGCCAGGGATGTTTGCTATAGCAATATATAAGAATTACAATACAAAACTAGTTTGCACTATTATTAAGTGGTTTGCTACTGCTCATTTGAGCAATTGTCTCGTATCCCACTCCTCATTTTCACTTAACGACAAATTTCGTTAACTTTACGATCGTTACGAAGTTGAGACTTCCCCCCTGTTGACGTACATGTTTTCAATAAAGATTGAACAAAACTTTCCACAACACATTACAATAATATTGTTAATAATTTATTAAAATATTACATAAAAAATACAAATTATGCAGCACACACCCACATATGTTGGTTAATCAATAGCCATATTATTTTCTTGGCAACAATAAATTTTCACAGAATAATGTAGGAAGTGTCAGGTGCAAAAGCTGTTCAAATAATTGTTTTTGATTGGCGAATTATACGAGTACCTATATATATGCTCACTCTCAAAATTCATGGAAGCATTCTGCCGCCATAATGAAGTTCCTAGGTAAGCATTTTGGTTTTTATAATAATGTAATTAAATTAAAAGTCTTTAGAGCCAGGGGATATGATAAAATAGTGAGTTGTCAAAGGTTTTAAACACCTATATATTCAGTGACTTTTCTTGATCTGTTATCCACAAAATCAGTATGCGTGATGTTTTCAATTAATATTTTATTACAACTTGGTTAAGAATATAATAAAATTCATTTCTCTTCAATCTTTAATTATTTTTTTAAAGAATAATAATTGTAATCATTATATAATTTATAACTAGCGCTCCGCCCGCGACTTCGTCCGCATGGAATTTAGATATTCATACGACATTTAGCTTTTAACCCAGTTGTTAATACCGTCGTTTTAAAACAACATGTCAAATAAAAAAATATTGTGGAAATTGGGAGTAGTTTTTAAAAAAGCTACTTATGTCTTCGGTAAGTTAACGTAATTCGGACTTTAGATAAAGTTCTTTTTGAGTAGTGTTTCGCGTAGTTAACTGTTTAAAAAATAAAAAACAAAAAATATATACTCATAAAATTAAAATGTGAGTGTTCAAAGGTGAATAGATATGTATTTCGATATGTAATTACGGTTATTTGACTTAAATTCAGTTTTGAGTTCTATATTTATTCATTTTATAATAAAATATTAACATTAAATTACAATTCAGTGACCATTACTTGTAAATTATGTAGGTGTTGTTTATAAACGCCAGTAGTAAAATATACTACTACAACGAACTGACTATAGGTTATGTATCGGATAATTTTTGGGTCAAAGTTTAGCAAGTTGCAGGCTCATGAATTTCTGCAAGAGCTGGAAGGGATGAAGAGGAACTGGTACTAAGCATTATCAAGATATTTCCGCCAAATAATTTCTAATAATTTCAACGATATTGTGACAGACGAACATTTCTGGCGTCGAAAATGTAGTTTTACTTCAGAATTAAACTGGTTCACAACTTTGAGTCCCAGCTGAGGTCACGAATGATACTCCGGATCAAGGGCATCGCCAGCCAATGGCCCAGGAGAGAAAGGCAAGTTATCAACCCATGGCCTTAGGGGTAAACTAATACAATGGGAAACGAGAACTATGAAAAAAATGAATTTTAGGCATAAGGTATATTTGTGAGTCTCGTTGGGCAGCTGCCCCTTCTTGCTACCCCTGGCGACGCTCCTGCTTCAGATGACAGTGAAGATGACGCACCGTTAGCTCATTTATTCGTTATTGGCTCGTTATTGGCCAATCATTCTCGAATCGATGACTTTACAGGGCTTTCAACTTCAACGGCAGTTAGTGATGTGACTAGTGAAGTCAGAAAACTGTGGTACCTAAACTTAGACCTGTGCTCAATTTTCTGAATGATGTTTCTCAAAGACATGCTCCCTTTGAGGATTTTCACAGCATACACAAAGCGATGGTGCCTTACTACGGGGAACATTCCTGCTGACAGTTTCTTGAGAGGAAAACCATGGGCAGATTTCACTCGCCTTGGCTGGTTCAGCTCATACCATAGACAAGGTACAGGAGAAGTCGAGCCCTATCGTAAGCTGGGACTGGGTGCTAATGAAGTTTTTCAGTACTCAGATGTCTTGCAAAAAATTTATATGTAAGCTTCTCTTCATTTGAAGTTGGACGTTGTCACTAGAATACAATTTTTTGTAAGAAATGTAACTTTGTATCCAAAAGAATATTTTTATTTATATGATACAAAATAATATTTTAATTTTTAGTTTTTTGCATTTACAATGCAATTTTTATAATAGAAAAATGGAAAATGAAGTATTTAGAAAAAATTGTGAGACGGGTCGATTTTTTCTAAATACTTCATTTTCCATTTTTCCAAAATAATATTGTTTTTATTATAGCAAATAAATGTTGGAAAGGTTAAAAATCGAACACCGAGTTTCTTCTTTTGTTGTGTTGTTATTACTATCGTTGTTTTAAAACAACACCATTTTCCGGATTTTCCAGGTATAAAAGAATTTTTTTACTATTTTTTCTGTATCTCTTGGGGCATAAATAGGTTGTATTTAAAAACTTATTCAAATCTGGCGTAATTTTTTTTCTCGTAACAAGGAATTTAAATAACTATTTTTTTATAAGCTATTAAATTAATTAGATGAAAGAATTTTCCAAATCGGTACAGTAGTAGCAGCAACTCTCGCGTTGAACTTTGAGCCATAAAACAGAAAAAAAAGTTTCATTAAATTTTTTAGCTCCTTATGGGGTGAATTTCCATAAATCCCTTGTAGTCCCTTGTAGTGCTCACTTACACCTTTTGCAAAATCTATGTAGGTACATTGTTTCTACTGAATCCATTGAAGAAATAAAAAGTTTCATATAAACTCTTATCCCCTTTTCTTAGTGCTCCCCTACACTCCCCAAGAACATACTTGTCAAATTTCAGCTTCATGCGCTCAGTAGTTTCGGCTTTGCGTTGCCTGTCAGTCAGTGATGTAAGAGTTTTATATAATATATGGAAAATAACAAGAACCGCAAATTTATAATTTTCCTAGGAAATTTATAAATTGACGGAAGTCCTGTAGAACACGTGATAGGTTAGAAATTTTCGTGGTTATTATTTTGGGAAATTTATAAATTTACCTACGGTTTTTATTATTTTCCGGTGACATATACATATATTCTCCGAAGAATGTTGCTCAAAGTCGCCTAGACCGATTTGAAAAAATCTTTTTTTTATCCCCTTTTTTATCCTCTTAGAGGAAGAATTTCCAAAAATCCTCTCTTAGTACTCCCCTAGACTCCTCAAGGAACATACATGCCAAATTTCAGTTTCATGCGCCCAGTAGTTTTGGCTGTGCGTTGTCTGTCAGTCAAGAGTTTTTTTATATATATATAGATAGATATCACCAAAGCATCTAAAGCTCTAGGATTTGTAATGCGGATGTCCGCTGATTTGAAATCAGTCATCAAAATATTATATTGTGCCTTTGTACGTAGTTACCTTGAATATGCGAGTGAGGTCCCAATATCAAGTATATATTACACAGTTAGGTTCCTTGGTTTTCTAGATTACAAAACAAAACAATATTCTACTTGTTATTAACATCGCTGCAGAAGGTATCATTTCCTGCCTCTTGTATTACGTCGAAATATTGGTGATAACTACATGATCTTCGATCAACAATAGTACTAGATGAAGGCTCACGAACTAAATGAAAACTTTATACGGACAGAATGAATTTTTTTTAAACGGAAGAAAAAGGTTACGAATGTTACGATCTTATAATACATTATAAATGACAAGAAGCGTTCCAAGTTTGAAATACCAAATACCTTAGTATTATTGACACTGTTAAAATAATCTACTTATAATTATACTCTCAAGTGGGCTATATCTGTCACTTCAAGTAAGTATGTATCTAGAACTAGGTGTTATTGTTGATCGAAGTACATGATACATAATAATATAATATCTAAAATTACCAATGGATTGCCTCCCGAACAAGCCGGGTTCAGGAAAAGCTACAGTACCATAGACCACATTCATACGCTGCGGCAAGTTATACAGAAGACCGAAGAGTATAACTTGCCACTTTGCTTGGCGTTCGTGGACTATGAGAAAGCCTTTGATTCGATCGAGACCTGGGCCGTGCTGCAGTCTCTCCAGAGGTGCCAAATAGACTACAGGTACATCGAGGTGCTGAGGTACCTATACCAAAACGCCACCATGTCGGTCCGATTACAGAACCAGAGCTCTAATCCTATCCAACTACAGCGAGGTGTGAGACAGGGAGACGTCATCTCTCCCAAACTATTCACAGCTGCGTTGGAGGATATTTTTAAGCTGCTGGACTGGAAAGGATGCGGCATCAACATCAATGGCGAGTACCTAACACATCTACGGTTTGCCGATGATGTAGTTCTTACGGCTGAGACCTTGGAAGACCTGAACACAATGCTCGAAGATCTCGGTAATGCTTCGCAAAGAGTGGGTCTTAAGATGAACATGGACAAGACGAAAATCATGTTCAATGCCCAGGTTGCACCCGCTCCAGTTAATGTTGGGAACATTACACTCGAAGTTGTTGACCACTATGTTTACCTAGGACAGACGGTCCAGTTAGGTAAGTCCAACCTTAAGAAAGAGATCTCTCGTCGAATCCAGCTCGGATGGGCGGCGTTTGGGAAGTTCCGACATATATTTGCGTCCGAAATACCTCAATGTCTCAAGACGAAAGTCTTTGACCAGTGTGTGTTGCCAGTAATGACCTATGGAAGTGAGACGTGGTCGTTTACTATGGGTCTCATTAGAAGGCTCAAAGTCACCCAGCGAGCAATGGAGAGAGCGATGCTTGGTATTTCCCTGCTCGATCGAATCAGAAATGAATAAAACCGGAGGAGAACTAAAACAACCGACATCGCTCGAAGGATTGCATCATTGAAGTGGCAGTGGGCGGGACACATAGCGCGGAGAACCGATGGCCGTTGGGGCGGAAAGGTTCTTGAATGGCAACCGCGTGCCGGACGACGTTCCGTGGGCAGGCCCCCTACAAGGTGGACCGACGATCTGGTCAAGGTCGCGGGAAGCCGCTGGATGCGGGCAGCGCAGGACCGATCGCTGTGGAGATCCTTGGGGGAGGCCTATGCCCAGCAGTGGGCGTCGTTCGGCTGACATGATGATGATGACCAATGGATTGATAGATTGCCCCGAGCTATTGAACATGATCGGTCTCCGGACTAACAACTTAGGGATCAGGCAGCGCCCACTGCTTCACATTCCGCGATCGAGAACTAAAATACCTTGTCCATACGCGTTTTATGTTATAAAGGTGATCACTGTCGTCCTCTGCGCAGCGGTAGTCTTGGCTCAAATTCACAAATGTTTCCATGAACTTGATAACCACGACAGGTGTTTGAAATAGGTACAGCGTGTGTTATACCATAGAGGACATACTTCTTTGTGAAACATTATCTATTTTTGTTTACTTTTCGGTGAATATCATTATATTAACTTTATGGTGAATATACAGCTTTTTGTATGAAACGTGAAAGCCAATAACAGATTTCCACAAATAGAAACAAGCACTAGAATTATTAAAGAATAAGAAAATAACATATTATACCATATAATTTCAAGATACAAAGTATTGAACAAAAGCTATGTGAAGACCAGCTTATCAACCTAAACAGAATGGTCGGACACTGGTATTAAATGTTATCTAGGTTGAGACTCTGATATCTCATTGTAATCCTTGGTCGCACGATATTATAAAACATTTAACCGCCTCTGTGGTCTAGTGGTTCACACCACCGATTTCAGACCAAGAGGTCCCGGGTTCGATTCCCAGTGGGGGTACATATTGTATTCGGTTTGGTTGGTGGTAGGACTTGTTCTTAGTCCGCCTGGCTAGCTACCACCATCTTATCTAAGTCTGACGCCATAACAATGATGTTTTCAGCATTATTGTGTTCCGGCAGTTAGAGATAAGATAGCCAGTTCCTCAGTGATTAAGGATTCCGGGAGTAGTGCGCTTCCACCTTTTCAGCCTTATCACCACTTAACATCAGGTGTGATGAAGGCTAAGTGCTACCCGTTGTGGATAAAAAAAAAAACAGCTTTGTCTGTAATTTTTTCATAATAACCTCTGGGAAGGAGGGATTGACAGCTACTCTGGGGTATATTAAACTTAATTCTCGTAAAATGCCGAAAAAAGCCCTTGTGTTGGTTGTGACCTTTTTCTGTTTTCTGTATAACACTAAAAAATATAACATTTAAAAATACAAAAATGCAGTTCCCCAACGGCAGCAAGATCAGGGTCCCGACTACCGATGGTTAAGGATCCAGAGACAGGAACCTTCTCACTATACGGGCCGTGTCCAGAAGTACTGCCTTCTGCATCTGACTCCCGATCCATCCACCTAACGCAAGCCTCATAAGGTGTTTATCGAGGCTCGAGTCGTCATGGGGAACAGTGACATCAACAATTATTGCGCGGCGTTCGTGTCGATCTATCAATACAATATCAAGCTTATTAGCTACAATAGTCCTGTCTGTAATGATAGATCGATCGCAATATAATGTGGCATAGCTATTTTAGCTAAAAATAGAGGAGTCAGTCCATTGTCAACAGCAACTACATCTCTATGAGACCCCATATCGACTTGGAGAAAATACTCCCTAAGATTGCATATCTCGCGGTTATGCAATGTCTTAACATTTAAGAAGCCACGACCACCGCACTTCCGCGAGATATACAATCTCATGGTCGATGAACGTGGGTGATGCATGCGGTGTGCTGTTAGCAATGTACGAACTTTTCTATCCAGGGCATCCAGTTCAGTTTGAGTCCATTTAAGTATGCCAAAGGAATACATCAGTACCGGCATGACCCATCCATTATATGCGCGAACCTTGTTTCCGCCAGACAAAAGACTTTTAAGGACTTTTGAGAGGCACCCCAAGAAACGCTCACGCAACGACTGTTTCATGTCAGCGTCGTTGATGCCTAATGCCTGTGACATACCTAAATATTTATAGGCTTCCTTAACGGAGAGAGATCTAAGATTAGTAGAATCCGAGAGTTGTATACCCGTGGATTCCATTATCTGACCACGCTTTACATGCATGACTGCACATTTGTCTACACTAAATTCCATTTTAATGGCATTACTGAAAGCTTCAGTAACTTTCAGTAACGCTGTTAAATGAGAACTGCTATGGGCAAATAGTTTCAGGTCATCCATGTATAGCAGGTGTGATATTACTTAACCATTTCTCCGTAAACGGTAGCCTAATCCTGAACTCTCGAGAAGTGTACTCAGAAGGTTCAAGGCCAGACAGAACCACAATGGACTCAGACCGTCACCCTGGAAGATACCTCGCTCTATTTTTATAGGGTCGCCCTGACCTAGAACCCGTCGAGATCCTGAATAGAAAAGGACCGTTCTCCATTTTCGCATGCACGATATCAAGAAAGTGCGTAGAGTTGTATTTATTTTATACAACTCCAGCACCCTCACGAGCCACGAATGCGGCACGGAATCATAGGCCTTCTTATATTCTATCCAGGAAGTCGACAGGTTCTTTCGGTTTCGACGAACCTGTTGGTTAATAGCCATGTCAATGAGGAGTAGCTCCTTAGTACCACGGGCCCCATTCCTACATCCATTTTGAGAGGCGAACATAATAGAATTTTGATCAATGTGTGTCTTTGACCTCAAAATGAACGTAAGAATTTTATAAATTGTTGGCAGACAGATGATAGGTCTATAGTTTTTGGGGTCCGCAGTACTACCAGATTTATGGAGCAGATGGGTTATGCCTGTTGTCATAAATTCTGGAAGCGATAGAGATAATAAAGCACATTTAAATTGAGATGCTAAGCAAACGTGTGAGCTAGGTATCCGTTTATACCAGAAATTGTGTAGTCCGTCCGGGCCTGGAGATTTCCAGTTGGGTAAGGAACGAACTGCACAAACTACGTCTTGGTAGTCAATGGTTACTTCAATCATCTCTGGTATAAGCTCACACGAACGCTCAACATCCCTTATCCACGCGCATTCAGAGTGAGTGACAGGCACAGACCAGATGTTGTGCCAAAAAGAAATCATGGCATCATCATCCGGCCGATGCATATCAGTATCACTAATACTAATACCAGTCCCCAGGAATGCACGGTTCACAAAGCGCATGACCCTAGGGCGCATGTTGCCCTCCCTAAAGCAGCTGAGCTTACCGATGAGTACCCTAGCCTCACTGATACGACGTTCAATCCTATACTGCCAGGCTGGTACAGCCAGACGAGGGCGTGTTGCTGCGTCAGTATTTGGAAATTTGACATGAGCAACACGACAAGCCGTAATAGCCGCACAATACAAGATCGAATGAGTATCAGCCAGGTCTTCACTACTATCAAAGTAATTTGATAGTAGTGAATCTAAAGCACACATCAGCGCCCTATTTTTTTTGTGCATGGGAAAACGCGGAAGCCGAGGTCTAAGGTGAATCGAAGTCGATCGAATTTCCAGAACTACATCTTCTTATATACATGGAATACATAATATGTCATGTATATATGTAATATACATATTCTAATATAAAGGCTATTAGATATTAAATATTATTATTGTGGTATTACAATGACCTCTGAATTAAATATTTCTTAATAAAATCAATTAAACTTCGATCAACAATAACACCTAGTTCTAGATACATACAATACAGTGCCACAACCTTTTCTGTTCCGATGACAGCGGCGCTACGTACGGTTTTCTTTTTTTTGTAACAATTTAACCGGCCCTGACTTCTAAGAACTTCAGCCGCTAGCAGCGCTATGGTTGGACATCAACTTGACAGCAAAATGACATTAAAAAAACACGCTAGTTTCACATTTTGGCCACCGGCACAGCAAAGTTTGAAGCACTGTACGCGGCCTTAATTGAAACAAAATGTACAAAACGCTGTATCCGAAGCAATGTTGCTCATATCTTTGACCATGTAGGGTGGTTAGTCCCGTTTGTAATTTTTGCGAAATTGATCCTTCAGAATTTTTGGCGTCATCAATTTTATTATTCTAGGACGAGTAAGTTCCTAATCCTGTAGCCAATGAATGGAATGAGTTTATCTAAGAGCGTTTTATAGAGATGTAGACTCTACATATCGGGTCTTGCGACGGCTCAACCAAAGCTGACGGTTTTTGTATTGATATCCGGACGGTATCAAATAGTGGTGAAGTTAAGGTATCATTACTAATCGCGAAATCGAAAGTATCACTTGAAAACTTTAACCGTAAAAAAAATAGAACTGTGCGGTGTGCGGGTGCAGTGTTATTAGCCCGTCTTATGACATGCAATCAATTCTTAATCAGTCTTAATTTAAATCAAATTTTTGTATTTACTGACATTTCAACCGACTTATCCTGGATAAATACAGCCCCACAAAATCTTATACCTTTGTCATCTAGCTCATCGTGTGGTAAAAATTACCGAATCTTTACCTCCATATCTATGGCGACATGACGTATCTACCCAACATAATCCCACCGATCTTTGTAGGCGTAGCCTCACATACTCCCTCTACTCTACAGCTAGCCGTGTGTGAAGCCTATGAACTGGGCCGAAGTGACTCCGTCAAGGTGTGTCGGACTGGCCAAATGGCGTCCCTCAGTCTCCTTTGGAATCTATCTCAGCATCTCATGTCACCCACGAGGTCGATGTAAATAATCTTATATCGACACTCGTCGCACGTACCTCATCTTTGACGAAACTCCAACGAATCATAGCTTAGTGTTGAAGTTTTACATCTAATCTAAAACAAAAACCTTTATGTCAAAGAAAACTATATTCTTTAACCACAAAATAACTTGAAAACTCTCTTAATTATCTTGTACGTTACGTACAATTTTTCTACTCCGAAAAATAAATTAAATATTTATGTAAACAAATGCCAAAACATTTACCGCCTCTGTGGTCTAGTGGTTCACACCACCGATTTCAGACCAAGAGGTCCGGGTTCATTTCCCAGTGGGGGTATTCAGTTTAGTCGGTGGTAGGACTTGCTCTTAGCCCGCCTGGCTAGCTACCACCGTCTTATATATCTAAGTCTGACGCCATAACAATGATGTTTCAGCATTTTTGTGTTCCGGCAGTTAGAGATAAGATAGCCAGTTCCTCGGTGATTGAGGATTCCGGAAGTAGTGCGCTTTTCCACCTTCAGCTTTTTCACTACTTAACACAGGCGTGATAAAGACTAAGTGCTGCCCTGAAGTGGATAAAAAAAAACATCTACTGAAATTAAATCCGTTTGTTGACTCATCTGGTTTATTGCGAGTGGGGGACGTCTTTGTTACGATAACTTACCCAATGAAATATAATATCCTTTATTATTATATTTTATATTTATATTTTATTTATTGATCACCAACAAGGTTACACTAGCACATACAACAACACTGAGGAAATGCAATTATTACACTTGTTAAGTGAAAACTTAATTAAAGGTGACGACGACATGCATTTACACAAAACAACACTTATAGAAAAAAAAAAAAACTAATATTAAAAAAGAAAAAAAGAACAAGTTATGAATTTACACAAAAAGAAAATAAATAAATAACTCAGCCCTATTTATGGTGTCAGTTTGTTTAAACATATACATTTTAATTTTACATAAAGAATCTGAAAATACATCGATATCAGTGGACTTTGACAGTGAGTTGTAGTTTTTGAACATTCTATTTAGTGAAGAGAATAAACTTAAATTAGTCTTAGAGTTCCTAGTAAGAAATAAGTTATACCTCGATTTTCTTGGCATTTTTATGGGGATACTTATATCAACCCTAGAGAGTAAATCAGGACAATCCAAAATACCATTAACTAGCTTGTACAGAAAAACATTGTCTAGCAAAGCACGACGATCTTCGAGAGAAGTCATTTTGAAGTAGCTAAGCCTGTCCTTATAATGAGGTAGTTTTTTGGCAAGATTGAGACTGAACGAAAGATGCCATAGAAATCGTCTTTGAATCCCCTCAAGCTTTTTGACATAAACATCATAGTGTGGATTCCAAACCACGCTGCAATATTCTAGACCACTACGTACAAGTGCATTATACAAAACTATTTTGGTTTGTGGTTTTCTAAAATCTTTACAGTTACGTAAAACAAAACCGAGGATTTTGTAAGCTTTGTTTACTATACTGTCACTGTGTAAGTTGAATCGCAACTTTGCATCCACCATTACTCCCAAATCACGTATGCAGTCGAGTTTTTTTAAAATTCCATCTTCTATAGTATACTCTCTTACGAATGACGTTTTTTTACGGCTAAATTGGATCACAAAACATTTGTTTGCATTAAGAGTCATACCATTCTCATAGCACCACTCAACTAAGCTATTCAAATCCCTTTGAAGAAGGAACACATCACTGATCGTGTCAACTTGTTTTAAAATTCTAAGGTCATCAGCGAACAAATAACATTTAGAATTTTGGAAGCGCTCATTGATGTCATTGATAAAAATATTAAAGAAAATTGGGCCAAGGATTGATCCTTGGGGTACCCCAGAGAAGACGTCAAATGTATCAGACTTGTAGCCATTTACCACAACCATTGATTTTCGGTTGCTGAGGTACGATTTACACCATTCCAGCAAGTTGCCAGTGATGCCAATGACGGATAGTTTTTTTATCAATACATCATGGTTGACCCTGTCAAATGCCTTACTAAAGTCGGTATAGATGACATCAACAGCCTTTTTTTTATCTAATGAGCAAGTCAGATCGTCAATGAAGCTCACCATATTAGTTGAAGTAGATCTTGCTTTGACAAAGCCATGCTGCTGAGGTGAGACTAATTGTTGAAAATGCCTCGTAATGATAGGACATACCATTGACTCAAAGACCTTGGCAAAGGTAGGAAGGATGGAAATGGGTCTATAGTTATCAATTTGGCTATCGTTTCCTGTTTTGTGCAATGGTAGAACTAGTGATGTTTTCCAGATATGAGGAAACGTACCGGTCCTTAGGGACCTGTTAAATATTAGAGAAAGTGGGTAGGCTAAAACACTGGCGCATTTGGCTACAAAAATAGACGGGATGTTATCAGCGCCTGCGCCTTTATATAAATGAAGTCTCTTTAATACCCTATACACTTGACCTTCAGTGAAAGAAATAGAGCTAATGTATTGAGAGCTAATTTCGGATGCATTATGCGGATCGTTGCTGCACAGAGGAGTGACTCGATTATATACTGATGCAAAATGTAATGCAAAAAGATTGCAAATGTCACTGCCCTCAGCAGCAGTTCTCTCGCCAAGAAACATTTCAGCAGGATACGTACTCTTGCCTTTTCTCTTCTGTTTTATAAAAGACCACAGAAGCTTGGGATTGCTCGACAAAGCTTGTTCTAAGCCATTCATGTACCTATTGTAAGCAGCTACCTGTAGCTGCTGGCACCTAAGTTTAAGCAGTTTAAATGCCAAGATATCACGGGGGTTACCATTGAACTTACGAATCTTCATACGGTACTTGTATTTTTCTTTGATTGCAGTTATCAAACCTGAATTGTACCACGGTGGATATTTATAGCTACGGGGCTTAGTCTTTGGTACGTGTTTCTCTATTATGGGTCTAAGGACGGCCTGAAATTGCGTCAACATGGCATCCACGGACAAGTTGTCTGATAAAATCTCATCCCACGACACCCTTCGTAAAGCCTCCACTATTTTGACGTTATCTGCTACATCAGATACAATAAATTGCAATGGTGGATGTAGCGGGTCAACTACATACAGATCCTTTAACTATAGTTAAAGGATCTGTATTTAGATTTATATCAGAGATATCCACGGTACTAAGCACTAAATCCAATATCTTTGACTTGTTATTTAAAATAAAGTTATATTGTTTTAACGAATTTAAAGCCATGAAATTAAGCAACTCCTCCCCAAACCTACCACAGTTGTTATAGCCATTCATTGAATTTGACTCCCCAGTTACATTCCATGTTACACTGCCCAAATTAAAATCACCCACGATCATAGTATTACCCATAAGTTGACTGGAAGCAATGGCCAGGTTAGCATTTTCAATAAAATGCTCTAAAACGTGGCTTTGAAGAGGCGAAGGCAAGTATACACCGCAAATTAAAAACAATTCAGTTTCCTTACTGGCATTACCTACCTCTACAGATATCCAAATGTCTTCACATTTAGATTCCAAATTACTTAGCCTCATAGATTTTAGTTGGACAGAAACTGCTATAAGAACACCACCTCCTTCCTTGTTAGGATGAAAACCGCTACTTTCCCTATCTCTTCTATAAATAATGTACCTAGGATCAAAAAGTTCGGAGTCCTGTACACCAGAGTTGAGCCAAGTTTCGGTGAAAATAACAATATCAAAATTATTGCAGACCACATTATTAAACAAATCCACTGTCTTAGTCCTCAAACCTCTAACATTCTGGTAATATACTTTTAAACGATTGAATTTTAAATTAAAAAAAATACCAAATAATTTTCAAAAAATAAACAAAATTTTAGGCCAACTTATTAAGAACATCGTGGTTTCTTATATATATGTAATTTGACTCTTCAGATTTCCTCATAAATATTTTGCCTTCCCGAACCCAAGCAAACTTATATTGTAATTCCTTCGATTTACGGCGAGCAGCGGCGTGAAGATCTTTATTTTCCGGAGTAAGGTGTTCCGTAATATAAACGGCACTTTTCCTATCTCCACCCAGTCCAAGATGGCTTGTGTTAAGTTTGTCTGTGGGGTGATGTTTATTAAACACGGATGTCGCCGCTAAAACAGAGTCCCTCAGGCGCGGGCTTCTAAACTTCACCAAAATTGATCTTGGTCGAGCATTGTTTGCATTCAATTTTACCACTCTAGAGCAATAGAGAATATCATTGTTTGTTAAAGGGCACTTAATCACCTTTCCTAATTGTACTATCGTGTTAATTAAATTTTCTTGCTTATGTTCAGGAACGCATTGAACTTCCAGGTTGGAAGCGCGAGTCTGTTGGTCAAGCAGACGCAGCCTGGCCGACAGATCCTGCGTTATAGTACGCAGAGATTCATTTTCTTTACGGAGCGTATCTATGGAAGCATTCTGGGCAGATGTAATAGATTTTATCTTCTCGAATTCTTCATTGAAAAAGGTCAAAGATCCTTCGTATGACGTCATGCTCTTTCTTATTTTCTTGAAGCTCGGAATTAATTTCACTTTTTATTATCTGTCGCAGCTCTTCTCTAACAACCGTCCTAATGTCAGCTAATGTGAGACACGAACATGAAGTTTGACTTAATACTCTTAGGTAACTGGAGCTCTCACCCTGAATAAAAAAGTGTCGCCAGCAAATTTGACATTTATGTATGTAGTGGCTGTCAGCTGTCTCATATGACCATACGTAATTTTTTAAAGTGTAGGTGAGACGGAAGACAGCCGCTGGTATTCAAAAAATTGTTAGTACTGCACTCTCCAGTTACCTCAGTATTTAGTCTAAGCTTTTTGGACACGAACAAGCCTGACTATGAGTAGGAGACTCGATAGTACAGTGCCACAAACTTTGCTGTGCCGGTGGCCAAAATGTGAAACTAACGTATTTTTTTTTAATGTCGTTTTGCTGTCAAGTTGATGTTCAACCATAGCGCTGCTGGCGGCTGAAGTTCTTAGAAGTCAGGGCCGGTAAAATTACTACAAAAAAAAGAAAAACGTACGTAGCGCCGCTGTCACCGGCACAGAAAAGGTTGTGGCACTGTAGGTGTTTTTCCTTTAGCACGCAAAGTGACGTTGTCGTAATGATGTGCCGTCGAATCATAAGTTGACGTTTGAGCCTGCACCGCTAGACGTACGGGAGTATTACAATTATTTCCCTTTTTCGGCTCTTTGCATCGACAAGTGAGACAAATCCATGTAGATTTAAAGTTCGAAGTAAATCCTTTGTACTCATCGGCTGTAAAATTCATACAGGTGTAATGATATTGCTCTTTACAGCGACAGCAAGATAGAAAACCGACATTCTTTAATGTATTCGGGCAGGCAGCGCAGACGTTGTTTTCATTCGGCATTGTGGTCAAAAGAAGTATTAGTTGGAGTTACAGTAAATTCGCTGCAGCGATGCCAAACGTATGATCGTCCAACGTTACAAAGCTATGTGGCGAAACAAGCGCTCAGTATGCGGTCCTCTCAGATGCAACGCTGCAATCGGCAAAGCGTATGGCTCGTCTGGGCTGTCTTATCTATGACAAGTTACGTATCATGCACACGAAACAGCGGCCCTATTCTGAAACGCTAATCCGAAACTTCGGTTAGCCCCGCCCCTTTCACTCGATTCTGTCTCGACTAGAGTGTGAGAGGGACGGGTATACCGAAGTTTCGGGTTTTGCGTTTCAGAGTAGGCCCTCAGGCGCGCACGGTATTGTGACCCGTCGGCGTTCAACGGAACCGAGTAGAATTGCGTGTCTGCGTTCGCTTAACAGTCTTGCTCACAATTATTCGTCCACCGTACACATTTGAATAATGTTAAACTTGCAACTTTTAATTTGCTTAAAAACACAAACACAACACTTTAACAGCACTATTTTCTTTTGTTAAACGAATACTTTATGGGTAAAATACCAAACTATTATAATTTGCACTGAACTAACTAAAATAAACTATTTTTAAGCTTGATTTTCTATCGAGGTTGTTCAAAAGCTTGGTTAACTAGCTGTGGTCAAAGACTAACCAAACAATACTTTTTATCGGAAATGATAAAAGATAGCTTTCAAATTAAATTTCTTGATTGCGGTCCTTCAACGTAAACTGATCTGATCAGCGTACTAACGCCCGAATTTTCGAACGCAAATCATCTTTGGGAGCGTCTCAAACATCATGGCATCTCTTTCATACGTTTGACATTCAAAGTGACAGGGCGATGTTTGAGACGCTCCCAAAGATAAGTAGCGTACGAGTATTTGGGCATAGGAGATATAAAAATCTGAGTTTTCAGTTTCTGGATTTCCATACAATTTTATGCAAATTTTGCGGATTTTTTAAACACAATATCCTTATGTCTTTTAGAATGCTGATCAGAACATTTGGGTGTGTATAGCAATCTAAATCTCCTCCAATCACTCCCTAGAGTGCAATCATCTGATCACAGCTAGGTCAATCTCTGGCGTAGAACAAAGGCTTCAAAGTTACCTCGTTTGTATGAAAATCGACTGGTATCTTTAATTATGTGACCGCCACTGTATGTAGTAGCTATCAATATCACCAGCCCTATTTTCTTTATGTCATCCAGGTTACCTTAAAAATCCTTTCTTTTTCCAGAATTGGTGACTCCTCTCATGCTGACATGGATTTTAGTCGGAGTTGATTCTGGCAGTATAAGGCCTCTGCCATGTAATACTAAGAATCCGCCATCGGACTATACAACGATAACGTCTAACACGGCGAGTGATAGCGTGTACTCAGAGTCCGATTATAGTGACAATGCTTACAGTGAAGATTACAGCTCAGACTACAGTGACAAAAGTGGAGAGGTGTCAAAGGAAGTAAAACAAGAATATAGTGAAGACAGCAGCAAGGTAATTGCCGCTACAAGCACAGTTATTAGTTCAACAACTACCAAATATGACCCTTCCAAGCCATGCCAACCTGCTAGTTGTATCTGTCCTAACAATTACGCTCCAGTGTGCGGTTGCGATGGCAAAACTTATAGCAATCAATGTATGCTGGACTGTGAGAACAAAACGAGAGGAAATCAAGGACTAGGACCAATAAAGAAGGACTACGACGGAGGATGCGTTGACTGCGTGTGCACGGCTGATTATAAGCCAGTGTGCGGTTGCAACGGTAAGACTTACAGCAACGCATGTGCCCTCGGTTGTGAAAACAAGAGAAGAGTAAAGCGAGGCTTGAAACCAATAGACAAAGACTACGATGGAGAATGCGTTGACTGTGTCTGTACTAAAGAGTATAAACCAGTGTGCGGTTGCAATGGCAAAACTTATAGCAATCAATGTATGCTGGACTGTGAGAACAAAAAGAGAGGTAAGCAAGGCCTAGAACCAATAAAGAAGGACTACGACGGAGATTGCGTTGACTGCGTGTGCACGGCTGATTATAAGCCAGTGTGCGGTTGCGACGGTAAGACCTACAGCAATGCCTGTGCCCTCGGTTGTGAAAACAAGAGAAGAGAAAAGCGAGGCTTAAAACCAATAGACAAGGACTACGATGGAGAATGCGTTGACTGTGTCTGTACTAAAGAGTATAAACCAGTGTGCGGTTGCGATGGCAAAACTTATAGCAATCAATGTATGCTGGACTGTGAGAACAAAAAGGGAGGAAAGCAAGGCCTTGAACCAATAAAGAAGGACTACGATGGAGATTGCGTTGACTGCGTGTGCACGGCTGATAATAAACCAGTGTGCGGTTGCGACGGTAAGACCTACAGCAATGCCTGTGCCCTCGGTTGCGAAAACAAGAGAAGAGAAAAGCGAGGCTTAAAACCAATAGACAAAGACTACGATGGAGAATGCGTTGACTGTGTCTGCACTAAAGACTATAAGCCAGTGTGCGGATGCAATGGCAAAACTTATAGCAATCAATGTATGCTGGACTGTGAGAACAAAAAGAGAGGTAAGCAAGGCCTAGAACCAATAAAGAAGGACTACGACGGAGATTGCGTTGACTGCGTGTGCACGGCTGATTATAAACCAGTGTGCGGTTGCGACGGTAAGACCTACAGCAATGCCTGTGCCCTCGGTTGCGAAAACAAGAGAAGAGAAAAGCGAGGCTTAAAACCAATAGACAAAGACTACGATGGAGAATGCGTTGACTGTGTCTGCACTAAAGACTATAAGCCAGTGTGCGGATGCAATGGCAAAACTTATAGCAATCAATGTATGCTGGACTGTGAGAACAAAAAGAGAGGTAAGCAAGGCCTAGAACCAATAAAGAAGGACTACGACGGAGATTGCGTTGACTGCGTGTGCACGGCTGATAATAAACCAGTGTGCGGTTGCGACGGTAAGACCTACAGCAATGCCTGTGCCCTCGGTTGTGAAAACAAGAGAAGAGAAAAGCGAGGCTTAAAACCAATAGACAAGGACTACGATGGAGAATGCGTTGACTGTGTCTGTACTAAAGAGTATAAACCAGTGTGCGGTTGCAATGGCAAAACTTATAGCAATCAATGTATGCTGGACTGTGAGAACAAAAAGAGAGGTAAGCAAGGCCTAGAACCAATAAAGAAGGACTACGATGGAGATTGCGTTGACTGCGTGTGCACGGCTGATTATAAACCAGTGTGCGGTTGCGACGGTAAGACCTACAGCAATGCCTGTGCCCTCGGTTGTGAAAACAAGAGAAGAGAAAAGCGAGGCTTAAAACCAATAGACAAGGACTACGATGGAGAATGCGTTAACTGTGTCTGTACTAAAGAGTATAAACCAGTGTGCGGTTGCGATGGCAAAACTTATAGCAATCAATGTATGCTGGACTGTGAAAACAAAAAGAGAGGTAAGCAAGGCCTAGAACCAATAAAGAAGGACTACGATGGAGATTGCGTTGACTGCGTGTGCACGGCTGATAATAAACCAGTGTGCGGTTGCGACGGTAAGACCTACAGCAATGCCTGTGCCCTCGGTTGTGAAAACAAGAGAAGAGAAAAGCGAGGCTTAAAACCAATAGACAAGGACTACGATGGAGAATGCGTTGACTGTGTCTGTACTAAAGAGTATAAACCAGTGTGCGGTTGCAATGGCAAAAGTTATAGCAATCAATGTATGCTGGACTGTGAGAACAAAAAGAGAGGTAAGCAAGGCCTTGAACCAATAAAGAAGGACTACGATGGAGATTGCGTTGACTGCGTGTGCACGGCTGATTATAAACCAGTGTGCGGTTGCGACGGTAAGACCTACAGCAATGCCTGTGCCCTCGGTTGCGAAAACAAGAGAAGAGAAAAGCGAGGCTTAAAACCAATAGACAAGGACTACGATGGAGAATGCGTTGACTGTGTCTGTACTAAAGAGTATAAACCAGTGTGCGGTTGCAATGGCAAAACTTATAGCAATAAATGTATGCTGGACTGTGAGAACAAAAAGAGAGGAAAGCAAGGCCTTGAACCAATAAAGAAGGACTACGATGGAGATTGCGTTGACTGCGTGTGCACGGCTGATTATAAACCAGTGTGCGGTTGCGACGGTAAGACCTACAGCAACGCGTGTGCCCTCGGTTGTGAAAACAAGAGAAGGGAAAAGCGAGGCTTAAAACCAATAGACAAGGACTACGATGGAGAATGCGTTGACTGTGTCTGCACTAAGGACTATAAGCCAGTGTGCGGTTGCGATGGCAAAACTTATAGCAATCAATGTATGCTGGACTATGAGAACAAAAAGAGAGGAAAGCAAGGACAAAAACCAATTGACAAAGACTACGACGGAGAATGCGTTGACTGCGTGTGCACGGATGATTATAAGCCAGTGTGCGGTTGCGACGGTAAGACTTACAGCAACGCGTGTGCCCTCGGTTGTGAAAACAAGAGAAAAGAAAAGCGAGGCTTAAAACCAATAGACAAAGACTACGATGGAGAATGCGTTGACTGTGTCTGCACTAAAGAGTATAAACCAGTGTGCGGTTGCAATGGCAAAACTTATAGCAATCAATGTATGCTGGACTGTGAGAACAAAAAGAGAGGTAAGCAAGGCCTAGAACCAATAAAGAAGGACTACGATGGAGATTGCGTTGACTGCGTGTGCACGGCTGATTATAAACCAGTGTGCGGTTGCGACGGTAAGACTTACAGCAATGCCTGTGCCCTTGGTTGTGAAAACAAGAGAAGAGAAAAGCGAGGCTTAAAACCAATAGACAAGGACTACGATGGAGAATGCGTTGACTGTGTCTGTACTAAAGATTATAAACCAGTGTGCGGTTGCAATGGCAAAACTTATAGCAATCAATGTATGCTGGACTATGAGAACAAAAAGAGAGGAAAGCAAGGACAAAAACCAATTGACAAAGACTACGACGGAGAATGCGTTGACTGCGTGTGCACGGATGATTATAAGCCAGTGTGCGGTTGCGACGGTAAGACTTACAGCAACGCGTGTGCCCTCGGTTGTGAAAACAAGAGAAGGGAAAAGCGAGGCTTAAAACCAATAGACAAGGACTACGATGGAGAATGCGTTGACTGTGTCTGTACTAAAGAGTATAAACCAGTGTGCGGTTGCAATGGCAAAACTTATAGCAATCAATGTATGCTGGACTGTGAGAACAAAAAGAGAGGTAAGCAAGGCCTAGAACCAATAAAGAAGGACTACGATGGAGATTGCGTTGACTGCGTGTGCACGGCTGATAATAAACCAGTGTGCGGTTGCGACGGTAAGACCTACAGCAATGCCTGTGCCCTCGGTTGTGAAAACAAGAGAAGGGAAAAGCGAGGCTTAAAACCAATAGACAAGGACTACGATGGAGAATGCGTTGACTGTGTCTGCACTAAGGACTATAAGCCAGTGTGCGGTTGCGATGGCAAAACTTATAGCAATCAATGTATGCTGGACTATGCGAACAAAAAGAGAGGAAAGCAAGGACAAAAACCAATTGACAAAGACTACGACGGAGAATGCGTTGACTGCGTGTGCACGGATGATTATAAGCCAGTGTGCGGTTGCGACGGTAAGACTTACAGCAACGCGTGTGCCCTCGGTTGTGAAAACAAAAGAAGGGAAAAGCGAGGCTTAAAACCAATAGACAAGGACTACGATGGAGAATGCGTTGACTGTGTCTGCACTAAGGACTATAAGCCAGTGTGCGGTTGCGATGGCAAAACTTATAGCAATCAATGTATGCTGGACTATGAGAACAAAAAGAGAGGAAAGCAAGGACAAAAACCAATTGACAAAGACTACGACGGAGAATGCGTTGACTGCGTGTGCACGGATGATTATAAGCCAGTGTGCGGTTGCGACGGTAAGACTTACAGCAACGCGTGTGCCCTCAGTTGTGAAAACAAGAGAAGAGAAAAGCGAGGCTTAAAACCAATAGACAAAGACTACGATGGAGAATGCGTTGACTGTGTCTGCACTAAAGAGTATAAACCAGTGTGCGGTTGCAATGGCAAAACTTATAGCAATCAATGTATGCTGGACTGTGAGAACAAAAAGAGAGGTAAGCAAGGCCTAGAACCAATAAAGAAGGACTACGATGGAGATTGCGTTGACTGCGTGTGCACGGCTGATTATAAACCAGTGTGCGGTTGCGACGGTAAGACTTACAGCAATGCCTGTGCCCTTGGTTGTGAAAACAAGAGAAGAGAAAAGCGAGGCTTAAAACCAATAGACAAAGACTACGATGGAGAATGCGTTGACTGTGTCTGTACTAAAGAGTATAAACCAGTGTGCGGTTGCAATGGCAAAACTTATAGCAATCAATGTATGCTGGACTATGAAAACAAAAAGAGAGGAAAGCAAGGACAAAAACCAATTGACAAAGACTACGACGGAGAATGCGTTGACTGCGTGTGCACGGATGATTATAAGCCAGTGTGCGGTTGCGACGGTAAGACTTACAGCAACGCGTGTGCCCTCGGTTGTGAAAACAAGAGAAGGGAAAAGCGAGGCTTAAAACCAATAGACAAGGACTACGATGGAGAATGCGTTGACTGTGTCTGTACTAAAGAGTATAAACCAGTGTGCGGTTGCAATGGCAAAACTTATAGCAATCAATGTATGCTGGACTGTGAGAACAAAAAGAGAGGTAAGCAAGGCCTAGAACCAATAAAGAAGGACTACGATGGAGATTGCGTTGACTGCGTGTGCACGGCTGATAATAAACCAGTGTGCGGTTGCGACGGTAAGACCTACAGCAATGCCTGTGCCTTCGGTTGTGAAAACAAGAGAAGAGAAAAGCGAGGCTTAAAACCAATAGACAAGGACTACGATGGAGAATGCGTTGACTGTGTCTGTACTAAGGAGTATAAACCAGTGTGCGGTTGCAATGGCAAAACTTATGGCAATCAATGTATGCTGGACTGTGAGAACAAAAAGAGGGGAAATCAAGGCCTAAAACCAATTGACAAAGACTACGACGGAGATTGCGTTGACTGCGTGTGCACGGCTGATTATAAACCAGTGTGCGGTTGCGACGGTAAGACTTACAGCAATGCCTGTGCCCTTGGTTGTGAAAACAAGAGAAGAGAAAAGCGAGGCTTAAAACCAATAGACAAAGACTACGATGGAGAATGCGTTGACTGTGTCTGTACTAAAGAGTATAAACCAGTGTGCGGTTGCAATGGCAAAACTTATAGCAATCAATGTATGCTGGACTATGAAAACAAAAAGAGAGGAAAGCAAGGACAAAAACCAATTGACAAAGACTACGACGGAGAATGCGTTGACTGCGTGTGCACGGATGATTATAAGCCAGTGTGCGGTTGCGACGGTAAGACTTACAGCAACGCGTGTGCCCTCGGTTGTGAAAACAAGAGAAGGGAAAAGCGAGGCTTAAAACCAATAGACAAGGACTACGATGGAGAATGCGTTGACTGTGTCTGTACTAAAGAGTATAAACCAGTGTGCGGTTGCAATGGCAAAACTTATAGCAATCAATGTATGCTGGACTGTGAGAACAAAAAGAGAGGTAAGCAAGGCCTAGAACCAATAAAGAAGGACTACGATGGAGATTGCGTTGACTGCGTGTGCACGGCTGATAATAAACCAGTGTGCGGTTGCGACGGTAAGACCTACAGCAATGCCTGTGCCTTCGGTTGTGAAAACAAGAGAAGAGAAAAGCGAGGCTTAAAACCAATAGACAAGGACTACGATGGAGAATGCGTTGACTGTGTCTGTACTAAGGAGTATAAACCAGTGTGCGGTTGCAATGGCAAAACTTATGGCAATCAATGTATGCTGGACTGTGAGAACAAAAAGAGGGGAAATCAAGGCCTAAAACCAATTGACAAAGACTACGACGGAGATTGCGTTGACTGCGTGTGCACGGCTGATTATAAACCAGTGTGCGGTTGCGACGGTAAGACCTACAGCAATGCCTGTGCCCTCGGTTGTGAAAACAAGAGAAGAGAAAAGCGAGGCTTAAAACCAATAGACAAGGACTACGATGGAGAATGCGTTGACTGTGTCTGTACTAAAGAGTATAAACCAGTGTGCGGTTGCAATGGCAAAACTTATAGCAATCAATGTATGCTGGACTGTGAGAATAAAAAGAGGGGAAATCAAGGCCCAGAACCAATAAAGAAGGACTACAACGGGACATGCGTTGACTGCGTGTGTACGGCTGATAATAAGCCAGTGTGCGGCAGCGACGGTAAGACTTATAGCAACGCCTGTGCCCTTGGCTGTGAAAATAAGAGAAGAAAGTTGCGGTGCATAGAAGAACTCTTGACTGTTGACTATAATGGAAAATGTATTAACTGTGGATGTTCTGACAAGAACAAACCGGTATGCGGCAGTGATGGCAAGATTTACCGCAATAATTGTTACTTCAACTATGAGAATGAGAAAAGGAAAAGGCAAAATAAGTGTGCACTAAAAAAACAATTGCTTTGTCAATGTAGGAAGTAAATATAACTCCGTTAAAAAATTGTGTCAAAATTGTTAAATTGTTTTTCAAATCTATATTCGTATTTTTACACAAATATAAAAATATATATTTTTAAACAAAGTTTTGATTATCATAAATTCAATTATTTTGAAACTTATGTGTTTTTATTTTCAACCTACCATTTATAGCATAGCATAATAATATGATATTTTATAACATAGCATAATAACAAAGCAAAAGAAATTTATAACATAAAATGTGTAACATAGTATATGAAAATGTAAAAATCCCGAAACAGTTATTCATGATCTCAACTGCAAAGAATCCACAAGGTATGTTTATACTCAACTTCCAAGCTCAATAAATATTTTGTGTATATTTTTGCTGCACTTATTCTTCTTATATTTTCGTTTATTAACATGTAATTATTGCCAGAGGTTTTGCAATATTATCCAATCTCTTATTTATTTTTGATTTATTTTTGCCAGTTTGGACCTGACAGTGGAGCAAACGACACCATCTTACTATTATTTATTCTGTGACCATTCACGCCACAGTTAAAAACATTAACTGTCATACTTAAGGGAAGAATTATGTCTGTCTATCGTAGCTTTACCAAAACATTACTTTACTGAATATGTGAACGAGAGAAAAAGCAGAACATTTACTTAAATGCCAAATGAAATTATGCATAATGCTTAAATTTCTATCATAAATGTATTTTTCCACAGGGTGGCGCAATAGAACGTGCGTATTTAAAATTAAAAAAAAAACTCTGTGACCTAACAGTTAAAATCTTCGAGCAACGCGGGTCTTTCGTCCCGGAACGGAAGGCCCGCGTTGCTTGAAGGCTAAAATTAAACTATGCATTCGTAGACAAATAAATGCAGTTTATTAAAAAATATAATACATCATCCAAATAATGCCGGGTTGGCGTCCGCACTTCTCTAATCGTGCGCGTGGGTTTGAAAAATATTTCCTCAGCAAATTTTCTTGTACTGACTTTTTTATGTTTGTTTGTATAACCAATACATTTGACCACCATCCAGCTTAGCAGACAGGATGCAGTCTAGGGTATTGCATGCTTACCCAGGAGGTGCCAATTCACTCTTGCTTTGAAGAGGCTAAAATTATAATGATCGGGGAACACATTCGCAGGTAGCGCATTCTAATCTTTAGCAGCTCGCATTAAAACAGAACTGGCAAAGCGCTTAGTGGTATGTCTACGATTTATGGGTAGTAAGCTAACCTGCGTCTGGTACCCAGATGGTGGAAAGGGGCTGGAGGAACAAGATCGTGCAGTTCCTGTGCGCACTCTCCAAAATGTCCCAAAGTGACTGCTTTACTTTAATGTTATCTGTGGTCCGAAATGTTCTAGGACGACACTTAGAGCGCTCGCCAGATAAGTTTGCGCGCGGTCGAATTTGGAACTAATTTCAAATTTGGCAGGTCGCCATTGTATTTGTTGTGACAGGCGAAATGAGTGTGTCAAGTGTCATTGTGTTTTATTAGTTTATTTAGTAATCGTCATGCCAAAAGTCATCAAAAGTGCTGGAAGAGAGGTTGTTTTACAGGTGAAAAGTGCTTGCGAAATAGAACAGGACAATAACAGGCTACTTAAACCATTTGCTACAGTGCAGGCGCGGACTGCTTCTTTGACAGGTCATTTTTAGGGTGACCATTATGTGATATTTTGCTTTCGCTTGGGGTATTTTAGTTACTATTATTATCTACTCTATAGTTACTATAGTTACTTAATTTAGTTTTTTGCATTCACAATGCAATTTTTATTACAGAAAAATGGAAAATGAAGTATTTAGAAAAAATCGACCCGTCTCACAACTAGCTCCTTTGTGAATGCAAAAAACTAAAAATTAAAATAAGTTGCAATAGTAATTTCATCTTTAGCGATTGCAAAATACCTGGAAAGGTATTTCTTTCGCGTGTGAGGGTAGTAATATCTCCACATTGATGAAATTAACACTGACTATACAGTGCGTAAGAAGTATTGGATAAATTCGACGCTTCTCGTAGCGACTCCGTAGCTCAGTGGTTAGAGCAGTCGCCCGGAAAGCGAAAGGTCGTGGGTTCGAGTCCCATCGGAGCTAGTTGTGAGACGGGTCGATTTTTTCTAAATACTTCATTTTCCATTTTTCTGTTATTTAATTACTAACAATTATAATAAACAATGTAAAATCTATCTGCTTATAAAAGTGTTTTTAATGTCTTACAGTTTTCTATTGCTATTATTGATGGAAGTATCTAGATAAAATTTACTGTATTCTCAATTATAGCAACCGGACAAAAGCCAGTGATGGGAAAATTATTTACAACTACTGGCAACATAAAAGACGCCACCAGTCGCGTGCAGACTTATCTGGCGCGCACTCTAGCTTGTAGTTTTAGAGCTAGCGCGCACGGGTGACTTTTGTCACCGTCACTGTTTTGTCTCTCACATCAATAGTATGAAAAAGTCGAGTCGCTCAAGCGCGCACTTTCATACTAACCCGTAGACTTGATGCGAGTGACAAAATAGTTCCGGAGACAAAAGTCATCCGTGCGCGCCCGCTCTTAGTGTTGAACAAGCCTCTTTTTAAGGTTTAATCCAAACATTAATCAAATTTGAATCTGAAGCTTGAGGAATTTGTGTAGTCCTTACTCGAAACAATAAAGTCGCCAGGGTTATGATGACTCAAAAACAACTATTCTCGTAAAACGTGCGTACACAAAATTCGTGACTTTTTTTCTCGAACTGTGTCATTGCTAATAAAACTGCATTAGTGTCCCTACCCAAACATATTATGTTCCTCCCTCGCACGCTCCCATAATACCGCGAAAAGATGTGATACAATATGCACGTTCTATTGCGCTACCCTGCCCGCCCGCGCACTGCGTCTCGTCCGCTGACTTGTTCGAGTCCGGCGGCGTTTGTACTTGCAGCTGCAAACATACAGCGCACTATATTATTTAATCCTTTGTTTACACTTAATTATATTGCATAGCCCTGGCACTTTTTCTGCTCTTATAAGATAACTAGTTTTACACCCGCGGCTTCACCAGCGTGGACTACACGACGTTATCCCGCGGGAATGTAATATTTTTCCGGCACATAAAAAAGCCTATGTTCCTCTGCAGGCTACAAAGACTCTGTTAAAATATGAATTAGATCTATAGTTCGCAACGCATGAATTAACGTGGAATTCTAAATAATTTCTCCGCGTTGCTACCTGCATACCTACTAATCATTGACAATAGTTCACCACAGTCAATTCTAGCATTAAGTAGATTGAGAAAAAGAGTGAGGTCAGATGCTTCTCTTCGCAGCGTCAAAGGTAATAAATGTTGATGATGATGATGCCTGCAAATATTCTCATAGTTTGATTCAACGTATGATTTATCGCACTCGTAATAAAACAACGACCGATCACGAAATTGCAAACTTTCGGGAATCGACGAAAAAGTAATTTGAGAAATTGTGTTTGTTTTATAAATCTCAATAAATTTTTATCTATTAGGTGTATCACAAAAGTAAAGCTAGTTATATTATCTTAACCCATTTGGACCCAAATAAAACCCAGCAGTGAAAATTATAAAAAATCTTTATTAATTGGTTGAAACAATCACTATTATAAGAAAACCATAAAAAAGAAACTAAAAAAAAACAAATCTTCTTAGAAAAAAAACCCCGTCCTCAAATGGGGACGCTGGGTTTGTGGAGTGAAATTTTTCGAAGCATCCTCTTTCAATACATTCAAGTCTTTACGCACTTTTTGCATTGCCAACGTGTATGACACGTGACACATCGCAGCTGTTGGGAAAGTTTTTGTGGAAAGTGACCTTTACCACCATGCTGCAAACTTGGCACTAAAGAAGCTGTCGGACGCAAAATTTCGCCCTCGGTATGTCTCAAATAATGACGAGCAATGTAACGTCGAAATTGAAGCTGGTCTAGCTTCGTATCATTGGTCAGATTGTGGAGGCGCCATGCATTTGCAACTGCGAGATCCAACATGTACGTAAATCCAAAAGTACCCACCACCATTTTTTTCCACGGATAGCAGTGCGCTATATCGAAATAGACTGGTCCGCTTGATCAACACCGCTCATCCCCTTGTTAGAATTTTGGAAAAGATGCGGGATACCAACGTCAACTTTCTTCTTCTCCACTGCGCTCCAGCATTTTACTTTTCCGAGAGGCAAGACGTTGTCGTAGTTTGAACCCATGGTGCAGACACTATTGTCCAGCCAACGAACGAATAGAATTTGACTGACTTTGTCGAAACAGCAATCAAAATCAGCATGGTTTTTCTTCTTCATCTCCTTCACCGCAACTAACTGACACTTTTTGGTTCTACCTTCACGGACAGTACCCGTTGCACGAAAACCAACTTGCCGTAAGTCTCTGAGCAAATCAAAACTGGTGAAAAAGTTATCGAAATAGATAACATGGGCTCTAGGGCTTGTGCCGAGTTTGTCGAGCAATTGCTTCACTACTATTGTACCCAGTTGCTATGTAGTATTGGCACCTGGAGATTTTCCGCAGTATAAATCGAAGGCGTAACAGTATCCGTCTGAACTTGTGACCATCCAATTTTTGTACCCGAAACGCACTGGCTTGCCCAGTATGAATTGTTTCGCCAGTTGCCGTCCAAAATACTTTCTTTAGTTCCTCCACCAATTTGTTCAGACGTTCTTGAACATTACTGTCGTTGGAAATAGAAACCACAGAGTCATAGGTTGGCTCGGTCTTACGCCAGCAGAGTGCCTGAACATTAGTTCTGCACCTCTTAGTTTCGGCAAGCATTTCGTCATCACTATCATCCCATTCTTCTTCGTCTCGATTCATAAACACTTCGATTCTTCCTGATATGTCTCGTGGAACTGCATTGCTATGTATATTATCCTCATCGCCTTCTTCTTGGTCCGTCAATACACTGGGCTCTGGCGGAAGAGTAACTAAATCTATCGATGCATCATCATCTTCAAGCATAACATCAGCTAGTGCTTTTTCAAGCCCGCAGTACTCATTGACACTGCTAAATGTTCGTTTTGCCATTTTTGATGGAAAAATTGATGGTAACAAAAACACGAATAACTTTACTCTGATGTGCCCACCGACCTCAAATGGGGACAACCGTTGTAAAATCACTTCTCCTTATTATCAATACTCAATTATTCATTATGATTTATGTTTAATTAAATGTTTACGCTATATGCATGTTATTTATGAAGAAAAAATTGGCAGTCATAGATGAAAAAGTGACAAACAAAAATTACTTACTCGTGGTTATCCCTGATTCTTGAAACACCTCCACCAAACACACGGTAAAAACATTCTTAACTAATTTTATTCAGTTTTTGGTGTAATGATAGGCTAACAGCTTCACACTTATTATGTATTCGCAATAAAAAAAACACAAATATTAAAATATCAATAAATTGAGAGTATTTGTTAAGACGTCCTCGTTTGGGCACGGCTGGGCTATATGGGTTAAAGATATTTACTTTCATTTTATCATAAAAATAATAATATTTTATTTTTATTTTCAGTAAAATACTATCAATTATTATATGCTTTAGAGTTAGGTCGTTATTTTACAAAAAAGTGTTGAACCATTATTGTCCTATCTGAAAAAGTGTCTTTACATTATGATGTGGTAGATGACTATTACTGGCTCATTTTGAAATAAGCCACTGTTTTATTGCGAAATCAAAAGCTTTTAAGACATAAAATGAATAAGGTCAGTTTTCAGTTTAAATCCTACTAATATTATAAATGTGAAAGTTTAGATGTTTGGATGTTTGGATGTTTGGATGTTTGTTACTCAATCACGCGAAAACGGCTGAACGGATTTGGCTGAAATTTGGAACATAGATACTTTGTAGCCTGGAGAGGAACATAGGCTACTTTTTATCCCGGAAAAATATCACATTCCCGCGGGATAACGTCGTGTAGTTCACGCGGGCGAAGCCGCGGGCGGAAAGCTAGTATTATCTATTTTGGTGGCTTATTAAAATTATTGTAATTTTTGATTAGGACAATAAAGTAACTTATTTAGGTAATAAAATAAAATTTTACTTTAATTTTGAAATACACTTTATTTATTGCTGAAAAATAATTAATATACCTTTTTATAGCAAGTGTTGAACCTATGAAATACTTAACAGTCTTGCTTAAAGTTTATGGCACATTAGAAAATAAAATTAATTATAAAGAAAAACTATCTTAATCTTTGTTTTAAGTGACGAAGAGAAATAAAAAGAATCATCATCATCATCATGTCAGCCAAACGACGCCCACTGCTGGGTATAGGCCTCCCCCAAGGATCTCCAAAACGATCGGTCCTGTGCTGCCCGCATCCAGCGGCTTCCCGCGACCTTGACCAGATCATCGGTCCACCTTGTAGGGGGCCTGCCCACGGAACGTCGTCTGGCACGCGGTCGCCATTCGAGAACCTTTCCGCCCCAACGGCCATCGGTTCTCCGCGCTATGTGTCCCACCCACTGCCACTTCAATGATGCAATCCTTCGAGCGATGTCGGTTGTTCTAGTTCTGCTGCGGATCTCGTCATTTCTGATTCGATCGAGCAGCGAAATACCAAGCATCGCTCTCTCCATTGCTCGCTGGGTGACTTTGAGCCTTCTTATGAGACCCATAGTAAAAGACCACGTCTCACTTCCATAGGCCATTACTGGCAACACACACTGGTCAAAGACTTTCGTCTTGAGACATTGAGGTATTTCGGCCGCGAATATATGCCGGAGCTTCCCAAACGCTGGATTCGACGAGAGATCGCTTTCTCAAAGTTGGACTTACCTAACTAGACCGTCTGTCCTAGGTAAACATAGTGGTCAACAACTTCGAGTGTAATGTTCCCAACATTAACTGGAGCGGGCGCAACATGGGCATTGAACATGATTTTCGTCTTGTCCATGTTCATCTTAAGACCCACTCTTTGCGAAGCATTACCGAGATCTTCGAGCATTGTGTTCAGGTCTTCCAAGGTCTCAGACATAAGAACTATATCATCGGCAAACCGTAGGTGTGTTAAGTACTCGCCATTGATGTTGATGCCGCATCCTTTCCAGTCCAGTAGCTCAAAAATATCCTCCAACGCAGCTGTGAACAGTTTGGGAGAGATGACATCTCCCTGTCTCACACCTCGCTGTAGTTGGATAGGATTAGAGCTCTGGTTCTGTAATCGGACCGACATGGTGGCGTTTTGGTATAAGTACCTCAGCACCTCGATGTACCTGTATTCTATTTGACACCTCTGGAGAGACTACAGCACCGCCTAAGTCTCAATCGAATCAAAGGCTTTCTCATAGTCCACGAACGCCAAGCAAAGTGGCAAGTTATACTCTTCGGTTTTCTGTATAACTTGCCGCAGCGTATGAATGTGGTCTATGGTACTGTAGCCTTTCCGGAACCCGGCTTGTTCGGGAGGTTGGAAGTCGTCGAACCTGCGAGCGAGACGATTCGTAATGACACTCGAAAACAACTTATAGATATGGCTCAGAAGCGAGATGGGTCTATAGTTCTTCAAGAGAGTTTTATCACCCTTGAAAAACAGCATCACATCGCTTCTGCCCTATGCCTTTGGCGTTTTGCCCTCAAGGATGACAGAATTAAGAAGCTTCTGGGGGACTTTAAGTATCGGATTACCGCCCGCTCTGAGAAGCTCTGTTGTTATTCCGTCATCGCCCGCCGCCTTGTTGTTTTTAAGCTGCTTAAGAGTCATTCTAATCTCGTACAGGCTGACGTCCGGGATATCTTCTGTATAGTGTCGGGTAAGCTTGGCTCCGGGGTCTTTAGCCTTGCTTTCAACAGGTGTTTGCGTGGAATATAGCTGTCCATAGAAACTCTCAATCTCCCTCAGGATTTCAGGTGTTGACGAAACGATGCTACCTTCCTCAGTTTTCAGCCTCGTCATTTGACTTTGACCGATAGACAGATCTCTCGCGAACACTTTGGAACCTTTGTTCCGCTCAATGGCTTCTTTAATACGCTCGGTATTAAATTGGCGAAGGTCGCGCGTCAAAGACATAGATATCTGTCTATTGAGCTGCCGATAACGATGCGCATCCACTGAGTTCTGCAGCTTCATTTCGTGTCTCTGATCCATGAGGAGGAGAGTCTGACTGGAGAGTTTCTTTAATTTGGGACGGCGAGTTTTATAGTACTTAGACCCAACCGTGCGGACAGTATCCACCACCATGTTGTATAGATCGTCCACGTCTATGCTATTCTCAAGGGCTTCGAAGCGGTTTTGAAGCTTGAGCTAAAAGCACTTGGGGTTTTGAATTTGGGCTGGTATTGGTCGGAGCGTGGATTTTATCAGTCGCGATCTTTCGAACTTGACATCGATATTCAATGTGCCTCTCACCATACGGTGATCGCTTCCTGTCTTAACAGCATTGATCACACTGACATCATTGAATATTGTACTTCTTCGTCAACATGATAAAATCGATCTCGTTTTTGACTTTACCGTCCGGACTGATCCAGGTCCATTTGCGGCTTACGAGCTTCCTAAAGAAGGAGTTCATCATATAGAGGCTCTCCCTCTCCATGAAGTCTGCCAGCATCTGGCCTCTATCCTTCCGTCGCCCAACTCCAAATTGCCCCACTCTCAGCTCATCACCGCAACGTTGCCCCAACTTTGCATTGAAATACCCCATCACAACCGTGTAGTGGGTTTAATAGCTATGCATGGCTTTAGAGATCTCCCCATACATAGTAGGGTGGATCGTTTTTAAGTTTTTATAGAATTTCAAAATCGCGGGGTGCGCGAAAGTTGCTTAATGTGATGAGGATCAAAACTTATTATGAGGACAACTTAATCAAATTAGTAGAAGTACTGCCCCAAGAGCTTTGGATTTTAAGAAAAATATATGATGTATTGTATGAAAAACAGTAAAGTTATGAAATAATGAATTTTGTATTTTTTTATTGAAATAATACAATTAACATGCTACAAAGAAAATGAGAATGGAAATTAAAACAGAAAAAAACAAATCATTTGAAAATAAGGTAATTTAGAAAATTAGAAAATTAAAGAGATTAAAAAAATTTTTTTTTGGAGGCGTGTATAACTTAAATGTTATTTTTATTGTCATTTATGGTTTTTCTATTCATTTTACAACTAATTCTTCATTAATGATTTAAGTTATGATATTTATATAAAAAATTTTATGAGTTTGAAACTTCATGATTTTCAAACTTTGACGGCCTTGGGGGCAGTACTTCTACTAATTTGATTAAGTTGTCCTCATAATAAGTTTTGATCCTCTTCACATGAAGCAACTTTCGAGCACCCAGCGATTTTGAAATTCTATAAAAACGAAAAAACAATCCACCCTAATACATAGCCTCCCCTTCAACATCGTCGTGTTTCGAGGTCGGAGCGTAGACCTGGATAACATTCAGCGAATATCGTTTCGATAATCTGAGTATCAGGTACGCTGCCCTGCTCGGTTCGACACACTTCCGATAGTGATCACGTTGTTCACAAGGGACTTGTGGACGATGAACCCGACACCACCAATGGACTGTCGGTCACCCTCCCGGTGGTAAAGTAAGTTACCGGATTGGATTAGAATACATAACTATAAACAAAGGCAGCCATTGGTTTACAATGTAACACAAGCGCACTTATTTTATCGATTACGTGGCTATTTTCTTACCAGGCAAGTACCACGCTACGTAAGCGCTTATGCCTACGTAAAATTAGGACTTACAATAAAAGAAAATACTTACCAATGGCTTATTACTTCCATTTAAATTTATGTTTATGTTGTTAAATAACTGCTTAATGCGTTGTTTTTGTATTACAGAGCAAACTCTACAACAACAAAATAAACGATTACTTAGATAAGCCCTGTAATTTTACAAGACTAATAATAAAACGACGAATTTTTACTTATTATGCCCTATACACATTTGATTTTAGTAGAATACAGACTCAATTCTTAAAACGTCATTTAAAAAATATGAAGTCAAGTAATACAAAGACTTAATAAAGAATATCAATATAATTTTTCAAGATGTAAATATTACAAAGACGCATCTCAAAATTGGTCACACAAACTATTACAATATTCAAAAAGATATCGACTCAATACTAAATAAGTCAACCACTCTTCTTTATTTTTTGGTAAAACAATGGCCTAATGCAAAATAGGTCAATATTGTTTAAAACATGTTAAAAAAACTCACCTTCGTTTTTAGTAAGACAACGATGTATCTCAAAATCGGTCGTTGATGCGCAGAACCATTTAACACGTTAGTCGACGTGACTCTGAATCGGTCGGTATTTGACTGAGCAAGGGGCGCGCGCGGGGGCAGATGGATAACGACCCAAATAATTTTCTACCTTAATAATGAAGGAATAAGAGTGTTTTTTGTTACCAGGGTTGTAGAGCTTGCTTTTTTAGGTCGTTATTTTATTAAAACTCATTTTACCAAATTTTGGAGTTAGGTCGTTTTTTTATTAAGAGTGCGTTATGTTTAAAATTCAAAAACTTCAGAAACTTCTTCTGTATTCTCGCGAGTTTATGTGTATAGATATCATATTTAGGATTCCACACCTGGCTTGCATATTCCAGTTGACTTCGAACTAATGAACAATAGAGGATAATATTATGTGGTTCCAAGCATTTTGAAAGCTTTAGATGTTATAAGAGTCATATAAGAGCTTAGAATCCATAATGACACCAAGATCCCTAACGAAATCAGTCCGTGTGAGAGACTGCTGATTCAATTTATAGTTAAAGCATACATTAAATAAATAAATATTTTCTTACAATCACACCAATTATCTAAGCCCGTAGTTAATTTCTTAAGAAACTGTGTCTACGTGAGTCAAAGTCAAAGTCAATAAATTTTTATTCATATAGATTAAATAAAATTAATGATTATGAATCGTCCAACATTTTTTTACCTACCACCTGTTATGGACATCTTTTAACTGACAAGTTTAACGTGAACTTGATAACGGATAAATATATACTTAATTACTTTTTTGTTTGTAAATACATACTTAATATACATAGAAAACACCCAGACCAAGACAAATAGACATGTTCATGCACACAAATATTTGTCTTGTTCGGGAATCGAACCCGAGACCTCCGGCGCAGAAGGCAGGTATCCTACCCCTGCGCCAAATCGGTCGTCAACATTATTTTTAGACCTACTAAAAGAAATACAATCGCACTTGGAAATGTTTAAATTAAGTTTGTTTCTAAGACAGAGATAATATGCAGCCTATCAACATCCTCTTGTAATAGTATCCATACTAGTCCATACTAATATTATAAATGTGAAAGTGTGTTTGTTTGTTTGTTTATTTGTTTGTTTGTTTGTTTGTCCGCCTTTCACGTCAAAACGGAGCAATGGATCGACGAGATTTTGGAGATATGGAGATAATTTGAGAGCTGGAGAGTAACATAGGCTACTTTTTATCCAGAAAAATTATAAAATAAAAATGATAATTTTGTATAGAAAACCGTTAAATTGTGTCATACTTCACACTTCTGTCATTTCTTAGCCGATTCCAAAGAGACGGTATGTCAAAGAGTATGTAATCACTGACATTTTTGCCGCTTAGGATTTCTTTTTTTTAATAAGGTTATTATGGTACAATATACACTAAAGCTTAAGAAGTAAAAAGTAATTAAATTAGGTGTATTCTTACTTTCAGAACAGTCTAAAACTCATCAAAATTGGTTTAGTAGTTTTCGATATGTGGGTATATTATGGTACAATATACACTAAAGCTTAAGAAGTAAAAAGTAATTTAAAAAAATATACTGACTGGCACCGACCTCAAAAAGGTACTTACCTTAATTAAAGATATATTTTTTTCCTTTTCAGGTGAAAAATACTTTTTGGAGTCGGTTAAATTTTTTTTAGCTTCTTTTTATTGTTAGAATTTAAAAATTTAAAGAGAAGTATAAGATACATTCTTGACAATTTTAGATATAAGTTTTGTATTTTATAGATACCTACTTAAGACTATAGGCGAAAGAAGAGAAAAACATCTTAAAGTGGCAACAGAGGGGGCTTTCACCCTACTTAATATAATCATTCGAATGTACTTTTGTGAGAGGGATATCGTTATCTTTCTGACTTCCTGCGCCATCTATTGCTTAGTAGTTATAATGACATAAATAACATGATTTTTTTTATGATTTTATATGGGCCTGGATGGGTTTCAATTTATATTATGTTTTGAAGCAGGTAAAAAAAAATAACCATGATTCAATATTAATGAGACAGCGATTAAATATAACGTATTTTCATAATCATGTGGCGCCATCTATTTTAGTAAGAATCAATAAGGGGTTTTTACGCGACAAAAAGTATCCTATACTTTTTTCAGAGTAACCAGTTGGCTTCGTACAGAATTTCATAAAGATCCGTTCAGTGGTTTTTGCGTGATCCCGGCACAAACAAACAGACAAACAGGACAACAGACAAACCGACAAACAGACAAAAAATTAAAAAAAGATATTTTTACGCTCTATTGCTTATTTCTAACATGTTCTGGTATTTTTTTTGCAAATATCTTCAATGTACAGACACGGAAAGTCTACGATTTTATTATATGTATAGATTTTCATGGTTATTGCAAATTATGGTAAATATAGCTAAAGTTTTGTAATTTTTGCAAACTGATTTGGTGTATTTTAAAAAGGTCATTTGTAGTTTCAAGAAATGTGTTTAGTACAATGCAACATTACAAAACTTTTGTGATATTTATTAACAACATTTTTAAATTTACATACGGTTTTCTTGAAACTACTAACGTATTTCTTAAAACAATAAAACTATATATTTTTTTAATTCCAAGTTCAATTTTAGTAATTCCACGCCCACCTGGGCGGTACTTGTCCGGCTGTCCGCCATTTCGTTTCTTTTCTAGTTTGCACGCGCACGCGATTTGAAAGTAACACGTTGCGGTCTTATTAAAATCAAGGAAAATTCATCGCTTTTTATGGATGTGCCGAAACGATGAAGTTGTCGCTTGTGTCAAGTGATGGCCCAGTTTTAGTGTTTCAAAAATCAACATCGTTAATCATCAGTGAAAAAAACCCTAAAAATGGACAATCTCACAAGGAACCTTTTAGGAAATTGGGGTCTCATTGAATACGTTGGTGCATTCTGTGGTAAGCTTATTTACAAGTCATTTACTTTGGAACTTAATAACCCTGGTTACTGTAAGAGTGGACCCCTTATTCCTTCTGTACCTTGCTTGAATGATTTGCATGGTCTTTTAACTATTATTCCAATTATCAAATCTAACAAAAAAATAGGTAGGTCAACATAGGTAACGCGTGGGCGCTACATTAATAATAAAATGTAGAGTTTTCACAAACATTGTTTGTTGTATTGTAGTATGTTGTATTTGATCATTGAAATAATTCAAATAATGATAATAATAAGATCGGAAATTACAGTTTATCTTTGGTACAGTGTAGGTAGTACAGTGGACCGTCAGAAATTTGTGTCAAAAATATTTTTTTTACCTTAGTATTTTTTAGGGTTCCGTACATCAAAAGGAACCCTTAAGTGTATCAATTCGTTATCCGTTTGTCTGTCTGTCTGTTATAAATATCAAATACTAGTCTACTCTCTTGGAGGTGTAAAAATTTGTTCATGAAAACTTATATTTTACTTTCAGGCGCCTACCCTATAAGTCAGTAATCTGTTTGAGGAAGACCCATCATTGGCATCGCTTCTAATACAGGAACTACAGAACCCACTATAATAAACAGTTATAGTACCACAGCCAAATCAGAGGTCACAAACTTCATCCAGCCAGCTTCTGCCTGGTGGTCGCATCGCACTACTCCAATTCCGATTCGAGCCAGTCCGTATCAGTCAGATTATGTGGGTATTAGTATTTATTTTTATTTAGTAGCTCTAGGTGTTCTTTGTGTTGTGTAGCTTATTGTACTATAGAACATTTTTATGTTTTAGGTTCTTCAAGCACTGAAATGCACACATGACGGCAATTCAATACTAAAATGTAACATGTAATATTTACTAACTGCATTTACAAAAATCGATTTACAATTATTATAAGCCATTTGTTGTCCTCGGGTTTATAAATATTTTAGTAAAAATTAATGTCTTTTTGTCAGATTTTCGCTCCGTGTATACACGGTGGCTTTACGGTGGCAGGTGATGTCCTGAGGACTGCTTGGCTGGGGAATTTGAGTCCGCTAGGCTAGCCGCCGCGTGATGAGCTGGGTGGAGGCCAACGTGTGCACATGGGTAATGCCATGAGGTTTCTTCGTTGATACTACCATCCCCTGATCCGAGGTAACGTGCTTCATATTACTGCCGCGGCGCGTGTGCTATCCACATAAAATGCCATGTTCGATTTCAGACCTTAGGTATGCCAAATAGGTAACCATGGTATGCTTTGCATAAGTATGTATATTTTAAATTAACTTAGAGTCATAACAACCTGGCCTTAGGCCAGAATATACACTCCCGGACAGTCAAATCGGCCCACTGGACTCTTTTCATAGAAACATGCTCACTTTAGCGTCTCGTAGATAGGGAAGTATTTGCATCTGTGCGATGATTTTTACGTCAATAAAGTGGCAAAACGCCCAAATAACAAATCACGGCCTTAAACATTTACAAAAAGCGCTGAATTTTCACAAAAAATAAAAACAATAAGTCAAACTTTATCTCCCATAATTATGTGTTCGTTCATTTTAAACTAACTTAGCTAATAAGTTAGACGTGGGGTTTATTCATCGAGTCAATACATTGAGTTCTCCGTGACATATTTTTAATTAAATAAATGTCTCATAATGTATTTAAATGAGTTTCATTGAATTCATCTTGTTCCGGTCTGTGGCATTTAATAAGTTTTATTGGGATCTAATGAGGTAACTTTTATTTTGGTTAACTTTCATTTATTTACTTTTATTAAAGGCGCCCAAGGTTATATTTGAAGCCGCAGACTCAATTCAATCAATCACACTAGTACCCAAAATTTCCCATCAGTCCCAAAATTCCTATTACACAGTGATAAATAAAACTGAAGTGTCTGTGAAATAAAACTTAGAATTTGAACGTTAAAGTTATTAAGGACTTAGAGATTTCACGTTAATTTATAGACTAAGGTACAACAATTATTTGTGTAAAAACACGTAGAAAATATACAACAACAAAAAAACTTAGAAAAATTTCAATGAAAAAACACTAAGAAAAATTTCGATGAAAAAGCACTTGGAAGAATTTTAACTTTGAAAATAGTAAGACAGTTTTGATAGTAATAACTTCTAATGGTTTAAAGATAACTTATTAAATCAATAAAATGAGTAAATTGGAACTCCAGGAAGACCTTTATTCCCAAATGTACAAAATTTATACATTTCAGACCCAGAGGTCCCGGTTTCGATTCCCAGTGGGAGTACATATCGTATTCAGTTTGGTTGGTTCTTAAAAAGACTTTAGCGTCACGATATTCAATTAGTTTTCTTGAATCAAGACAAGAGGTGATCGAAGATTATTGGAAAAGATTTTCAACAGACCACATAGAAATATTGAAGGATAAAAGTGTCGTAAAGGAAGAAAAAGCTTAGTTAAAGGACATAGTCTCAAGAATTGCAGACAGAAAACTACTTGTAGAACTTGTAGCCGCAAGCACCACACACTCCTGCATTATACAAACGTGACAGCAAAATCAGTATTCACCGAAGAAACGGATACTGATAATGAGAACACTGAAAATTCACAAAAACAGATCAGTAGCTTGAAAGTATCTGTAAGTGACAACCAAGTTGTGCTTGCTACGGCACAAATCAGTGTAAAAGACAAAAATGGTACTCCTGTACAGCTACGCGCTCTAGTCGACCAAGGATACCAAGCGAGTTTTATTACAGAATCGGTCCACCTCTGCAGCCGGACTTGCGAGAATATATTATCCGTTGGCGTTCACACAAGGTTTGCCTACTGGCTGATGTGAAGCAGATGTACCGTCAAATTTTGGTTTCGAAAAAAGATGTTGATTTTCAACGTATTTTGTGGCGGATATCACCTCATCATTATATCTCTGAAAAACGTTTACTCACCGTCACTTATGGTACGTCATGTGCTCCGTTTCTAAACAACTTGCAGAAGATGAAAAAGCAGACTTTCCTGATGTTGTTGACGTCATTTATAACGATTTTTATATGGACGATTTGCTCACAGGTACAAATAGCGAGGAGGATGCAATTTCTTTACAAAAACGAATCACACAGGTCATGTCCAGAGACCTATTTGAAATGCATAAATGGGCAACTAACAGTTCGGTAGTCAAACAAGGCAGCAAATGAGACTGTAAATATAACTATTATATGGACAATACAATAAAAGCTCTAGGAATCCGATGGAATTTGCGTCTTGATGTTTTGGAACTTAAGCTTGATTTTGATTGAATCAGGCGTCACTTGGTAGAAGTCCCTAACCATTGTGTAAAACGAAATATATTCAAGATTCAAGATTCAAATTTGTTAATTCAATTTAGATTGTTATTTACAATACTTGTGAACGTCATAGAAGCTACGCCATCGGTTCGCAAACCCTACAGCGGGAGGCCTTGGAGAAGTACTGGCAAGAAACTCCAAGGGTTGTTTTTTTCTCCCTGTTTTATTTCATACAGAGTCGTCAAATTGAAAAATGACCTTAACATGGTATGACTAAGGTCAGTTTCCATTACAATTACACAATGGGTTATGATAAATACAGTTAAGTATAGGCGAACTAATGATCATGGCGGTGAAAAATTTTCAATTACTTAGGAAATCTACTTAAAGCTTTAATATTAGTTAAAAACAAAAGACAATTCTACTATATACTGCAAGTTGCGCCATATATGTTTCAAATGTAATTCTTAATAAAATGAATAAAAACAAAAGAAAACACATTTTAAGGCAAGCAGATAAGAGCAGACCCATTCCCACTGGCAGCACCCGTTCACGAGCATGACACATGAACCAGCCATCGCTTCGCTCAACCATATTTTAGGGAACGTAACGACCCGCCTCACACACCATATGTAGCTTACTTCCGCAAAAAAACACAATATGCAAGATGCACCGCCCGCCCGCCCGCAAAAAAAGCTAGATAAGCTAGATATTTCCAAACCAGTTGTGCCTTTTACTAAAACTACCGTACTGTCAGACATAGCAAGTGCTTTTGATTCTTTAGGGTATTTAGGACCTGTAACAATTACCGCAAAAATATTTTTACAAAAGCTTTGGCTCAGTGGTGTGAGCTGGACTGATGAACTTCCCAGTGAATTGGCCACTGAATGGGCTAATTAACGAGATAAGCTTTTACATATGGAAATAAATAATCTAGAACGCTAACTTAAAACTAAATCTAATGATTCCGAGCGTATTGAAGTTCATGGGTTCAGCGATGCATCGTGTTTAGCTTACGCTGCCGTAGTGTACATTAGAGTTATCACTCCTCAAAGTACTTGTGTCTCGGTTTTTATTGCTAAAACCAAAATAGCACCCGTCAAACAAGTGTCATTACCAAGGTAGGAACTATACGGAGCTGCGCTTTTGGCAAATTTGCTAAAAGATGTTCAAACAAGCCTTTGCCTCAATTCAGAATCTGTTTATGCATGGACAGATTCGATGATAGTATTAGCTTGGCTTCGAAAAAATCCAAGTGTTTGGAAAACTTACGTTGCTAATCGCACATCTGAAATTCTGAATGTAACAAATAGTAGTCAGTGGCACAATATTGTCTATACAGATAACCCCACTGATTGTGCTTCGCGAGGAATAAGTCCTAAAACTTTGAAAAATTGTGATCTGTGGTGGCAGGGTCCAAAGTTTCTTCGTGAATATGAAGATATTTCTGTGTTATCTTCCACTAGTGTCTTCCATATACCAGACACCAAATGAGAGGGAAAACTCAACAAGACATTAGGTACTCTAAAAGTGTCATACATTCTGGCGTATCAGTGGATGGTGAAAACGAAGTATTATTATATTCTTTATTGCACAAATAACATAATAACATTTTACAGTCTTAAAGTCTATATGGCAAAGGTGGACTTATCCCTGAAAGGGATCTAAAACGAAAACCTGAAAGGGATCTAAAGTGAAAACGAAGTATCAACTTATCTTAGTAAATACTCCAAACTAATAAGGTTAATTCGTGTGATAGGTCACATACTAATAATTAAAAAAAATTGTAAAGCTAGAATTGATACTAAGAAAAATTTAACTGAGTCTCCACATTTTACTTCTTATCTTACTGTACAAGAACATAGAGCCAGCTTCAATGTTTGTTTGAGGCTATCTTAAGAAATTTATTTTCATGATGAACTTTAGATACTACTAGCGGCCGTCCGCGGTTTCACCCGCGTGGTTCCCGTTCCCGTGGGAATATCGGGATAAAAAGTACATATAAACCTTCCTCTTGAATCACTCTATCTATTAAAAAAACGCATCAAAATCCGTTGCGTAGTTTCAAAGATTTAAGCATACAAAGGGACATAGGGACAGAGAAAGCGACTTTGTTTTATACTATGTAGTGAAGACAAAGGTGGTAAACTACCTAAATCTAGTGGATTGGTTCCACTTGTTCCATTTATTGATAAAATGGTATAATGCGTGTTTCAGGACGATTACGTAATTCATCAATTAATTTTAATACTCGATCACCTGTTGTTTTATCATCAAAATGTCACATAGCCTTATTAATTGTTCAGGATGCGCACATTCAGGCCTGCGCACATAGTGGGCCACAATGAACTTTAAATGTCGTTTGCCAAAAATATTGGATAATCGGTGCCAAGAATCTTATTAAAAGAACCATTCATCGTTGCATTATTTGTTTCAAACATTCAGCAACACCGATTAATCAATTGATGGGCCAACTACCACCTTCACGTGTTATTCCAGTTATGCCATTTCGCAAAAGTAGACTGGACTACGCCACCGGTCCAGTAATGTTAAAATTGTACCCTGAGATTTTTTTTTTATATTAAAAAGGGGCAAACGAGCAGACGAGCCACGTGATAGGAAGTAGTCATCGTCGCCCATGGACATCTACAACACCAGCGAATGTCATGTCAGCGAACGTGTAAAGCTTGTAATTAATGTTTGTTTGTGTGTACAGTAACTAAGGCTATTTACTTAGAATTGGTAAGTGATCTTTCTACACCTGCCTTTATTGCTGCTTTCCGACGTTTTACTTCAAGGCGCGGTCACTGCAGTAATTTATGGAGTGACTGCGCTACAAGCTTTTTCAGCGCTTCAAATGAACTATGCCGCATGTTCAAGAATCGAAAGTCTGAAGAAATTGGAGAAATTATGGAATTGCTTGCGAAAGATAACACTACCTGGCACTTTATACCGCCAGGTTCACCGCATTTTGGCGGATAATGGGAGCTGCCTCCCATGTCGGTCGGCATAGTGAAGTCGGTAAAAACCTTACTTGTCTTAGGACAAACTCTACTTACATTTGAAGAGTGTGCTACGTTGTTAGCTTAGGTAGAAGCTTGTGTAAATTCTAGGCCATTGACGCCTATCAGTTATTCATTAGACGATGACTCTCCAATTACTCCAGGACATTTTATTATTTATTTATTTAATCTTTATTGCAAAACACAGCAAATGGCGGACTTAATGCTAATATGCATTCTCTTCTAGTCATCCGGAAAGGGTGTCAGGGAGAAAATGAACAGCGGCAATAAAACAAAAAGTGACAATACAAAGAAGACAAAAGTAACTAGGCATAATTAATTAATTAATTAATTGTAATCAATGCAAAAAAAAATATAAAATTAAATAACAACTGACGATTTGTAGATGCTTATATGATAAATATATGAGTACTAATACTAACTAAACTAACAATCATATTATATATACAAATATAAATTTATATAGAGAATATGTATATATATGGGATCAATAAAAAAGTATTGTGGCTTGAAAACATATTTATTTCACTTTTTCTTAATTTAAACACACACTACGTCTTCTGTCATTCCCTTGCGTATCTCCCTCTCTCTCATTTCCTCGTACATCCCTTTCTCGCATGCATACATTCCTTTTCACGCTCCATACCAACTTCACTAATCCTACACTCGGCCGTCCTGCACTTCTGGCTGACCTCAGACATACATACAGTTACACAAAAACATAGGTACCTACTTAAAACATGTAAACATAGGTACTTAAAACATGTTACATAATCAGAACTTAAATACTTAAACATTTATGCTATATTCAGAAGGATTATAAACTTATCATAATCACTAGCATTATGAACTTATTTAAACATTTAAAAAAACTTAACACTACTATTCACTTAGTACAGGAACTTGGAATCATGTGAAGTACTATACATACTTGTTTAAATTACATCTTACACTTTAAACAATAAGCATTTTACAAATCTTATAAACTAACATCAGTAAGAACTTGTTTAAATTACATCTTGCACTTTAGACAAACATTTTATAATATCTTTTAAACTACCATCAGAAAAACTTAGACTAAGGGGCATCTAACACAAACATTTTCCTTTCAAACATCATCTTTCATAAACAACAAAAAGCAAATTGCTCACCATCATCCTGTTGATACCCAACTTGATCACCCATCTGAATCCCTGGTATAGTCTGGGAAAGGCTTCATGAAGTCAGACGATGTGGAAGTTTTGTTAGGACCTTCAGAGTGTACATTCAACTTCTCAACATCGTAGCGGTGGTTCCTCTTTACCTTGGTTACCTTGTATGGTCCCAAAAACTTCGGTTTTATCTTCAAACAACTGCCATACTGAGTACGCTTTATAGCTACCAAGTCGCCTTCTTTGTACACTTTACTTTCTTTTCGGTTTTTGTTATAGTCACGTCTGTTCTCTTCTTGGACCTTTAAAATTTGTTGTTTTGCACTTTTCCTGAGCTCTTCTTTATGTTGAATAAAACTACTTCTTTCTTCGTGTGACAATAATTCTAATAACTCCAAATCTTCTTTTCTATACATTTTTGTTCCAATAAGCATTTCAAAAGGGGTTGAATTGATACTACGCTGAAAAGTGCTATTCAATGCTCTTTGCACCTTGCTGATAAGCTTGTACCATTGTCCTGGTTGTTCTATTGACAGCTTGGTTAAAACAGATATAATTATTCTGTGTATTCTTTCAACTTGTCCATTTCCTCTTGGTACTCCTGTTGTTATTAACACCTGTTCTATCTTCTCATGTTCACAATACTGTTTAAATTCATCACTCAGTCACTCGTAAATGCAGTACCTCTGTCTGTTATAACTCTCTTAGGGTTATAGGAAAAATGTGATAGTAAAAAAATTGCATTGTGAATGCATAAAAATAATTTAAAAATCTCTTAGGGTTGCCAAATATCTGCTGATGGATGATCATTTTGTTCAGCACTTCTTGAGTTGATGTTGTTTTTGTTGGGTACAACCAAACAAACTTCGTAAAACTGTCTACCATGGTGAGTATATAGTTATACTGTTTTCTTGTTTCAGTGAGAGGTCCAACATGATCTAAATGAATAGTATGTAAAGGAACATCTTCTTTGTCAATAGGGTTCAGAAATCCTTCCTGTTTCCCTTCCTTTCAAGTTGCCAACAAGCATGGAATACATGTTGAAATATAATTTTCGACTTTCTTACCTAAACCTGAAATATAAAAATCTTTTTCTATTAGCTCTATTGTCTTTTTCTTTGAAAAGTGGCCATTTTCATGTGCTCTCTTGATTATCTCTATTTCCATTCTCTCAGGCACAAGGAAGCTTTGTTCTATATCTTTACAGATTATCCCGTTACGTAAGCTGAAGTCTTTATAAGGTTTAGCATCTTCTAGTATCTGCTTAATATCCTTTAGCCCATCATCACTATCCTGTGCACGTCGCAAGTCACTGTGTAGATTTAAAGTTACCAATGCTACTACAGGGTTTCGACTTAGAGCATCAACATGACGCATTTTAGAATCTTGACGGTGTTCAACCACAAAATCATAGTCCTGTAGGAAAATAATCCATCTTGCAACTCTTGAGCACAAAGCTAAGTCTTTCTTGTTGAGAGTCATCTGGAATGCTTTACAATCTGTTACCAATTTAAAACATTGACCATAGAGATTCTGATAGTGTCGAAACTTCTTTATTCCTTCAATTATAGCTAGAGCTTCTAATTCATAGCTAGTATATTTACTTTCGGCGTCTGAAGTACGTTTACTCATATAATGAACAGGATGCAAATCGCCATTTGAGTCCTTCTGCATCAATATAGCGGCATAAGCAATACTTGACGCGTCTGTGTGAAGCTCGGTCTCCGCTCCCGCATCATATAACTTCAGGACAGGTTTGCTGGCTAACTTTTCTTTTAATATCTGAAATACTGCTTTATGGTCTTCATTAAACTGAAATTTAACATTCTTTCTTAACATGTCCGTCAGAGGTTGTGCAATACTAGCATAATTTGGAATAAACTTTCTGAAATAGGAACAAAGTCCTAAAAAGCTGTGCAATTGCTTTTCATTCTGTGGCTCAGGGAATTTAATAACAGATTCTGTCTTCCCTGGCGAAGGCATTATTGCACCGTCTTCTATGACATAACCAAGGTATTCCACTTTCTTCACTAGTAGTTGGCACTTCTTCCAGTTTATATGAAGCCCATACTCTGATGCTACTTGTAACACTTCTCTTAATCTTTCAATTGCGTCTTTCTCATTAATTGCTGGAATTATTAAGTCATCGATAAATATAATTACAATACCTCTTCTTATCAAATCATGGAATATTATTGTAATAAAACGAGTAAAAACTTTAGGGCAAGTGGCTAGTCCAAAAGGAGCTCTTAAAAACTCATATTGCCCAGTGGCGGTCACAAATGATATATACTTAATAGAATCTTCATGAACTTTAGGTTAAAGAATCCATTTTTAAGATCTAATGCACTAAATATCTTTGCACTTGACAATCTATCTAATAACTCATCTATAATAGGTAGGGGGTATTCATCCTTAACAACTTTCTGGTTCAACTTCCTGTAGTCAACACATATGCGGAGATTACCATCTTTTTTCCTAACAAGAACAAGTGGGCTAGAGTATTCAGAGAAACTTACCCGAATGATGCCTTCTTCTAACCACTTGTTCACTTGCTGATTCACTTCATTTTGCTCCTTTGGGGAAAGTCGTCGTGGACCTTGAGTTACTGGAATGTCATCCTTCATTATGATCTTCAGTTCCATCGGTGCATCCTTAGTACGGCATGGTTTGTAGTTTTCCACCAGATTAACCACTTCCTCCTTCACTCCTGCATCCAGGATATGACCTACGGAATCAACAGAACATGGAAAACAATTCACCTTTCGCATCCAATCATTAGGTTTCACCCATACAGAACCACCTTTCATAACCAGTAACACATTTTGTAAAAAGTCGTGCCCCAAAATCATTTTCATTGGTATACAATTATTAGGAATTATATAAAACATTACGTCGTTATAAACACAATCATCGATCTCAATATCAGTCGTAAATTGTCCAGTTGAAACAACCTTTGCGAGTCCTAAGCCTGTTAACGTCACGTTTCTCCCGATAGTCGTACACTCCGGTGAGCCGATTTCGTTGTAAAAGTCAGCAGATACTAAATTGACGTCACTGCCCGAGTCTATTAGTGCACTAGTACTATTACCGCATAACATTTTCACAATTTTCACCGGTTTATTTCTTCTTGAATGTTTGTTTACATCCAGCTTCAAAACGTCAAAGTCTTCGTAGCTGTCAATGTCAAACTCCTGCGCGTGCGCCATCTTGTCGTTAGTGCTGCCCTCAGTGCTCGCCGCAACTGCTTGACCGACTTCTGTCGAAACTTCGTCTGCCGCGCCATCTTGCGCCGTGGTAACAAAAGTTTGCTTCCGCTCCGTTCCTTTCGGCGTTTCTGCATTGTTAGGACACCGAGTAGAAATGTGTCCAAACTCGTTGCACCGAAAACATTTCATACCTTTGCCCTTGTGAGGACACTCCGCCGATGCATGCCCCACAGCACCACAATCATAGCCCGTTTGAATGTTCCACGCTGCACATTTTGATTTTGAGCTTGAATTCTTTGGCATAGCGACTCCGACCGCGACCGGTCCTTGCTTTTTATAGTTTCATAAATTTTAAGTTTTTCCTTAAACTCACTGTACGACGTCACGCCATATAAAATCGCCTTATTGCTCTCGCGGTCGCTAATCCCGTCTATTATATATTTAATGGCGACATAATCTGGCATCTTGCCACGTTTGCCCATCTCTGTAGAAGTAATCTGGGGTAAGTGGATCGAATAGGATATTGAAGAGCATGCAGACAACTCTAAGGTTCCCACGCTCGCGAATAGGGAGCTGCTGACAGTGTTGAGAGATATGGTCGTATTTGCGTAATCCATATATGAAGCGAATACAGTTGTTAAGGAGACGATCCAGCTTACTGAGAAGGTTTTCATTGAGGTTGGTGCTACAGACATCAGCATAGTCAATTATAGGTAAGACAAGCGCCTGTATAAGAGCAATCTTGGTACTGGTAGCCCTGGTAGGGAGAAAGAACTTAAACCTATAGAGATCTAAGTGCATTAGTGGCTACGAGAGATACTTCTCTTGGAGCCACTAATGCACTTAGAGCCATGTGATGTTCGATGTGATCTTTCCAAGAGAGGCAGGCATCGATAGTCAAATCCAAGTCCTTCACTTGTTGTGAATAGGGTATAATCACGCCGTTGAATACCAAATTGTCGATATCATTCCAGTTTAGGCGAGACAACTGACGAGAGCTACCAGCAATTTAATGATTGACATTTAGCCGCGTTAACTGAAATGCCATAATTTTTCGACCACTCAGAAATCTTCTGCAAATTGCAGTTGGTTAGCGCGACAGCATGATTTATGTTGTGGACATCATGTTGCGCATAAAGTTGAAGATCGTCGGCATAAAGATGGAAAGAAGAGGAGAGATGAGGGGTAAGAGAGTTGATAAACAAGGAAAAGAGAAGAGGGGAAAGTATACCAGAAGTATACCACCTTGCGGAATGCCAGCCTCCAAGTCGAGCCAGTCAGACAGCGTCAGATCCACTCGTACGGCTTGTTGGCGATCGCTAAGATAGGAAGAGAACCAAGAATGTGCCGTAGAAGAAATACCTAACCGACCGAGCATGGCTAGGAGAATTTCGTGATCAACGGCATTTTCTAATAGGAGAAGCTCTAACTACCGTACCCGATGATTGTTTGGAGGGTGTCCCTGTATCTCGTTTCGATAGATGGCAAATGCTGCAAAAGATGGTTCAAAATTTGTGGGCACGTTAGAGCTCTGAATATTTAACAACTTTACACAATAGGTACAAATGGTCCGATCAAAAGTCTAAACCTGATATTGGGACAGTCGTCTTAGTTAAAGATGAGAGATTACCTCCTGGGAAATGGTCAATTGGTCGTATTGTTGATAAGCATCCGGGTAAGGATGGCCTAACTAGAGTGGTTACTTTAAAGTTTAAAAACTATACTTTTCGAAGATCAGTTACTAAAATCTGCCCCTTACCTTTCGATCCTTAACAATTATTCATTTAAATATTATTCTTGTTTAGTCTGTAAGCTGCATTTGCTTTGATTACTTTTTTTAAGGACTATTTGTCCTTGGGAGCCGAAAATGTTGAAAAACCTAAGTAAAATTTAGTATGTTTAACTGGCGATAGGAGGCGTTAGCTGTCTATTGAATCGCGATTGCGTGTTTTGTTTGTAGGATGCTATAGTTCGTAATGTTTCTTGAATAAATGAGTCGGGCCCCCGGCCGCCGCCGTCTCGCCCGATGTCGGGTCCACAACTACCACCGCCACGCCCGGCGACGGGCCCCCTGTCGCCGCCGCCCCGCCCGATGACGGGCCACACGCCACCGCCGCCACACAGCCCGATGACGGGCTCGTAGACGCCGCCGCCCCAGCCGCCGCTGTCTCGCCCGATGTCGGGCCCACAGCCGCCGCCGCCGCTCAGCCCGATGACGGGCTCCCTACCGCCGCCGCACCGCCCGCTGACGGGCCCCCAGCTGCCGCCGCCCAAGTCCCGCTGACCCCGGGCTAGCGCGCGCGAGCAGAGAAAAACAGGGCCTTCTACATAGAAGTCCTGGGCCATGACCCCGGCTTCTCGGACGACTGGCTGTCCGACAGGCACCTGAGCCAATATTGAAGACATCATCATCACCGGCGTGTGTGGCTCCCGCTTGCTCATACCGAGCGGTCGCAGCCTACCCGCCCACAATCAACATCGCGGTGCCCCCCTCCGCTTCAATGCCGGGAGAGGACACCCCACTCCAGTAGTTTTTTCTCAACTACCCTCACTATGACGATCTCGCCCCTGCGCATATAGTCCGTCGGCGCTCGCTGGTCGCCTCCGCTGGGCCTCCCTCACGGGTCTCACCTGGCGGGGCAGACCGCGCGACGACGGTGAAGAGCACAGTGGCTAGACCCGAAGACCGAGCCGTTCGACACGGCTTGCGCACCCGACGCTCCATCAAAGGCGAAAGCCTACATATGGCCACCCGCACGCCACCGGCGCCTCCGGCGCCGTGGCGCGCGAGACGAAGAAGAAACGTAATAAATGAGTTCGGATTAATTACAAGTGCAGTGGTTTTATTTGAGTGTAGTGAACACGTGCCTAGTCTTAATAAGTTGGCAAGAAGATAGTTAAGTATAGAGGGACAGCCTTCTCTATTGTCTAGGAGGCTGTGGTAATATTGGTTTTGTACTTAGATTAAGTTGTAATGAGAGATTTTCTACAAGCAAATTAAAAAAAAAAGTTTATTTATTAGCTCGATAGATGTCGCTGACCAGACATGAATCCACTCACCTCTATTGTTTATTACCACACAGAGATGGGCCTACTTCTCGAAAGATACAAGTTTACAAGTTCACAAGCTTCGAAATGTAACATGGACTTGTAAATTCTGTTTCACGAAGTAAATAACAAGTGTTTTTTACGGTAACAAAAAAGAGTGTCATTGGAATACCTAATGACATATAAATGCATTGGCTGGTAAATATTTTTCATTTCTCATATTCGAAAATTGATGTATATTTAAGGCCTAATCAGACGAAGGACTGTTGTCCCCGTAGGACAAAAAGTCCCTGTACGTCCAAAATATTTCCTCCGGGTACTTGTCGCGGACTCAACGCATATAGTGTGCGGTCATTTGTTGCCCGAAGACGTACTTCACTATCGGGCGCTCAATGCAGACTAAAGTTCGTTGTGTGCGTTGTTACGCCTATTTACGTTTGTTCTATTTTTTTCGGGGACTACCGCGAACTTTTGTCCAGTCCAGTCTCTCGGTGTCCGCCGTACTTTCGGGGACTTTTTGTCCGCGGTACTTTTAGTTCCTTGTGTGCGTTATTCGATACAATTTATAAGAGATCTATATCGATGGACAAAAAAGTACTCGGCGGACAGTCCCTCGTCTGATCAGGCCTTTAAACTGAGCAGCGGGTTCAAAACTCTGCATTGCACCCTAGGGTGTAAAAGTATTTTTAAAAATAGAACTGAATTTGGTTACAGTCAACCATAGAGTTATCTCATCGGCAATGAAAAAGTTTTCTACTGATGTTGTATGGAGTGGGGGGGCCGGAACTGTTTCAAAAATGAATTTTATAAAAATGAGAATATCTCAAAAACGGTGCGTCGAAGCTAAAAACCCCGGAGATACATAGGAGGCATCCGATGGACGTATAATTTTTTTATTTTTTGTTTAATTGAACTTCAAATTTTTTAAATATAATAAAAAAATAGAGAATGCTTTGCACCCCGCCACCATTCTTTTATTTTTCTAGGTAGTTTTAGTTGTTTTTGTTGCTTTTCTTATATAGGTGGATGAAAAGCAAAGTGTATTTACTTTCCATAAATTCGAAATGAAAGTAGAGTGTATTACTCGGCCGCAAAATTATTTTCACCTCGGCGTATATTGAATCCCTCGCTGCGTTCAGGATTCTACTTTAGAATCCTTCACTGCGCTCTGGATTAAAAATAGCGCCCTCGCCGTAAATATGCTATTTTGCTCCCTTGTAATACAATCTACTATTATCTTAATGTCAATGTCACTGACATTACACTCGTAATTATAGTGAATGATTTCTTCTAAAATGGCCGCCAACTTGTGATTCTGATGTTCTACTAGAGTAAAAATACAAGTACTTCACTAGCTTTCTTACATAATTGTAGACTTGTAAAAATGGTTAAACAGGGCCCTTGCCAACAAATTTAAAAAAAGCAAACCCATGTCTGATGAACGCCATCTGTTGAGTTTTTTGGAACTAATTTTTTTCTTTTTTAATCATCTGTCAGAAAATCCCTCATTGTGAAGTAAGTAGATCTCTTATGCCCGAATACTCGTATGCTACTTATCTTTGGGAGCGTCTCAACATCGCCCTGTCACTTTAAATGTCAAACGTATGACAGAGATGCCATGATGTTTGAGACGCTCCCAAAGATGATTTGCGTTTGAGAATTCGGGCGTTACTGAGTTATTTGAAGAGTTTATTTATTTCAAGGAATAAGGAAAAGTTTTAGTCAGTTGCAAATCAAAATGATAAAGAGCATGTTTATTATCACCAAGCCTATTTAAAATAGCTAAATAAATAGTTTGTGATCTAAGTTAATTTAAATATTATCCACTTACTTGCTCTATCATGTCATGTCATGCTCACTAAAACATTTCTACGGTGGTGGCGTGTGAGGCGGGTCGTTACGTTCCCTAAAATATGGTTGAGCGAAGCGATGGCTAATTCATGCGTCATGCTCGTAAACGGGTGCTGCCAGTGGGAATGGGTCTGCTCTTATCTGCTTGCCTTAAAATGTGTTTTCTTTTGTTTTTATTCATTTTATTAAGAATTACATTTGAAACATGTATGGCGCGACTTGCAGTACCTATATAGTAGAATTGTCTTTTGTTTTTAACTAATATTAAAGCTTTAAGTAGAGTTCCTAAGTAATTGAAAATTGTTCACCGCTATGATCATTAGTTCGCCTATACTTAACTGTATTTATCATAACCCATTGTATAATTGTGATGGAAACTGACCTTAGTCATACCATGTTAAGGTCATTTTTCAATTTGACGACTCTGTATGAAATAAAACAGGGAGAAAAAAACAACCCTTGGAGTTTCTTGCCGGTTCTTCTCCAAGGCCTCCCGCTGTAGGGTTTGCGAACCGATGGCGTAGCTTCTATGACGTTCACAAGTATCTATACATATAATAAAACAGAAACGGAAAAAAAGTCTGTACATGGAATATTTTAAAAAAAACTTACTGCTATGTGATGTGTACAGGATATAGACCCCAAAACGATAGATAATAAATTTTTTGTCTGTTTGTCTGTTTGTCTGTTTGTCTGTTTGTCTGTTTGTATGTTCGATTTTCACGCAAAAACTACTGGACGGATTTTTACTAAATTTTGTGTAGTAATAACTTATAACCCGGGTCAACATATAGGGTACCTTTTGTTGCGGGCAAATTTCTTTATATTTGAAAAAACGTTGATAACGACTGTTTGTATGTTTGCTTTTCACGCAAAAACTACTGGACGGATTTTACCAAATTTTGTGTAGTAATAACTTATAACCTGGGTCAACATATAGGGTACCTTTTATTGCGGGAAAATTTCTTTATATTAAAAAAAACGTTGAAAAACTTATATTTGCGGGCGTCTGTTTGTATGTTTGCTTTTCACGGAAAAACTACTGGACAGATTTTTACCAAATTTTGTGTAGTAATAACTTATAACCTGGTTTAACATATAGGGTACCTTTTATTGTGGGAAAATTTCTTGACATCTTATAAAACGTAGACAAACTGACTCACATTTTGTATGAAATTAACTACAAATGTAAGTTTGTATTAGTTTTTTTAGTGATTAAACTACAAATTACCATTATTTTTTTACCTTTATTTGTACTGTAAGATCTGAAGTTTGCCAAATTTTATGATTCTAGGTCAAAAGTTTGTAAAAGTTTTTTTCTGTGATATTACTTAGACATACTTATAACCAATTTTAGGATATTTTCCATTATTTTGTATAATTCAATAATGTACCTAATACCATGCTTAAGACAAATAATGAATTAATTATAATGATGATTTTTAGGGTTCCGAACCAAACTGGTAAAAAGGAACCCTTATGGTGCGACTAAGTCTGTCGGTCTGTCACAGCTGGATATCTCGAGAACTACTAATGATATCAACTTGAAATTTAGATTGGTTTTAGACGACGTTTGCCCAACTATTTTGCAAATAAGAGACAAATAAAAATATTTATATTTTTTCTTCAATAGGGGCAATTTAAAAAAATTGAAGTCCGGCTACTAGGACATAAAGGGTATCATTAATAGAGCGCTGCTTGCACACTCTCAATATTTTTTCTTTTTGTATTAAGCCGCATAGTTTTTGAATTATCTTTCTTTCTTCTTTCTTTTCTTTAAAAAATACCATCCCCCCCCCCCCCCTTATATCTGAAGTTTGCATACAGAAAAATCTGAAATTATTTTAAGTGATAAGTAGAAGTTTATGTAAAGATTACAGGAAAAATATAACAATGTCTCTAAATAGTAAACTTTTTTCAGAAATCATCAACATAAATTATATTAGTTCCACTATCGGTCAAGAGATGGAGCTGACCAAAAACTGCAATATTCTACATCGCGAATTCTCGGACGAATATGCCACTCCGATCGATGAAAACATTTTTACGTTTAAAATGTCCTCCTTCCTACATACTCGCAGGTCGCTTTGGGTGAAGAACAGTTGTAGTTTTTTCTATTTTATAAAAAAAAAGATGGTACGGAACCCTCGGGGCGCGAGTCCGACTGGCTCTTGGTTGGTTGGCGACTTGGTTTCTTCTTAGTATATTTTATACCGGTACCTTTTAGACTGTGTACGGACCGGCGGGCGGCGGCCTCACGCACGCCAACGAACGACATCAAGCATTGCTCGCTTCACGTTTCTGGCCTTCGAAGGTCAATCTTAAGCTAGGTAAAGGATTACTGGGAGCGATTCCAGTTCACATTCGGAGTTTCTGATCATCTGATTGAGACAGAGGGGAAAACAGAACCTCTTTGATGGCGTTCGTTGGCCTTTGTTGGTCCGGTGTGTACGCAGCATTAGCACAGAATATGGCATTAGACAAGCGCGATTCATCGTAGATCGCATCAACGAACGCTTAGGGGCGTGATAGCGGACAAGCGCTTGCCTAAAAATCAATAAAAAAAATACTTCACAGTTTGTTATCACTACAAAGCTACTAACATGATGGCTTCTTACGTGCTTTTCTGTTGCAGTGATAATCTTTGGAACTAAAATAGTTTTCATACGACAGGACAGTCCATTTTGACAGCTAATTTCGTATTGCAAGTGGCTCCTCTGCCACGGCTGTCACCGGAACAGACAGAAATGTGGGAATATATTAAATTACTTACTCTTGACGGCTGACACCCTGAGAAAACTCAGTTATTGTGATTTTAATGAATTAAAAATACGTAAACTATACTTGAATTAGATTTCGATTTATTGATTTGTAGATCAATTTGAATTGTTGGAAAACGGACATTGATTATTGTGATTTGATTACGATTATTGTTATTTGAAATACCTAGAAAAAAAATAGTAATTTATCGCAAGCCTCTAGGTCAGCTAAGAGGATGAGGTTACTTCGTGCTTTTGAAACCGATGAGGACCGTGAACACATAATACCTTGCGGTCACTGGAAGGAAGGTGTAGATTACACATAAAATAAACAAATACAAAAGTCACTTTACCGTGCGTACGAAGTCGCGGGCAACAGCTAGTTGTAAATAACAATCTTAATTGAATAAACAAATTTGAATCTTTGAATCTTTGAATCTTTGAATCTATCTTCATTTAGTTGTATATACTTTTTAACCGACTTAAAAAAAGGAGGAGGTTCTCAAGTCTACTGTTTTTTTTTATCTATGTTCTACCATAACTTCGCCAGTTGTTAACCGATTTCAATAATTCTTTTTTTATCTGAAAGAAAATAGTTTGTGTGGTTCCATTAAAAATTTAAAGTAGACAGTTCAGCAGTTTTTTCACAATCCTGAAAAAACACATAGTTTTCGACTGGTAGTTCCTGCTTTACATGTCAATATCTTCGCAAACTATTGACCAATTTCAATGATTCTTTTTTTATTCGAAAGAGTAAACTCCTGAGGTGATCACATTGTTACCAAGTTAGGATCTGATGGTGGAATCCAGGGGAAATCCAGGAAAACCCGCAAATTTTATAGGTAGTTTACGTGTTTTAAAGATTTTCAAAAGTTTTTTAAGTATTTGCAATTGGTAGTCATCATTTCATACTGATGAGCTGGTGATGGAAGGTACAACTCCTTAATGGTTAGGAGTAAAAGAATAATTCTTTAAATATCGATGATACGTAAAAATTTATAGTTGTATTCTTTCAGGTTATTTAGATGAGCTGATGATGGAAGGTAAAACTCCTTAACGCTCAGGAGTTAAAGCATGGTTTTTAAGTACCATATGCACGAATAGACCTTTAGTTGTACTCTTTTAAGTTATTTAGGTAAAAAAAATGGAAAATGAAGTATTTAGAAAAAATCGGCCCATCTCAACCAGCTCCGATGGGACTCGAACCCACGACCTTTCGCTATCCGGGCGACTGCTCTAACCACTGAGCTACGGAGTCAGTGGTTAGAGCAGCAGAAGGGTCGTTTTTTTCTAAATACTTCATTTTCCATTTTTCAATCATAAAAATTGCATTGTGAATGCAAAAACGTAAAAATTTAAATTATTTAGGTTAGATGATGGAAGGTTAAAAAACTGCATAACAGTTAAAAGTTGGAAGTTGGTGCTTGTCTGAGTGTTTTAATTTAGATATGGGCTACAGTTTTAAACGTTACACATTGTGCGACGCTTGCTCATTAGATTTCTCACACTAAAAATAGAAAAATAAACAAACTTTTACAAAAAATTAAACCGCCTACAAACAAAAACTGCCGACAAAAACTCACTTCCCAAAAAAACTTAAAATTAAAAAAAAAATGAATCATTCCATTCAAAGGACGAAAGGGCGGGACTTTATCTAATTAATCTTGGAAATTACTGATCTGATTGAAGTCGGTGTCAAGCCGAAAGTAACAAGAACAAAATATTTAGCGAAACAATAATACACAATATCTCATGCGCGGAGTGGTGTGAAATACCTACATAACAATTAGGTGGGTAATGGCTGGTGGGTAAGTATTTTGTTATTTTGTTCATCAGTCATCATCCCTATTGAGGTATCGTTGGAAGCGTCTCCATTGTTCCCTAGTTATAGTTATAGCTATAGAAGCACTTAGCCATCGTCACACTAGTGGTGATAAGCTGATTATATAACTCATTAGCAATCACTTAGCAATCAAAACTGACAGAAATTGCATAAGCATTGCTGCTTTAGTAAGACAGCTGTCACATTGATTCTAAAGGTCACAGCAGATACATCAACTCGGAAAGGGATCGACACCGTATCGCCTTTCGCCTCGTCGTCAACCAGGCGTCAACCTAACGAAAGCACGTAACCAAACGGCCTCAATTCTGCTATTTTATCACAAATTGCTATGTCGCGGACACGCCAATGATTTGCCAACGCCATTGATCTTAAAACGGTATTCTCAGAGGCGGATTAAACGTGGAGAACGCCCTAGGCAAGCACCTCCTAGGCGCCCCTCTACACATTTTTTATAAAACAGACAAAAATTCCAAAAACTATAGAATAAACAAATAACTCAAAAACGGCTCGACCGATGTTGACGTAAATTGGTGTGTATTACTATAGTAAGAAAAAAATGCGCAACTAAAGCATGAAAGAAACGCCGAGCGAAGCGGGCGGGTGACAGCTCTTAGACCCTGTCATGTCATTGAAATAACGCAAAAGACATAGACAAAAGACATACCTATAATTATTATTATCATTGTTGAAGATATTCATATTTTTTATTTCGTAACCGTTGGTACAGTCTTTTCGATTTATAGCTCTAGTTCAGACTTATCAATGAATTACCGTCGATCTCTTTATCCACTCATAAAAATTAAAAAGCATAAAAAATATCAAAATTAGAAAATATAAAATTACCTACATAGGGCACACTGAAAGTTTTGCGCTTCTGGCAGCTCATAAATGTTATATTTTTTTTAAACTTAGGAAACTCAATGATTCATTTAAAAAAAATGCGAGAAAACGCGTGTCAATTGTTTCTTTATCACAAGTTGCGAAAAGATTTTAGGGCGATTATTTTTATGGCCTTAAAAGTTCACTGTCTCCGCAAGACTGCACTGCTCGTCCTCAAAATGCTTTTGGGAGAGAAACACCTCATTTGAGTACTGTAAGGCGTTGGTACGAAGAAATTGATCGTGGCTGTATTTCTCTCCATGATGAAATTCGTGAAGGTCGGTCGGTTCGGCCGGAAGAGGCCGTGAAAGCTTTCAACCAGCGCGTGAAAAACATGCCCTCAGTCCGACCAATGGTCCTCATATTTTCAAAAATGGTTTGACCGAATGAATAAGTGTACCTATAAAATGTTATGGAGAATACTTCGAAAAGCAGTAAATATATAACTTTACATGTGAATTGTTTTACTAATGAGTTACGCAAAACTTTCAGTGTACCCCTCGTATATAAAAAACTGAAAAAATTATAGCATTCAATAGTTTTGCATAGAAAAGAAGATCTCCGAAGCGCAAACTCTTGATAATTAAACTCTGACTAATCGATAGCGCGCGCCCCTTCGCAACCTGGCGCCCCTAGGCACGTGCCTAGTTTGCCTTAGGGATAATACGCCTCTGGGTATTCTACTAATTTTGAAAAAAACTTCGTCAGCATATCGCTGGCACGTCGTCAGCATCGCATCGGCTTGGCATGAGTAGATTGAACTAGTGCATATAAAATTATACTTAACAAATGTACAAACAAGGGTCAATATTGTCTAATAATATCTACTTGACACCTTTGACAATTTCGACATCCATCCGTCTAGTTTCATATCAACATCAAGAAGCTTAAACCAAACTGGAGATTGCAGCCTGAGTAAAAAATCGGTCAATTGCGAGTCGAACTCGCCCATTTTTTTTATTTTAATTTTAATTTTTCCGTGAATGGTACCCATGATGAGTTCCGTACCGTACCTACTTAACGTACCGATTACGTCTACCAAAAATACCACTACCATTTCTCGCTAACAAAAAAAATTTTTTTCGTATAACTTTGTTTAACTTTTGACAGTTGCAATATTGACAGAATGCCACCCGCCTTTACGAGAGTTGATTTCAATTACTATTTCAGTAAATTTATGCACAAGAATAACACATTTATTTTGAATGACCTTTGACCTTGAATGACGTCACGGGTGTCTAGTTGTAAAACAGTACTTACTTTTTTTTTAAGTTAGTTGGTTCTTCCTCTTCCGTGCCTTAAGCGGGCTGTACATTCTCGGTGAAACATTGGCCAATGCATTGATTGTACATTGACAATTTTGAAAGAATCTCTTTTAGTCTTGTTCTCTCAAAAGTGTTTATGTACGATGCATTGGCCAATGTTTGGCCGAGAATGTACAGCCGGCTTAATTCCTATATTTAGAGTCGGTTCTTCTCGTTATGCAGCGCATGGTCTTGGGTTGTCTGTATGTTAAATTGAACCCTTATTAGCAGTTGTCAACCACGTGGCCTGCGGTCGTCCTCTGCCTTACTTTATATCGGCCTTACCTGGAGCCCTTCTCACAAAATGTTACTTTCGTCGAGTCTCATTACATGGCCGTTGCATACGATCCTCCACCATCTTGGTGGAAGAACGTAAAGTATCGATCGAGTATCGATAAAAACTTGCAAGTATCGATACTATACTCATGAGTAGTATCGCAACAAAGGTAATCAATACCGGTATTGTACTCGCATCAAAAGTATCGAGTACTTTTTGAACCCATAGGATTCTAATTCTTTGCTGTATTCGGGGCCCCTTCAGGCTGGGGGAGTACCGCTCACAGAATCGACTATAGATGCGAAGCCGGCTATTAAAGAAAATTAGCAACCGTTATTGACGGCTATTTTAGTTATTAACGGTTATTTGTTTTTACGCTAAAAACTACCGCTAGGTGGCGCTAGCGGCTTGATTTGCTAGGTCTAAGTTCCGGATCGACTTTTTAATTTGATTTGATTGATTGTAAATAAAATATTCTTCCGCCTCGCCTCTCTCCTCTCATTTGAGTACGTTATATCGATAATGTCAATCGATAATAATAATTTTCAGAAAGAATAAGAAATAAGAATAAAATGACAATATCTCGAAAACGGTGCGTCGTAGCTAAAATCTAACGAAAATCGTATTAAAACTAAAGCGGGTTCACAGAATACATCTACCTACTAAGTTTCAAGTGTGTAGTCTTAATAGTTTTGGAATAAGTGGCTGTGACATACGTACGGACAGACAGACTTGACGAATCTATAAGGGTTCCGTTTTGTGCCATTCGTCTATGGAACCCTAATAACTAGTAAAACTGCAATCTCTTTTTAGATCAAAGTCGATCTAACCGTTATTACTGTTTTTCGGTTAATAATAGTAAATAACGGGTTATTTTTACACCTAAACAACTAAAAATTTATCGAGTATGGTGAAAAGTGTCGATACTTACTCGGTATCTTAATGAAAAGTAGGAATCGAGTACTAAATTACTCGGTATCGTAACCAAAGTATCGAGCATACTAGTATAGTGTTAGGTACACGTACAATAACGTCGATTGTTAAAGGATATAACTAATATTTTGGTTGTATAGTTGTTGTAACATGAACTCTAAGTTGTATTAAAGTTATTAATTATGGTTAAGGTGCGGTATTCGATTATTTTTAATATTTTCACATATCGTTTTGTTAAAGCCAAATTGTAAATAGGTGGTACGTTTTTCTTAAAACCTCTTTGGTGCCGCTGCCTTAGAGGAAATTAAAAAAGAAAAAGGAAAAAGCGGCAGATGATGTTTTGGACACGAAAAATGGCGGAATGTTGTAAAACTAATAATTATTGAATAAATGTTGTTGAAATATTTAACTGATGTTTGAACTTTGGCCTGAAGCTTAAAGTTCAGAAGGGGACACGTAAAGGATATACAAAATTTCCTTCCACGCCTGCAAAACCAAAGTTAAGTGAACTTGTTGCATGTTATTATATAGGTACTTAGCTAAAGAAGATAGTTTTTATTGCAAAATAAAACTTTAGCGTAAAGTTTCAAGGCAATTTATGTTGAAAAAGTATTGAGATCGCATGATTTATGTATTTGACAATAATTATGCTCATTTGGTGTTATTTGATTGGAATGAATTGTGAAAATTGACAAGAGAAAATTGTTGTACTTAGTGTGACTTGAAATTGGAATTGCATTGTTTTTTTTTTTCTGTAAGCCTACAAGATTTTAATGATAAATAATAAAATCTGTGTTATAGTATTTTGATGGAATCAATGACAAAAAAAAACGGTCAAGAGCGAGTCGGACTCGCGCGTCGAGGGTTCCGTACAATCATGTGAATGGGTAAAACGTGAGGATGTTTTCATCGGCAAGGGTATATTCGTAAAAAAAATTGCGGTGTAGAATTATTGCATTTTTGGGTCGGCGCCATCTCTTGCCCGATAGTGAAACTAATGTGGTTTTTGTTGATTATTTCTGAAAAGGTTTGCTGTTTGGAGACATCGTTTTATTTTTCCTGTAATCATTACATAAACTTCTGTCTGTTTCTTCTGTTCTTCAGAACCTGTTGCAAGAAAACAATGAAATATTTTTAATTCTCTCTTATTTGCGGAATGGTTTGGAAAACGTCTTCTTAAACAAGATTTCAAGTTGATGGCATTAGTGGTTCTCGAGATGTCCAGCTGTGACAGACAGACTGAATCGCCTCATAAGGGTTCCTTTTTACCATTTTGATTTGGAACCCTAATAAGCAGCTGCAGCTGAGCGCTGTATATCTAACCATACCATTGATCTCGATTCCCGTTCGGGATAACAGCTGTCATTATGTTCCGTTCAAGCAGATTACATACTTTCAACAGTTGCTAATTAAGTTATTGACAAGCTGCTACAACTTGTGACAGTATTTTTTTTATTGTAATATAAGTAATAAATGAACCTAAGGATCCTGATAGTTTAATTAAAACAAAAAAACCTTTTATTTAATATTGTTGGCAATGCAAAGATGTTGATCAAATATATCGAAATAGGCACATACTAATTTTATTGTTTTCTTTTATGATTCAAAGCTATTCTAAATGTAAAAATAACGTTATGCAGCAAATCAAAATTATTATTGCGTTATGGTTTCGGTTAAGTATCCTGTCTAGGTACAAGTTAAGGAATCTATAATCTTGCTTTTAATAAATGTAAGATTTATGTAAAATTCATGCAAGTAAAAAAAAAAACATTAAGTTAAAATTCGGCAATTGATAATACAGAATAAAATTGTAACCGTCCAAAAAGGAATTTTGCCTTTGATAATGAGCCGTGCGCGGATGAAAAAAAGATTATGTAGATGGCGGGTGTTGAGTGGTTAGTATGAAGGTTTAGACAGCTTGTCTCAAAAAATAAGCAGTTTATTTATTGGATTAAAGAGAAATAAAGAGTTTTTGACGGAGTTTCATTCCGGGTTCTTCTTACATAAAGCCGTTTTTCTTTTGTAAAGGTTTTTAATTATAACATTTTGATCTATGCGTTTCTCTAAATTCCAGAGACAATGATGGCAACGACACACCCGAAATCAAAGGCTAAAATGTGATGATGCTCGAGGTTAAGAGCTGGTAGGTATATGATGATGCCTGAGGACAAGGGCTAATTGTGATGATGCTCGAGGTTAAGAGCTGGTTTATTAGGATGCCCGAGGACAAGGGCTAATATGTCATGATGCTCGAGGTTAAGAGCTGGGTTATTAGGATGCCCGAGGATAAGGGTTAATATGTGATGATGCTCGAGGTTAAGAGCTGGGTTATTAGGATGCCCGAGGATAAGGGTAAATATGTGATGATGCTCGAGGTTAAGAGCTGGTTTATTAGGATGCCCGAGGATAAGGGTTAATATGTGATGATGCTCGAGGTTAAGAGCTGGTTTATTAGGATGCCCGAGGATAAGGGTTAATATGTGATGATGCTCGAGGTTAAGAGCTAGTTTATTGGGATGCCCGAGGACAAGGGCTAATATGTGATGATGTTCGAGGTTAAGAGCTGGTATGTGATGCTGCCCGAGGTAAAGGGCTGGTGTCGTGTACCGGACGACGTTCTGTGGGTAGGCCCCCTACAAGGTGGACCGACTATTTGGTCAAGGTCGTGCAAAGCCGCTGGATGCGGGCAGCGCAGGACCGATCGTTGTGGAGATGATGATATATGATGATGCCCGGGGGTAATGGCTGGATCGGATACAGAAGATGAAGTTGGTGAAGGCTGGAGCGAGACTCCCATAGACTCCCTAGCCTATGGAAGAGTGAGACGAAGGACAAACCGGTGTTTTTACGAAAGGAACGTTGCGAGTCAATACAACCATATTATTTGAGCACGGGTTAATTCTGGTCAAGCAAACATTATAGCTGAAGGATTGTCTATCTAAACTTAAGTAAGTATTCCAATAATGTTCTGTGTACGACATTGATTGACTTATGATTTTCCGTTAGTACATGCATGTTTTGTGCCTTAAAGAAAAAAACTTGGATCACCTAAGATGTGATACAAGTTACAACACGATTTAGGTATAATATTTAATCGTATGAGAGGTGTGCCCGTATGAACGCCATAGTATCACTTGTGGTGGCTTTGCGACTTGTAGATCGACATATTCGACTTGCAAACATTATTTTTAAATGCGAAATTTCAATAATTTGAATTGGTATAGCAAGTGATTCGGAATAATGGGTTTTCTTTGAGGCTAACTAATGGTACAGTATGACCTATTTCTCCAGGTCATTATGAAATTGATGGAGTAGGCAGTACTATCGTCACTAGCCATTAACATTAGGTATTTTCAGTGTGAATTAGTTTAAACTTCTTGAGAAGGCTGCGGTGAAAGTCTGTTTGAATAACTTTAACAATACTTATTCCATACCCAAGTATGTAACAATATAAGAAATATAATATGAAGCGCTAACAAGTTCTTTCCGTTATGTATTGTGAAGTTTGAGCAATAGCAAACGATATAGCGTGCTATATCGTCGAGATCCTCGGGGGTCGGATAAGACGCAAGTTTGTGCAACGGTAAGGGCGTTAAAAACAGGATAGACCCATACAAAGGGCTTCAGTGGGACTACAGTGGTGGTAAGCAAATGCATGAGATTGAGATGGAGATTGAGAATTGAGATTGCGTGTGCGACTGAGATTGAGGTTTAGATTGAGATTGTGAATTGAGATTAAGATTGATATTGAGATTTGAGAGGGAGAATTGTTATTGAAAATTGAGATTGAGAATTAAGATTGAGAATTGAGATTGTGATTGCGATTGAGATTGAGATTTATATTGAGATTGAGATTGAGATTGAGATTGAGATTGAGATTAAGATTGAGATTGAGATTGAGATTCAGATTGAGAATAAAATTGAGATTGAGATTCAGATTGCGACTGAGATTGAGATTGCGATTGCGTGTGTGACTGAGATTGAGATTGCGATTGCGATTGCGTGTGCGACTGAGATTGAGATTGAAGTTTAAATTGAGATGGAGATTGAGAAATTGAGATTGAAATGGAGAATTGAGATTGCGATTGTGTGTGCGCTGAGTTTGAGGTTAAGATTGAGATTCAGATTCAGATTCAGATTGAGATTGGGATTAAGATTGAGATTGCAACTGAGATTAAGATTGAGATTGCGATTGAGATTGAGATTGCGATTGCGTGTGGGACTGAGATTGAGATTGGGATTGATATTGAGACTGAGATTTAGATTGAGAATTGAGGTTGAGATTGCGTTTGCGAGTGAGATTGAGATTGAGGTTTAGATTGAGATTAGCTTTGGATTTGGCATTGCATTTGGGATTGGATTCGGGATGGGATTCGGAATTGGATTAGAGATTTAAATCCTGGATTGGAACTGGGATCGGACCTGAGGTTTGGTCCAGGATTGGATTCGGGAAATGATTCGGGATTGGATTCGAGATTTAACTTGGGATTTGGGAATGGATTTGGGAATAAATTTATGATTTGATTTGGGATTGGATTTAGGATGGGATATAGGAATGGATTTGGGATTGGAATTGGATTTTAGATTGGATTTATGATTGGATTTGTGATTGGATTTGGGATTGGGATTGGATTTAGGATGGGATATAGGATTGGATTTAGGATTGGAATTGGATTTTAGATTGGATTTATGATTGGATTTGTAATTGGATTTGGGATTGGGATTGGGATTGGGATTGGATTTGGAATTGGAATGGAAATTGGAATTAGAATGGGAATGGAAATTAGATTTGGAAAAGTGTTTGGAATTAGATTGCATTGGATTGCATTATGTTGCATTGTATTAATAATCCTAATTTAGGATTGAGATTTGAATTGGAATAGGAATCTGAATTGGAATTGGAATTAAAATTGGAGCTGGAGCTGGACCTGGATCTGGCACTGGAGCTAGAGCTGGCGTTAGAGCTTGAGCTGGAGCTGGAGCTGGAGCCTGAGCTGGAGTTGGAGTTGGCACTGAAGCTAGGGCTTTCGTTGGAGCTGGAACTGGAGCCGGAGCTTGAGTTGGAGCTGGCACTGAAGCTAGGGCTGGCATTGGAGCTGGAGCTGGAGCCGGAGACGAAGCTGGAGCCTGAGTTGGAGCTGGAGCTGGAATCGGAGCTGGAGCTACGTTGGAGCTGTAGTTGGTTGGCGTTGGCGCTGGCGTTATGGTAAAATGGATGAAATGGCTTTATAAGGTTTTGTTTATAGCTCATGATAACAGCCAATCACTATTGTTTTATTAACAAAGTAGGATGAAGAATGGAGAATATTCATTTACTACAATAAATAAATGGCATTATTGGCTTGCTGAACTGCCCGTTAACATGGTTTAATCACGCCCCCGCACATAAGCCCGTCGTTCGTCCGCTGGTCGCCTCCGCTGGGCCTCCCAAACGGGTCTCACCTGGCGGGGCAGACCGCGCGACGACGGTGAAGAGTACTGACTGGGGTAGGTCCAATGACCGAGTCAACCGTGCGTGAGCGCCCCGATGAGCCGATGCGCTATAAAGAGGCTCGCGCCAAGAAATAGTCACACGAGATGAAGAAGACAAGGACTTGATTTACATTGTGTTAAAATCAGATAAGGCTTTTGCGAGGGTTTTTGCGCAAAGCTTCGGTGGTGTGGTGTATTTACAAACATCCTATAGTTTGGATTCTCTTAGATAAAATTGACATTGTCTCATGTCCCAATAGGTGCGAGATAACTATATAAATGAAAATAGAAACATTGGTATCAGAATTATAACGGTAGCTTGAAAACGTCCCAAGATATAATTTCGCCACTATTTCGACGTTTGTATGCAACGTTAAAAGTTGTAAAATATATCGCCTACTGTGTTTGTTTATCGAATTCGTTTCTAAATTTGTTAAACATTATTGTACTATTCAAATCAAAGGTGTTACTTATTTTATTGAACTAAAATGTTGGCATTTGTAATAATTATTTTATATTAAATTATTGATCTGTAGTTATGGTCCAGGAAGCGGTCTCGGGCGGCGTGCCTATGTTAATAGAATTTATTGGAAATAGATGAATTATTTATTGATTTTTGTTGTAGTTAGGGAGTCAGCATCGCCTTACGCGGTTGTTCTTGTAAAGAGAAAAACGCCATTATGGATGCACCATTGTCGGCAAAGGCGGGCGAATATATGAGAGAATGATAGCTATGGATAAAATTCAACCTTAGATGAGTTATGATCAGGACATTGATAGAAGTTCTGGTGATGATGATGATGATGATTATGAAAATAATTTTGAAGATGATCGAGACAGACTATTTGTTACTGATACAATGTAAGTTTCAGATATAAAAAAAATGGTCTGGTTAATCGAACGGTGTATTTTATTAGCGTTTCAGGGCAATAGTACCTACCAAAATGTTTGATGCATGGGATGCACATTTTTCTTATATTTTACGGAATAGTTCTGTGGTAAGTAGTCTATGCACCGACTGCTTTTGACATTGTGATCTTGTAAATGTATGTACTAAGGCATAAGACATTTTATTGGGTGACTGATAAATATGTGCACCTAGGTATAAATAAACATATTTTAATTGTGTAAATGATGATGTTAATGATTGTAATCATAATAATGGTTGAGGAGCATGGCAGGTAGGTATTAATTGTGAAAGTCAGGTACGTACCTACTAAGTGTAACAAATGGCTAAAAATAGGTAGGTATAAGTTTTAAAAAAATACGACCAACTGCATTGTATTGTACCCTATTTACGGTGCATTGAAAATTGTAATACTTAATAATTAAATGAGCTGGCCTATATATATATTTTTCATATTTTTGCTGTTCGTATAAGAATATTTTGAATAAGTACCTAGTACTTTGTGTAAATAATTTGTTCTTTGATTTTGTATTCACTGAAAGTATAATGTTTTTCTTTGCTTTGCATAAAACGCGAAGGGACTCGCGTCTAGCAGGAAGGCCGAGCTGTTAGGTACACGTACAATAACGTCGATTGTTAAAGGATATAACTAATATTTTGGTTGTATAGTTGTTGTAACATGAACTCTAAGTTGTATTAAAGTTATTAATTATGGTTAAGGTGCGGTATTCGATTATTTTTAATATTTTCACATATCGTTTTGTTAAAGCCAAATTGTAAATAGGTGGTACGTTTTTCTTAAAACCTCTTTGGTGCCGCTGCCTTAGAGGAAATTAAAAAAGAAAAAGGAAAAAGCGGCAGATGATGTTTTGGACACGAAAAATGGCGGAATGTTGTAAAACTAATAATTATTGAATAAATGTTGTTGAAATATTTAACTGATGTTTGAACTTTGGCCTGAAGCTTAAAGTAGGTATCGATACTTTTTGCGGATCTCTATCTCCAGTTTGGTTCTAAGCAAGCTTCTTGACCGATCGATCGATAATTCAAACAACACTTTTTATTACATATTTCAAAGGCCTATTTATTTATTACGAAGTTTGATTCAGATGATGTTCTCTATGAGGAGCCCGTGGCGTAGTGACTGAAGATGATGATGATGATGAATGCTTCTTCCCTCTTGTCCGAAATAAACGGAGATTTGATTTCCGCTATATCTTTTATTACCTACGTTTTCACTGAGGCGGAACGTTTTTATAAACTCCGTGTCCGACAAAACAACTATCTTCATCTTAAAATGTGATGCTACATTGTTGTAATCACTTTTATCGGAGAATTTATACGAGAAAACGATGAAAAAACGTATGGCTGCACAATTGCTTCTCAATGGCCAATTTTGACAGATATCGCGATGCCAACGCTATCGGCACAAACGTCAAATAGGAGCAGAATTCCTATTTATGTTGCCGTGCTGCCGCTATTATGACGCCATTGGTTAGTAGAATTCCGAAATGTATCAATAGCGGCTGGGTAGCCGCTATTCAACTTTTTTGACAGGAGCAGAATACCAAAAGTGTCATTTTAAGCTATCGCCATGCTAACGACGTGCAATTGAACTGCATTGCATTTAGCAGAATTGAGACCCCGGATCAGCGTCGGTACGTTGGCTCCGGTACGGCTAGGCGACGCCGCGCTTAAGCTGGCCATTGACGGTCAAATTTTCCTAAAACTGTGGCGTAAAACTCCGGCGTCAATCCAAAATTTGATCGTGAATGTCGAATCGTCACCCCAGAGTTTTAACTGACGACGCGCCACGCAATCGCGTCAGTTCGCTCGCAGCGCCCGCCCGCGGTGGTGCGGTGGTCGAGCGTGCTGTGTATAATTTTTGCTTTTTCAAGTAGAAAGTGAAGTACCGAAAATTTAAAAAATAATAGCTGGCGATAACTTTTTCATCCATTGCTTTCTTTCTTGTTTTTAGGGTTCCGTACCCAAAGGGTAAAAACGGGACCCTTACTCCGCTGTCCGTCTGTCTGTCTGTCACCAGGCTGTATCACACGAACCGTGATAGCTAGAAAATTATTTTTTAACAGATGATGTATTTATATTGCCGCTATAACAACAAATAGGTACTAAAAACAGAATAAAATTAATATTGTAGGGGGGCTCCCATAAAGTAAATTTTTGCCGAGATTTTTTGCCGTTTTTTGCTCGATATTAATAATGGCAATATGTAGACGTGTGAAGTATTTTCAGAATATTTAGTTGTATACTCACTTTAAAAATAAACAAAATAAGTTAAGGCGCTACTCGGAAAAAGTATGGACTTTTTGATATAAAACTATAGGATGGTTAGATTTGTTATAAATCTGGTAATAAGATATATATTTCTTCATACCTTTATCTAGAATCGTATAGTTTCAAAAACACGATTTTATGATTTTGCCTCGACACTTTTTCTTTCCGAAAATACCTCTAAAAATACGAAATATCAAGATTATTCTTAAATGGGGTTACATATACTATTGAAAATTGGTTTAATTAGTGGACACCAATAATATTTAGGATCATGTAGAAGCATTTTTTTAAAATATTTATAGTTTGTTAATACGAAGTGATTTTGTGTTTTTTTTTTGCGTTATCTGCAAAATCGGTCTCGCTCCCGCGCGCGTCGTTTTCTCATTGCTATCTCGCTTTAGCATAATTTTTCCGAGTATCGCCTTAAAATGAAGTTTGTATTTGGAGGGCTCCTTACAACAAAGGTGATTTTTTGCCGCTTTTTGCTCGATATAAATAACGGCAATATGTAAACGCTTGAAATATTCCCAGAATATTTAGTTGTAAGTATACTTACTCACTTTAAAAATAGATAAGTTATATCAAAATAAAATTCATATTTAAGGGGGGCTCCCATCCAACAAACGTGATTTTTTGCCATTTTTTGATCGATATTAATAACGGCAACATGTAGATGCTAAAAATATTTACAAAATATGTAGTTGTATTTCTTATTCGAAATCAGAATCCATTTTTTTTACGACAAAAATAAGTAGACACGTCTTTCAACAGCCCGGCCGGTCGAAAGCTGAAGAGCCGGCGTCACGCCAGTCAGTGGGGAAATCTAGTTGGCCTAAAACCATTTGGAGTGACGCCACAGTTTTACGCCACAGTTTTAGGACAAAACTGATCGTCAATGTTCAGCTTTACGGCTCGCCGCACAGTGGTTCCATACAGAAAAAAAAAATAAAAAAAAAATAAAAAAAAAGAAATGATGAAAAAAACAAAAATAAAATTGTGATGTGGTTTGTTCATTTTCATTTTCAGACCACTGTGCGTAGAGCCGTAAGCTCGGGTACGGAGAGACGTGAGCGCGTGGACGACTAGCGGTAAGCGCGGGGATAGCAAGTTGAGCGACCCGCGCAAAGCGGTTCGTGAGCAGTTGTGCCATTCTCTAAAACTCAATCAACAAACTCGACGTTCTTTTTCGCTTGACTTTCACTTGTTTGTTATGAATTTGACATAAAGAATCGAAGCTGAACGACGAAGTGACGGTGAAACTTCGTTAGAGAATCGCACCCCTGGGTGCCTACCATCAACTCTTATTGCGGTTTTGTTATCTGCTTCGCTTATTCGTACCACGACAGCTTAATATCAATGACAGCGATTCAGTGATCATTCAATGACATTTCACAGCCGCTGAGCTGTCATCAACACTTATTTGACTTATAACTCGGCCAAGTTAACATGACACCTGCAGGCTATACCCGTCCCTTTCACTCTCCGGGCATGACAGAATCGAGTGAAAGAGACGGGTAGAAGAAATAAGGACACAAATCTTTCGGTCATTCACATTTAGCAATGTATTTGCGAACCAGTTTTTAGAAGGTCAGAGTACGAAAGAAAGCAATTCATTTTAGGAACCTATTCTGCATCGCGCTATTTTTGAATCGCTGTCTTAAAGTTGATGATAGGCAACCTGGCACCGAGGCGAGACGATCACGTTACGATTCCAATTAGTGTGCTTTGCAGTAGGGTGTTTCATACAAAGAATACTGAACCGCTCGAGTTGATACGTTTACGATCCGTTTACGAGTTGATATGTCTGCTGTGACCTTTATGCAGCAACCTAACTGTCATTTCAATCAAATTTGATAGGAAATCGATTTCTAATAAGTTGAAATCCACAATCACAAAGGAACTGGTTATCTTATCTCTAAATACCGGAACACAATAATGCTGAAAACATCATTGTATCACGTGCCTTCAGGTAAAGGACAATTTTGAAAAAGGGAGAGTTAACAATTGAAACGATTGGATACGAGTTACCAGCGGAATTTATTTAAGTAATTAAGTAGTAAGGTATAAAAATGATACACATACAAATACTAAAATTAGCTAATACTAAGAATACAAAGGCACCAGTTCTACAAATATAATGTTGTGAATGGTTTTTAAGAACTGGGTGCCTACCATCAACTCTTATTGCGGTTTTGTTTAGAACCTAAACTGAACTGCTTCGCTTATTCGTACCACAACAGCTTAATATGAATGACAGCGATTCAGTGATCATTCAATGACATTTCACAGCCGCTGAGCTGTCATCAACTCTTATTTGACTTATAACTCGGCCAAGCTAACATGAGATCTGCAGGTTATACCCGTCCTTTTCACTCTCCGGGCATGACAGAATCGAGTGAAAGAGACGGGTAGAAGAAAAAGGGCACAAATCGTTCGGTCATTCACATTTAGCAATTCATTTGCGATCCAGTTTTAAGAAGGTCATAGTACGAAAGAAAGCAATTCATTTTAGGAACCTATTCTGCATCGCGCTATTTTTGAATCGCTGTCTTAAAGTTGATGGTAAGCACCCAGATCCTTGTACGTCTATAGTTTCAGTAGTAGTGAGACAAAGGCACGGGTATAGGAAGATTAAAAGTAGGTATAAAGTGGCTACATTTCCTGTACTTCTACCCCAATACTTCATACTCAGTTTTTTAGTTGCTTTTCTACGTTACTAATTTATTTGTAATCATTTTATTCGTGCACCTATAGATAAATGTGAAGGCTAAGCGCTTGTCCAGAAAGGTCGAATTCGCCGCGATTTTAGCAGTGATTTCAATTACATCACTGTCCAACTGACATACTTGGAATTTATTGCGGCAATCGCGAAGCGCAATGAATCGATCGCCTAAAATAACGTGGTTTTTTTTTTGTGAAACCATCCTTAAGTTGTATTGATACATAAAAAATATAACCACGAAATTTAAGGCGATCGCTTCGTTCTGACCTATCACGTGTTCTACAGGACTTCCGAGGCTCTCAGCCGTGTGCATATTGTCTATTCATATCTTGTCGAAAGTTTATAATCTCACGAGGTAGAGTATAAACTAACGGGTTTCACGACCTAACGCTGACACATATATAAAATTGTTAAATATTTCTTATCTAAATACAAGGTCAAAAACTAAACAAAAATGCGAAACAAAATATATCAAATCAAATCAAACTAATTTATTTCTACCAACATAGATCATTATCAGAATAAAATAAAATAATTAAATTAATAATGAACATAATAACTAAAATAAAACTACAATTTAGATTCATTACATTAAAACTAAATATGGAAAAAACATTTGAATAATAAATTATATTGAAATCAAGCACAGATAGTAATTTGCCAAAAAAGCTACATACTTAATTCCATACAACGCCTTTTTTTATAGGCAAGCGCTTGTCCGCTATCACGCTTGATGGTAAGCGTTGATGCGATCTACGTTGAATCGCACTTGCCTAGAAGGTACCGGTTCACTCGCAACTTGAAGGCCCCCGGATTGTATCTATCGGGAAATACAAACTCAGGCAAGGAATTCCATTCCTTAGCGGTACGGATAATAAAATTAGAAGCAAAATGCTTAATCCGTGTCCTATAAATATCGACTATAAAAAGGTGGCGTTGATTCGTAGCTCTGGTTGTCCGTTGGAAGAAGGGAGATGGCGGCATTAGGTTGTGCAATTCCACTGCACACTCGCCGAAGTAATAAATCCTTACTATTTTTATTATTATATATCCGTTGGAAGTTAGCAACATCTTCTTGGAAGCTTGGCAGATACAAGGTGGGCAGACATCACTAGAGGTTGGACAGAATAAGAAAAACTGTGTGTTTTAACTAACTAGTTAAGGTTGTATTGTTCTAACACCCGCTAACTACCCTAGAATTATTTTGATTATACCCTAATGCAAAACAACCACTGCTAACATCGAATCTGCTGGTTATCCGTAATTTTCAATCAAACATATCATTACCCTAAGTATCCTTTGCCATTATACCGGAAAAAAACACTAACATTGTTTTGATATCTCAAAGAAAATTTTTACAAAACGTTTTTTGCTCCCCTATCTAAAGTTGACGTTTTGTAGAAAACAGTGTTTTGTACTTAATCGTCGATAATGTAGGTTTGACCATCAGGATTAATGTCAGCAGTGCAGGTGCAGTTAACACATTTCCCGACATAGTCTGTATCTACTTTGTCTTCCTTTCGCTTTTTCCTTTTATCATTTTCACAATTCAAATGACATGGGCTGTCGTATGTTTTGCCATCGCAACCACAGACCAGGTTTTTGTCCTTAGGGCAGTTGCATTCAACGCATATTCCGTCGTAGTCTTTGCAAATTTCGGTTGACCGTCTCTTTTTTCTCCTCTCGATCTCGCATTCTAGCAAACATGGGTTACTATAGGTTTTACAATCAGTAGCACAGACTGGATTATATTCTTTTGTGCAGGTGCAGTTAACACATTTCCCGACATAGTCTGTATCTACTTTGTCTTCCTTTCGCTTTTTCCTTTTATCATTTTCACAATTCAAATGACATGGGCTGTCGTATGTTTTGCCATCGCAACCACAGACCAGGTTTTTGTCCTTAGGGCAGTTGCATTCAACGCATATTCCGTCGTAGTCTTTGCAAATTTCGGTTGACCGTCTCTTTTTTCTCCTCTCGATCTCGCATTCTAGCAAACATGGGTTACTATAGGTTTTACAATCAGTAGCACAGACTGGATTATATTCTTTTGTGCAGGTGCAGTTAACACATTCTCCAACATAGTCTATATCTACTTTGTCTTCCTTTCGCCTTTTTCTTTTATCATTTTCACAATTCAAATGACATGGGCTGTCGTATGTTTTGCCATCGCAACCACAGACCAGGTTTTTGTCCTTAGGGCAGTTGCATTCAACGCATATTCCGTCGTAGTCTTTGCAAATTTCGGTTGACCGTCTCTTTTTTCTCCTCTCGATCTCGCATTCTAGCAAACATGGGTTACTATAGGTTTTACAATCAGTAGCACAGACTGGATTATATTCTTTTGTGCAGGTGCAGTTAACACATTTCCCGACATAGTCTGTATCTACTTTGTCTTCCTTTCGCTTTTTCCTTTTATCATTTTCACAATTCAAATGACATGGGCTGTCGTATGTTTTGCCATCGCAACCACAGACCAGGTTTTTGTCCTTAGGGCAGTTGCATTCAACGCATATTCCGTCGTAGTCTTTGCAAATTTCGGTTGAACGTCTCTTTTTTCTCCTCTCGATCTCGCATTCTAGCAAACATGGGTTACTAAAGGTTTTACAATCAGTAGCACAGACTGGATTATATTCTTTTGTGCAGGTGCAGTTAACACATTCTCCGACATAGTCTGTATCTACTTTGTCTTCCTTTCGCATTTTCCTTTTATCATTTTCACAATTCAAATGACATGGGCTGTCGTATGTTTTGCCATCGCAACCACAGACCAGGTTTTTGTCCTTAGGGCAGTTGCATTCAACGCATATTCCGTCGTAGTCTTTGCAAATTTCGGTTGACCGTCTCTTTTTTCTCTTCTCGATCTCGCATTCTAGCAAACATGGGTTACTATAGGTTTTACAATCAGTAGCACAGACTGGATTATATTCTTTTGTGCAGGTGCAGTTAACACATTCTCCGACATAGTCTGTATCTACTTTGTCTTCCTTTCGCCTTTTCCTTTTATCATTTTCACAATTCAAATGACATGGGCTGTCGTATGTTTTGCCATCGCAACCACAGACCAGGTTTTTGTCCTTAGGGCAGTTGCATTCAACGCATATTCCGTCGTAGTCTTTGCAAATTTCGGTTGAACGTCTCTTTTTTCTCCTCTCGATCTCGCATTCTAGCAAACATGGGTTACTATAGGTTTTACAATCAGTAGCACAGACTGGATTATATTCTTTTGTGCAGGTGCAGTGAACACATTCTCCGGCATAGTCTGTATCTACTTTATCTTCCTTTCGCCTTTTCCTTTTATCATTTTCACAATTCAAATGACATGGGCTGTCGTATGTTTTGCCATCGCAACCACAGACCAGGTTTTTGTCCTTAGGGCAGTTGCATTCAACGCATATTCCGTCGTAGTCTTTGCAAATTTCGGTTGAACGTCTCTTTTTTCTCCTCTCGATCTCGCATTCTAGCAAACATGGGTTACTATAGGTTTTACAATCAGTAGCACAAACTGGATTATATTCTTTTGTGCAGGTGCAGTTAACACATTCTCCGGCATAGTCTGTATCTATTTTGTCTTCCTTTCGCCTTTTCCTTTTATCATTTTCACAATTCAAATGACATGGGCTGTCGTATGTTTTGCCATCGCAACCACAGACCAGGTTTTTGTCCTTAGGGCAGTTGCATTCAACGCATATTCCGTCGTAGTCTTTGCAAATTTCGGTTGAACGTCTCTTTTTTCTCCTCTCGATCTCGCATTCTAGCAAACATGGGTTACTATAGGTTTTACAATCAGTAGCACAGACTGGATTATATTCTTTTGTGCAGGTGCAGTTAACACATTCTCCGGCATAGTCTATATCTACTTTGTCTTCCTTTCGCCTTTTTCTTTTATCATTTTCACAATTCAAATGACATGGGCTGTCGTATGTTTTGCCATCGCAACCACAGACCAGGTTTTTGTCCTTAGGGCAGTTGCATTCAACGCATATTCCGTCGTAGTCTTTGCAAATTTCGGTTAAACGTCTCTTTTTTCTCCTCTCGATCTCGCATGTTAGCATACATGGGTTACTATAGGTTTTACAATCAGTAGCACAGACTGGATTATATTCTTTTGTGCAGGTGCAGTTAACACATTCTCCGACATAGTTTGTATCTACTTTGTCTTCCTTTCGCCTTTTCCTTTTATCATTTTCACAATTCAAAAGACATGGGCTGTCGTATGTTTTGCCATCGCAACCACAGACCAGGTTTTTGTCCTTAGGGCAGTTGCATTCAACGCATATTCCGTCGTAGTCTTTGCAAATTTCGGTTGAACGTCTCTTTTTTCTCCTCTCGATCTCGCATTCTAGCAAACATGGGTTACTATAGGTTTTACAATCAGTAGCACAGACTGGATTATACTCTTTTGTGCAGGTGCAGTAAACACATTCTCCAACATAGTCTGTATCTACTTTGTCTTCCTTTCGCATTTTCCTTTTATCATTTTCACAATTCAAATGACATGGGCTGTCGTATGTTTTGCCATCGCAACCACAGACCAGGTTTTTGTCCTTAGGGCAGTTGCATTCAACGCATATTCCGTCGTAGTCTTTGCAAATTTCGGTTGAACGTCTCTTTTTTCTCCTCTCGATCTCGCATTCTAGCAAACATGGGTTACTATAGGTTTTACAATCAGTAGCACAGACTGGATTATATTCTTTTGTGCAGGTGCAGTTAACACATTCTCCGACATAGTCTGTATCTACTTTGTCTTCCTTTCGCCTCTTCCTTTTATCATTTTCACAATTCAAATGACATGGGCTGTCGTATGTTTTGCCATCGCAACCACAGACCAGGTTTTTGTCCTTAGGGCAGTTGCATTCAACGCATATTCCGTCGTAGTCTTTGCAAATTTCGGTTGAACGTCTCTTTTTTCTCCTCTCGATCTCGCATTCTAGCAAACATGGGTTACTATAGGTTTTACAATCAGTAGCACAGACTGGATTATATTCTTTTGTGCAGGTGCAGTTAACACATTCTCCGACATAGTCTATATCTACTTTGTCTTCCTTTCGCCGTTTCCTTTTATCATTTTCACAATTCAAATGGCATGGGCTGTCGTATGTTTTGCCATCGCAACCACAGACCAGGTTTTTGTCCTTAGGGCAGTTGCATTCAACGCATATTCCGTCGTAGTCTTTGCAAATTTCGGTTGAACGTCTCTTTTTTCTCCTCTCGATCTCGCATGTTAGCATACATGGGTTACTATAGGTTTTACAATCAGTACTACAGACTGGATTATATTCTTTTGTGCAGGTGCATTTAACACATTCACAATTATAATCTATTTTTACTGGATTTAAGCCTTGTGCCTTTTTCTTTTCATTTTCACTTTCTAGCTGGCATTTGTTCCTGTAAGTGACTTCATCCATACCACATACTGGATTATCCTGAATTGTGATCAGTGGCTTGCAATTCTTCTTGTTCTCCTTGTTTGCGCATTTAAGTAGGCATTCATTGGCGTAAGTTTTGCCGTCTGAGCCACAAACTGGGTCATTATTATTTGGACAGCCGCAAGGACTAATTAGTGGGCATGGCGATAATATGCCGGAATAGACATCGGCAAAGTACAGTGACAGCATAAGAAGACACACCAAGTCTGTAAAACAAAACAAAAAAACCTTTTATTTTGGCTTTTTTAAATCATTATTCATAAGACAACTAGCTGCCGCTCGTGGTTGTATTCGCGTAGCTGCCGTTCTTGATAAAATATCGGTATATAAAGTAACCTTTGTGCTAATTTTAGCTCTCAATATATCTCTGTTTCAAATTTCATCAAGATCGGTTCAGCTTTCGCCGTGATTGAGTAATTAACATTCATACATCCTGACTTTAATGTTTATTGATTAAAATACTGTGCAAAGCAAAGCAAAATACTGTGTTATTTAGGAAATAAAAACTTGATAATTTAATATTAACCGTGAAAGTAGTTTATTTTTACATTTTACATTAACAATGGAATTTTTTATTATTGAAAATGAAATATCATAACAAAATCGACCCGTCTCACAACTAGTTCCGATGGGACTAGAACCCACGATATTTCACTGTCCGGGCGAATGAACTAACCACTGAGCTACAAAGTTGTTTCGGAGCATCGGACCTAATTGTGAGATGGGTCGATTTTTCCTAACTTCATTTTCAATATTTTCAACAACCATGTAAGTACGTAAGTAAATTTTTTTATAGCAAGAAGCTTTCAAAAGCTTCCACCTTCGTTCTTCCGTCCTTCTTAACCACTGAGAAATAAGCGCTTTGATGCTACTATGTATCATAGATAATATATAGAAGAGTCCATGGCGCATGGCGTTGGCGCTCTCAGCCTACGGTTGTTGAGGTCAAGCAACTTTCGCAATGGCCGGTCATCGGATAGATGACCAAAGATTGATTATCTCTAGCTCCTCAGTGCTTTGGAAGGCACATTATAATCCATTAGTACCGGCTGCGTTTAGAGTCGTTAATATCCACCAATCTGCATTGGACCCATGTTGGAAGTCATGGTCTATTCTGCTCCTTTATGAGCGCGACGTCTAAAAACGCAAAATATCTAAGTTTCATAATGCCTAAAATTTTCCTTGATAGCAAAATGCCTAAAACTCAAATTTCCTAGGATGCACAACATCCAAAAAGTACTTGGACTTAATAGCCGTATGTCTAACACTTAGGTTACCTAAACAACGCAACGCCTAAATGCAAAGTGTGCTGATCCATCTATAAGGAAGAGCAATGGAGACATTGAATAGCTGATGATTATGATGATGATGATGATACATACTTTATACACAAAACACTCCTTCTTTTGGGCACTCGTGTAAAAGATAAAGAGGTAAGTATTATTATTTATTAGCCACTGAAGCAAAATCAGACCAGGGTGCCTACCATCAACTCTTATTACGGTTTTGTTTAGGACCTAAACTGAACTGCTTCGCTTATTCGTACCAAGACAGCTTAATAACAATGACAGCGATTCAGTGATCAGTCAATGAAATTTCACAGCCGCTGAGCTGTCATCAACTCTTATTTGACTTATAACTCGGCCAAGCTAACATGACACCTGCAGGTTATACCCGTCCCTTTCACTCTCCGGGCATGATAGAATCGAGTGAAAGAGACGAGTAGCAGAAATAAGGACACAAACCGTTCGGTCATTGTCATTTAGCAATTCATTTGGGATCCAGTTTTTAGAATTCATTTTAGGAACCTATTCTGCATCGCGCTATTTTTGAATCGCTGTCTTAAAGTTGATGGTAGGCACCCTGTATCTTCTAAATATACAGGATGACAGTGAAACTCGACCTATTCCTTGAAAGGGGTTATACTTGAGGCCATTAAAAACAAATTAAGTCCAGTGAACCAGGGGTCAAAACTGGATGGTTACCAAGTTGTGACGGTTCTTTGTTTTTTTTTTTAATTTCTGAATTGTTACCAAAAAACATAAATTGTGAAAAAACTACTCCACTTTAAACATTAAATTAGTAGTTTTTTGAAAGCTGAATAATTCGGGATTATTATAAAAAATAGCGCATGCGCATAACTTACATAATCTCAGAAATAAAAGGTCTTTAGTAAAAATATTTTTTGTTTTATGTATTTTTCTCCAACTTCGCCGTAAATTATTGTAAAAAAGCTGGAAAGTTAGCGTACTTCTTCTTCATCCGGCCTTGTTCCCATTTTGATTGGGGTTGGCTCTCCTAATCACCTTTCGCCACAAGTGTCGGTCCTGTGTTGTCTTCGGGTCAATGTTTAAACTGTATAAATCGTTGTTTATTGTCTTAATCCATGTGAGTCGGGGTCTACCACGGTTTTTCGGCGTCGGCTCTAGATCGAGAACCTTCCTGGTCATGTGGTCCGCGGGTCGTCTCATCACGTGGCCATACCATCGCAGTCGTGTTTCTGCTAGTTTGTCATTGATAGGCCTAACCTTGAAGGTTCCTCTTATTAAATGGTTTGGCACCTTGTCTGTGTGACTCCCGCGGCCCATCTGAGCATTCTCATTTCTGTGACGTGAAGTTTGTCAGTTTGTTTCTTCTTGAGTGGCCAGCATTCCGAACCATATGTTATTGCGGGTCTTACGGCAGTTCTATAGATTTTACCCTTGGTACGTATGGGCAATCTAGTATCGCACAGGACTCCGGTGAGCTCTCTCCATTTCTGCCACCCTACATTTCTGCGATGTTCTATATCCAAGTCAATGTTTTCATCGTTGGATAACACGCTGCCTAGGTATTTAAAGCTCGAGACAGACTTCAGAAGTGCAGATTGAAGGTACATAGTGTGGACAGTGCCCAAGCCAGCGAACTTGCAGTGCATGTATTCCGTTTTATCTCTGCTGATCTTAAGTCCTGCCGTCTCCAGCGCCGCTCGCCACTTCTCTAATGTGGTTTGGAGAGCCACGGGGTCAGAGTCGATCAACACAACATCGTCGGCGTACAGTATGTTCCAGGGTGTGGGTTTCTGTATTTTGGATGTGAGGTAGTCCATAACAAGGTTGAAAAGCAGAGGACTGAGCGCCGAGCCTTGATGAACTCCTACCTCGACTTGAAACGCGTCACCCACTCCAGCTGGACAACGCACTCTGGTTGTGATGCCGTCATACATGTCCATTATAACTTGGATGTAGCATTCGGGGACATTCCGTGATCGTAGAGCTTGCCAGGTCAGTGGTCTAGGTATACGGTCGAAGGTCTTTTCCAAATCAATAAACACCATATATGGAGATCATTTTTCATGTCTCTATGGGTTTCCATTAAAATACGGGTGGTATGTATAGCGTCCGTGGTTGATTTCCCTGCGACAAACCCACACTGATTCTCCGTTACGGTTGTCAGTTGACGTATCCTTTCGTTGACCACTCTTTCCCAGATTTTAAAAGTGTGCGATATGAGTTTAATGGCCCTGTAATTTCCACAGATCCTTATGTCTCCCTTGTTCTTATAGAACGGCACAAGGTAGCTGTTCCTCCATGCGTGTGGGATACCTTCAATAGCAATATTGTTGAATAGGTTGGTGAGAAAATAGATCCCAGCGTTACCCAGCTTTTTCCATATTTCTGCTGGCAAATCATCGGGCCCCGTAGCTCTACCATTTGCCATGTTGCTGATCGCCGCTTCGACCACGTCAGGTGTGATGACAGGCCACGGACCTTCAACAGACGGTAATGCAGCAATCGGCTCGCAAGGATAAGTCTCGTTAAGTAGACCCGAGTAATATTCTCTCCATCTTTCATTTATGTCCTTGTCTGATGTTAAAAGCGTGCGTGTAGGGAAGTTAGCGTACAAATAAGTAAAATAACATACTAGTTTCATAAGCTTTACAAAAAGGTACAATAGTTATTAACTTTCCCAGCTGTCTTTGAAAAATCTGACCTACAGCTCTCTTTTGCTGATTTTTTTAAAGACAGTTGGGAAAGTTGATGACTTTTGTACCTTTTTGTAAAGTTTATGAAACAAGTATTTTATTTTACTAATTTGTATTTCGGCAATTTGTACGCTAATTTCCATACAGTTCTTTTGCAATAATTTACGGCGAAGTTGAAGAAACATACATAAATCAAAAATTATTTTTACTAAAGACCTTTTATTTCTGAGATTATATTGGCATTTTTGCCAAGCGCTAGTTTTTAAAATGATGAATGAAATGAAAATGAATCAGCTTTCAGAAATGTACCAATTTAATGTTTAAAGTGGAGTAGTAGAGTAATTTATGTTTTCTGGTAACATTTCGGAAAATTTCTAAAAAATCAAGAACTGTCACAACTCGGTAACCATCCAGTTTTGATCCCTGGTTCACAGGACTTAATTTGTTGCTAATGACCTCTTAGTATAACCCCTTTCAAGGAATAGGTCGAGTTTCACTGTCATCCTGTATAAAAACCAATGCCACTTTTCGTTTTAATTTTATAACTCAAGAACGGGCTCACCTATCTAAAGCAAATGTTTAGGCTTTGTTTGGACTATTTAGTAGATGGTTTATGTGAAGTTTGCACAAAATCAGTCCAGCGGTTCTTCATTTATCACATTTTTTGTAACAAATTAATTCAATAAATGGTGGATCATTTTGTTACTGGGTATTTTGCTGTCAAATTGAAACTAGGGTAGGGGTAGGGGTAGGGGTAGGGGTAGGGGTAGGGATAGGGGTAGGGGTAGGGGTAGGGGTAGGGGTAGGGGTAGGGGTAGGGGTAGGGGTAGGGGTAGGGGTAGGGGTAGGGGTAGGGGTAGGGGTAGGGGTAGGGGTAGGGGCAGGGTAGAGGTAGGGTAGAGTAAGGGTAGGGGTAGGGTAGGGGTAGGCTAGGGGTAGGGTAGGGGTAGGGGTAGGGTAGGGGTAGGGTAGGAGTGGGGTAGGGGTAGGGTAGGGGTATGGAAGGGGTAGGGTAGGGGTAGTGTAGGGGTAGGGTAGGGGTAGGGTAGGGGTAGGGTAGGGGTAGGGGTAGGGGTAGGGTAGGGGTAGGGTAGGGGTAGGGTAGGGGTAGGGTAGGGGTAGGGTAGGGGTAGGGTAGGGGTAGGGTAGGGGTAGGGTAGGGGTAGGGTAGGGGTAGGGTAGGGGTAGGGTAGGGGTAGTGTAGGGGTAGGGTAGGGGTAGGGGTAGGGTAGGGGTAGGGTAGGGGTAGGGTAGGGGTAGGATAGGGGTAGGGTAGGGATAGAGTAGTGATAGGGTAGGGGTAGCGTGTAGTAGGGGGTAGGGCCACGCGAACGAAGTCGCGCCGGGTCCCCATCCATGGGGGTAATGCAAATTTCTTATAAACTATTTATGAGTTTCTAGTTACTTTCATTTTATGACTAGTATTCTTCCTTTTTTAACCGACTTCAAAACTTGAAAAGGAGGAGGTTATCTGTTCGTCGCGTTTTTTTATATTTATATGTATGTACCTACACCGATTACTCAAAGATGGCTGAACCAATTGAAATGATTCAAACGTTATAACATCAGGTTTTTTTCCCAAGGTGGTCCCATTTTGTGAAATTTTCAAATCAGTTCAGTAGTCTTCAGGAAATCTTGAAAATACTGTCGTTTTCGTTACCACTATATGTGAGTTTATTACGTATCTCTAGGCATAACTCCTTTGTTTATAAACCGATTTAGATGATTCTTGTTTTGTTGGAAAGGGGATACCTTAAGGTATTTCGGTATTTAACCGACTTAAAAAAAGAGGTTCTCATAGGAAAAATATGATAGTAAAAACCACGAGCCCTATAAGTAGCTTTCAGGCGGGATTCGAACCCGCGCCTCCGGGAATCCGGCCCGATGCTCTGACCAACTAAGCTACCGAAAGGCCTACACGACTCGTCGAATTTTTCTATCACTTGTTACGCTGTAGGCCAGCGTTGCTTCATCAATGTGAGGAAACCCTCGCATCCGAAAGAAACATTTTTACAAATGTTTAACAGTCGATTAAGATGAAACAGCCATTATATAAGATTTTAAATTATTTTTATGCATTCACAGTGCAATTTTTGTAAGTATAGGAAAAATGTGATAGTAAAAAATCACGAGCCCTATAAGTAGCTTTCAGGCGGGATTCGAACCCGCAGAGCATCGGGCCGGATTCCCGGAGGCGCGGGTTCGAATCCCGCCTGAAAGCTACTTATAGGGCTCGTGGTTTTTTACTATCACATTTTTCCTATACTTACAAAAATTTCACTGTGAATGCATAAAAATAATTTAAGAGGTTCTCAGTTTGATCACATATCTATTTGCACACGTAAATTACGTGAATTGCACGTAAATTGCCTGCATGATGCACTAAAAAAATGAAATAAAAATATTTTTATAAAAAAATAAAACTGCCTTCAAAAAAATTACAAAAAGGTAAGAAATAATCCCTCTTACTGTATTTACACCAAATAACGTAAGTACTTTGAAGTCGGGCGGGTTTTAACAAAAACAACAAAAAATTGTACCTACATGTTTCACGCCCGACTTCAAAGTAGGTACTCCCTACTACTCCCTCTAATTATTTCTTACTTTTTTGTCATTTTTTGAAGGCGGTTTTCTTAAATGTGATTATTCTGTTAATATTTTGTAACTCTATCTAACAATTTTAACATTTATCATAACAATTTTTAACATTGGAAATGTTTTTTCGACCGCGTTGGTAGGGGGCCGATTTCAACAAAAGTGCGACATCGCACTGGCGTCGTTAATTTTAGAGCTAAGCGGGTCAATAGGGTATTAAAAGACGTGCCATGACGAGATCTACAAGATGGTGTAAAAAAAATTGAAAAAGTCAAACTTTTTCGAAAATGTGCAAAATTGACGAAAGATGACGTGATATTCTTGCAATTTTTCAACTTGAATCGATGATATCTCAAAAACGAAAAGCGATAACGAAAAAAATTAAAAAAGCACTCGTGGTATTGAGTTGGGCTACAGTTTGCAAAAAACGGAACCTCGCTATCTGTAATGGAGTTGGAGAAACCATTACCTTTATGCGGCGGAGTTTTCGCGGCAAGCGCGCGCGCGTGTACTTGTGAGTTTCGTGTACTAGTAAGTTTAATTTTTTTTTTGTTGTAAACCTTGACGTTTTTAGATTACATTAAAAAAATAATAATAGAAAAAATATAAAAAAGGTGTGACGTTTGGTAGATACGAGTATTACTAAAATACGAGAATCGTTAGTAGGTTATTGAAGACACCCAGATAGGTCGCTCGGTTAGTAGTGAGTAGGGGCTCAGAGACTGTCATCTGCGCGTAGCGGTTTAATGAGTTTCCTCGTCGAATAATTAGTACTTATAATTCTGAAGATGTTTCTGTTGCTTCGACTTCAAAATCATCAAATAGATGAGGGTATTGTCAGGCGTCTGTCACTCGATGTAGGGCAGAGGTACCCTTTGTGGCCACTTTAAGGATTTTTTGACTTTTAAGCACTAAGTAATAAATGCTCTTAGGTATTTAAGACACAAATTATATCTTAAATTATAGATAATTTATCTACCTTTGAAGGTACATTTTTTAAATCTATAAAATTTAAATAGTTTTTTTTATTTCACACACAATGTGTAAGAGGTGCCAAATGTACCGGTTTTGGCCACTTACTGATAGTTAACTTTTGTAAATATTGCTAAAAATCAAAACCAAACCCAGGTAAAATCAATATATTCTAATGCGCTAGAAACCAATCAATTGCAAAACAACAATTTAATTGAAAAATGGAGAATGAAGTATTTAGAAAAAATCGACTCGTCTCACAACCAGCTCCGATGGGACGTTGTGAGACGGGTCGATTTTTTCTAAATACTTCATTTTCCATTTTTCAGTAACAAAAATTGCATTGTGAATGCAAAAAACTAAAAATTAAAATAAGTAACAATTTAATTGTAAAAAACAAAGGTTTATAAAGTATTTCATCCAAAACAAATTTCTTAAAACTTTCATACAAAACTTTTTTTCAAACAGAAAATTGAATTTATTGAAATGAAATCTTATGACATAAGGAATTCGAACGGTTGTTATTACCTTTAAATACCTTATTTTAATTGTCTTTATCAAAAATGCCTAAAATTTGTTTAGAAAACTTTTAGAGCTAAAAGTGGCCAAAACCGGTACAGTGGCCAAAACCGGTACGCCTGCCCTACTTGAGCGCAACTCTCGCCCGCACCACAGCGTAAAAAAAAAACTATGTATCGCACCGCCGGCGGTGCAAATCCATAGAAATTAGGTCTAGATATATGAAAAGAGCTAGAATATATGCGATAGAAAGAGATGCAACGAGTGGCCGTTCGTAATTTGCGCCTTACAAGCTGAATTCCACTTTATTGCGTTATAGTACAGATTACTAAATAGTTACTATGTAACAGATAGTTCACTCCGCTAAGTCATTTAAATAAATAGCAACTCTAACTATAACGCAATAAAGTAGAATTCAGCTTGTACGGCGCAAATTGCGATCTGCCACTCGTTGCATCTCTTTCTATCGCATATATTCTAGCTCTTTTGCGGACCTAATTTCTATGGATTTACACTGCCCCGGCGTTGCCGCCGCGTTTTCGAGCCGAGACGACACGGGGAGTGAAATAGGCCAGGGTGCATACCATCAACTTTAAGACAGCGATTCAAAAATAGCGCGATGCAGAATAGGTTCCTAAAATGAATTGCTTTCTTTCGTACCATGACCTTCTAAAACTGGATCGCAAATGAATTGCTAAATGTGAATGACCGAACGATTTGTGTCCTTATTTCTTCTACCCATCTCTTTTACTCGATTCTGTCATGCCAGGAGAGTGAGAGGGACGGGTATAACCTGCAGGTGACATGTTAGCTTGGCCAAGTTATACGTCAAATAAGAGTTGATGACAGCTCAGCGGCTGTGAAATGTCATTGAATGATCACTGAATCGCTGTCATTGATATTAAGCTGTCGTGGTACAAATAAGCGAAGCAGATCAGTTTAGGTTCCTAAACAAAACCGCAATAAGAGTTGATGGTAGGCACCCTGGTTATAGTTAGAGTTGCTATTTATTTAAATGGCTTAGTGGAGTGCAGTATCTGTTACATAGTAACTAGTAACTATTTAGTAATCTGTGGTATTGTCTTATTTTTCATATTTCTTGCAATAATTACACTTGCTATAATGATCCTCGCTCTTAATATTCGTGAGCACAATTCTCATTTATACTTATAACGCATGATATAATTATTCAGTAGCAATAACTCTCAAGCCATTAAATTAGGTCCCATAATAACAAATGCTATAATGATTAGTAACTATAAATAAAAATCATTTGACGTAATCTATACTTGACATAATATACTTGTGACCTGGGTGCCTACCATCAACTTTAAGACAGCGATTCAAAAATAGCGCGATGCAGAATAGGTTCCTAAAATGAATTGCTTTCTTTCGTACAACGACCTTCTGAAAACTGGATCGCAAATGAATTGCTAAATGTGAATGACCAAAGCCATCTTCTATCTCACTCGTTGCACTCAAGCAGCCGAGAAATAATAGCGGGTCATGGAATGACCGAACGATTTGTGTCCTTATTTCTTCTACCCGTCTATTTCACTCGATTCTGTCATGCCCGGAGAGTTAGAGGGACGGGTATAACCTGCAGGTGTCATGTCAGCTTGGCCGAGTATTATTAAGTCAAATAAGAGATCTGACTGCTTAGCGGCTGCGAAATGTCATTGAATGATCACTGAATCGCTGTCATTGATATTATGCTGTCGTGGTACGAATAAGCGAAGCAGTTTAGGTCCTAAACAAAACCGCAATAAAAGTTGATGGGCACCCTGAACTCTAAAATTATATTAAATCCCAATTTCTGCAAATGGTATATAATCACACTTTAAAGGAAATTTGATTTTGAATTTTTTACGACTCCGACCAATACCAGCTCAAATTCAAAGCCCCGAGTGCTTTCAGCTCCATCTTCAAAACCGCTTCGAAGCCCTTGAGAACAGCATAGACGTGGACGATCTATACAACATGATGGTGGATACTGTCCGCACGGTAGGGTCTAAGTACTATAAAACTCGCCGTCCCAAATTGAAGAAACTCTCCAGTCAAACTCTCCTACTCATGGATCAGAGACACGAAATTAAGCTCTGTTTAACCGCCTCTGTGGTCTAGTGGTTCACACCACCGATTTCAGACCAAGAGGTCCCGGGTTCGATTCCCAGTGGGGGTACATATTGTATTCAGTTTGGTTGGTGGTAGGACTTGTTCTAAGTCCGCCTGGCTAGCTACCACCATCTTATCTAAGTCTGACGCCATAACAATGATGTTTTCAGCATTAATGTATTCCGGCAGTTAGAGATAAGATAGCCAGTTCTTCAGTGATTGAGGATTCCGGTAGTAGTGCGCTTCCATCTTTAGCCTTATCACCACTTAACATCAGGTGTGATGAAGGCTAAGTGCTACCCCGTTGTGGATAAAAAAAAACAAAAAGCCGCAGAACTCAGCGGATGCCCATCATTATCGACAGCCCAATAGACAGATATTTAAGTCTTTGACGTGCGACCTTAATACCGAGCGTATTAAAAAAGCCATTGAGCGCAACAAAGGCTCCAAAGTGTTCGCGAGAGATCTGTCCATCGGGCAAATTCAATTGACAAGGCTGAAAAATGAGGACGGTAGCATCATTTCGTCAACACCTGAAATCCTGAGGGAGATTGAGAGTTTCTATGTACAGCTATATTCCACGCAAACACCTGTTGAAAGCAAGGCTAAAGACCCTAGAGCCAAGTTTGCCCGACATTCATCATCATCATCATGTCAGCCGAACGACGCCCACTGCTGGGCACAGGCCTCCCCCAAGGATCTCCACAACGTTCGGTCCTGCGCTGTCCGCATCCAGCGGCTTCCCGCGACCTTGACCAGATCGTCGGTCCACCTTGTAGGGGGCCTGCCCACGGAACGTCGTCCGGCACGCGGTCGCCATTCAAGAACCTTTCCGCCCCAACGGCCATCGGTTCTCCGCGCTATGTGTCCCGCCCACTGCCACTTCAATGATGCAATCCTTCGAGCGATGTCGGTTGTTTTAGTTCTCCTGCAGATTTCATCATTTCTGATTCGATCGAGCAGGGAAATACCTAGCATCGCTCTCTCCATTGCTCGCTGGGTGACTTTGAGCCTTCTTATGAGACCCATAGTAAACGACCACGTCTCACTTCCATAGGTCATTACTGGCAACACACACTGGTCAAAGACTTTCGTCTTGAGACGTTGAGGTATTTCAGACGCGAATATATGTCGGAGCTTCCCAAACGCTGCCCATCCGAGCTGGATTCGACGAGAGATCTCTTTCTCAAAGTTGGACTTACCTAACTGGACCGTCTGTCCTAGGTAAACATAGTGGTCAACAACTTCGAGTGTAATGTTCCCAACATTAACTGGAGCGGGTGCAACATGGGCATTGAACATGATTTTCGTCTTGTCCATGTTCATCTTAAGACCCACTCTTTGCGAAGCATTACCGAGATCTTCGAGCATTGTGTTCAGGTCTTCCAAGGTCTCAGCCATAAGAACTACATCATCGGCAAACCGTAGATGTGTTAGGTACTCGCCATTGATGTTGATGCCGCATCCTTTCCAGTCCAGCAGCTTAAAAATATCCTCAAACGCAGCTGTGAACAGTTTGGGAGAGATGACGTCTCCCTGTCTCACACCTCGCTGTAGTTGGATAGGATTAGAGCTCTGGTTCTGTAATCGGACCGACATGGTGGCGTTTTGGTATAGGTACCTCAGCACCTCGATGTACCTGTAGTCTATTTGGCACCTCTGGAGAGACTGCAGCACGGCCCAGGTCTCGATCGAATCAAAGGCTTTCTCATAGTCCACGAACGCCAAGCAAAGTGGCAAGTTATACTCTTCGGTCTTCTGTATAACTTGCCGCAGCGTATGAATGTGGTCTATGGTACTGTAGCCTTTCCGGAACCCGGCTTGTTCGGGAGGTTGGAAGTCGTCAAACCTGCGAGGGAGACGATTCGTAATGACTCTCGAAAACAACTTATAGATATGGCTCAGAAGCGAGATGGGTCTATAGTTCTTCAAGAGAGTTTTATCACCCTTCTTGAAAAACAGCATCACATCGCTTCTGCCCCATGCCATGCCTTTGGCGTTTTGCCCTGGAGGATGACAGAGTTGAAGAGCTTCTGGAGGACCTTAAGTATCGGCTTACCGCCCGCTCTCAGAAGTTCTGTTGTGATTCCGTCATCACCCGCCGCCTTGTTGTTTTTGAGCTGCTTGAGAGCCATTCTAATCTCGTACAGGCTGACGTCCGGGATATCTTCGGTATAGTGTCGGGTAAGCTTGGCTCTAGGGTCTTTAGCCTTGCTTTCAACAGGTGTTTGCGAGGAATATTAGCTGTCCATAGAAACTCTCAATCTCCCTCAGGATTTCAGGTGTTGACGAAACGATGCTACCTTCCTCAGTTTTCAGCCTCGTCAATTGACTTTGCCCGATAGACAGATCTCTCGCGAACACTTTGGAGACTTTGTTCTGCTCAATGGCTTCTTTAATACGCTCGGTATTAAATTGGCGAAGGTCACGCGTCAAGGACTTAGATATCTGTCTATTGAGCTGCCGATAACGATGGGCATCCGCTGAGTTCTGCAGTTTCATTTCGTGTCTCTGATCCATGAGAAGGAGAGTCTCACTGGAGAGTTTCTTCAATTTGGGACGGCGGGTTTTATAGTACTTAGACCCTACCGTGCGGACAGTATCCACCACCATGTTGTATAGATCGTCCACGTCTATGCTGTTCTCAAGGGCTTCGAAGCGGTTTTGAAGCTCGAGCTGAAAGCACTCGGGGTTTCGAATTTGAGCTGGTATTGGTCGGAGCGTGGATTTTATCAGTCGCGTTCTTTCGAGCTTGACATCGATATTCAATGTGCCTCTCACCATACGGTGATCGCTTCCTGTCTTAACAGCGTTGATCACACTGACATCATTGAATATGTGCTTCTTCGTCGACATGATAAAATCGATCTCGTTTTTGACTTTACCGTCCGGACTGATCCAGGTCCATTTGCGGCTTACGGGCTTCCTAAAGAAGGAGTTCATCATATAGAGGTTCTCCCTCTCCATGAAGTCTGCCACCATCTGGCCTCTATCGTTCTGTTGCCCAAATCCAAATTGCCCCACTCTCAGCTCATCACCGCAACGTTGCCCCAACTTTGCATTTAAATCCCCCATCACAACCGTGTAGTGGGTTTTATAGCTATCAAATCAAATCAAAATATTTTTATTTCAGCCATAAAGCCATACAAATGAAAGATTATATCGTTAAGCACTTACAATAAATAAATAAAAATGCATGGCTTTAGAGATCTCCTCATACATAGCCTCCACTTCGACATCGTCGTGTGTCGAGGTCGGAGCGTAGACCTGGATAACATTCAGCGAATATCGTTTCGATAATCTGAGTATCAGGTACGCTACCCTGCTCGACACACTTCCGATGGTGATCACGTTGTTCACAAGGGACTTGTGGACGATGAACCCGACACCACCAATGGACTGTTGGTCGCCCTCCCGGTGGTAAAGTAAGTTACCGGATTGCAGGGTTATCGAGTCCTCCCCCTCTCTTCGGACTTCAGATAACCCAATGATATCCCAATGTAACTTACTTATTGCCTCTTCCAACTCTACGAGCTTCGCGTCGAGCCTCAATGTGCGCGTGTTGTAGGTTGCCAGGTCGAGTCGTCGGTGTTGGTAGCCGGAGCCTATCCGGAGATTCTTAGCACCCCCTGCCCCGCCGTTACCATAGCCGCTACCGTAGCTAGGAATAGCGGGGCCGCCGGGGACTGGGGGCCGATATGTTCGTTGTGTTGTCATTTTAGGAGGGGTTGTGCCATAATCGCCACGCTTGGCAGGCGGGTTGGCGATCGCAGTATTGGTCTTTTGTAACTGGAGACGCTGCTGCCCATCTCCTGATGGCAGTTTTCCCATAGTCGCCTCTTACGACACCCACGGGAAGAGAGGGGGTAGTGCTATTCTATTTATGTGCCGGCACTACACGGCACGACATTATACAGAAGATATCCCGAACGTCAGCGTGTACGAGATTAGAATGGCTCTCAAGCAGCTTAAAAACAACAAGGCGGCGGGTGATGACAAAATTACAACAGAGCTTCTGAGAGCGGGCGGTAAGCCGATACTTAAAGTCCTCCAGAAGCTTTTCAGTTCATTGGCTCCGCTTTTCAGAGGGCAAAACGCTAAAGGCATGGGGCAGAAGCGATGTGATGCTGTTTTTCAAGAAGGGTGATAAAACTCTCTTGAAGAACTATAGACCCATCTCGCTTCTGAACCATATCTATAAGTTGTTTTCGAGAGTCATTACGAATCATCTCACTCGCAGATTTGACGACTTCCAACCTCACGAACAAACCGGGTTCCGGAAAGGCTACAGTACCATAGACCACATTCATACGCTGCGGCAAGTTATACAAAAGACCGAAGAGTATAACTTGCCACTGTACTTGGCGTTCTATGAGAAAGCCTTTGATTCGATTGGGACTTGGGCGGTGCTGCAGTCTCTCCAGAGGTGCCAAATAGACTACAGCTATTTGCTGAGGTACTTATACCGCCCACTATGGCATCAAACAGCGACAATAAGAGAAGAGTGGAAAAAGCTGGAAGAGGCCTTCGTGTCGCGAAGACACGTCGACACTTAATAATTACATGTAGAATAGTTTAACATTGTATATTAGTATGTAAAATTGTTGGTAACAATATATGCTACAATAATAATATTAAAAAGGAGAGAATAGGATTTCAAAAAGAGCGTTATGAAATCTAGGCAATTTAAAGCAACAGAGATACATAAACTAACATCAAAGTCACTACACCGTGCGTACGAAGTCGCGGGCAACAGCTAATTTATAAAACTAACAAATTATTATTGTGACGACCGATTTGGCGCAGGGGTAGGCTACCCACCTTCTGCGCCAGTGGTCTCGGGTTCGATTCCCGAACAAGACAAATATTTGTGTGCATGAACATGTCTATTTGTCTTGGTCTGGGTGTTTACTATGTATATTAAGTATGTATTTACAAACAAAAAGTATTTAAGTATATATTTATCCGTTATCAAGTTTTCCATGATACAGTTTCTTAATGAAATTAAAATGGGCTTAGATAATTGGTGTGAATGTAAGAAGTTATTTATTTATTTTTATTTTATTTATTTATAATTTGGCAAAACAATGTTTGCCGGGTCAGCTAGTACTTATGATACATAGATATCACCCAGACCAAGACAAATAGACATGTTCAATAGGGAATCGGACTGTTCATGAAATTAGTAACATTAAAAAATATAACATTGAAGAATAACAAAAGTGAAAAAAAAATTTCAAAATGTCGAAAAATAAGCAAGTAATGAGCTGCTGAATTGTGAAAAACTGTGTCTCTAGCTATCTCTTTCTAAAACGAAGTTTTGTATGGCGCAAGCACATCTGACGTCAGATGTGTCTAGCGCTGTCCTTGTCTATTTAGGAAGTTTGATGGGCTGTATCTCCGAAAATATGGAAAATATTTGAAAATAAGTACCTGTGACGTGTTTCTGATATTAATAAAAACAATTTATCCAATACTTCTTACTCGCTGTATAGTCACCGTTAATTTCATCAATGTGGAGATATTACTACCCTCACACGCGAAAGAAATACCTTTCCAGGTATTTGGCAATCGCTAAAGATGAAATTACTATTGCAAGTTATTTTAATATTTAGTTTTAAAAACTAGTTTTCATTTTCCATTTTTCTATATTAAAAATTGCATTGTGAATTCAAAAAACTAAAAATTAAAATAAAAACAATTTAAACAAATAAAAAAAAATCAGTCCGATCCCCAATTGCAAACCACTGTCCGGCAAATTCTGTTTCTGGTGTTGCTATGCTTGTAGTGCTCACATTGCTTTTTTTATTTAAGTATATTGTTTCTATTTTGCGACAAATCTGTAACTTGCTTTCATCCCAACCACAATATTACAAATGCGAAAGTAACTCTGTCTGTCTGTCTATATGCTACGGTTTCACGTCTAAACTAACTTAAGCGATTTTGTTGAAATTTGGTACAGAGATAGAGTATATTTTGGGAAAGGACAAAGGCTACCTTTTATCGTGAAAAAAGGGGTTGAAGGGGTTGTATTAAGGTCGCGCTATCAACACCACATCTGCAGCATTGCAGCATTGTTATTCTCACAGCACAGGGTTTTGCTTAATACGTCCCCAGCTGTGACAGACAGACAGGCAGAAGACTGAGTCGCTCCTTAAGAGTTCCTTTTTACTATTTTGGTACAGAACCCTAAAAAGCTGTTGATTCACCGAAAAGTAAGCAAAATCGTTATTCTTAAAGCTAAAAGCTTGAAACTTAATATTTAGGCTAATGGTTAGATATAAACATAAATACGACATTCAAAGTTTGTAAAAATTTTACCCTAAAAGGGATAAAAATAGGAGACGAAAGTTTTTGTATGATTATGTCGTCAAAAAAGCTTACGCCCAAAAAAATAAATATAGAAGAAATACAGAGAATTACGGAGTCATTACAAAATCTGAAACTGAAATTAACGCAAGTAACAAACTTGTCAAACACCTGTCGTGCCTGGTTATCAAGTTCATGGAAACACTTTGTGAGTTTTAGCCACGACTACCCCTACGTAGAGGGCGACAGTGATCACCGCTTGACTTTAAAACATAAAACGCGTATGAACGAGGTTTTCTATGAATTTTTCTTTTACGTTTGTCTCACTGATAAATACAGGATAAATTTTTGAACAACATCCAAATTTTTAAGCTCGTCTCAGAATCGGTAAGTGAACAACTTTCTAATAGAAACATGAGTCGAAATATGACATAAAATTTTTGCCTCTTCATACAAATCAGACTGATTACGCGATCAATTTAGTATGGGAAGTCCAAAAATTTTCGTCGTATTTCGACCCATGTTTCTAAAAGAAAGTTGTTCACTTACCGATTCTGAGACGAGCTTAAAAATTTGGATGGTGTTCAAAAATTAACCCTGTATTATCAATATCCTAATCAAATCATAATTATGAATACATGAATTGAAAACATCTTAGTTTAGTAAAAGCCACAAAATGTCGATAAAAATAATAATCGATATTGGTGTTTAAAAGCTTTGGCTACTCTCTCTTCTTTATCATTATCCCCTGGCTCTAAAGCTTTTAAGTGCCATAATTATAAAAACCAAACTTATGCTTACCTCGAAACCTCATTATGGCTGCAGAATAATACTTCCAAGAGTATGAGAGTGAGCGTATATATATACTTGGCCAATGAAAGACAATTATTTGCACAGCTTATGCACCTGACATTATCGTTGCCAATAAAATAATTCTTATGGCTATTGAACAAACACATGTGGATGTTATGCTGCATTAAAAGTATATTTTTTAAATATTTTAATTTTTAATGATGCGACGAGGCGATGGTTTTTTTTGACACAACTTACCTAACTGAAACCGCTTCATATTTTCCCAATTCTGGAATATCAATATGTAAGACATTCACATTTTTATTTGAGCGTCTGTACAGAGTGGCGCTATGGTCAGTGACATCTGTTGGAGAAATTATTTTTGCTCTAAATTAACAGAACTTAAAATATTATTTACCTATAAGTACAGGTTTATTTAGGTTAACATACTATGTCATATCTATCTACATAAATTCCCAACAGGGTTATGTAAGTAGCTTTAATTGTCCAAGCGCACAGACAGACTGGGAATTAGCATTGATAAAGATGTTCAAGTTCATCCGTAGTGGTCTACAGTACCGATTGCCATGTGAAGAGAGTTTTATTTTTAAGCTTAGCCACCTCTGCTATACAGCAGAAGAATGTAGAACAGGACAGGTACGCACAAATATTCCTTTCTTTATGTAAAATCCATAAAGTTCTGATAGGTATATTAACATTATGGTAAAATCCAACTCCACCACCTCGCCCATGACAAATTGTACGCGGGATGTGTCAAAGGCGATAGTCCGGCAAGATGGCAGCGCGATACTCCTCGCCATCTCTAAGCGGGCCTAAACTGCGTCACGCGGACGCCCGCGCGGTTCCATACAAAAGTGCTCCGTCGCGGGCACCCGTCGCGGGGAGGCGGGCCCCGCGCCCGCGCCTTGTGGCCCGTTTCCCCGCGACGGTCGTCCGCGCGGGCGCTCGCGACGGGGTAGCACGCACGGGCTCGTTCAGTCAATAGCGCTATGTGATGCGATTCCACGGAGCCCGCGCGCGTGTCCACGCGGCCCACGCGCGTGTCCACGCGGCCCGCGCGCGTGTCCACGGACGGAGACTCGCGACGTGTGCCCGTCGCGGACGCCCGCTTTACTCAGATTAGGCCCTTATGGTCATTATATTCACTGATAACCTATTCAACCGCCTCTGTGGTTTAGTGGTTCACACCACCGACTTCAGACCAAGAGGTCCCGGGTTCGATTCCCAGTGGGGGTACATATTGTATTCGGTTTGGTTGGTGGTAGGACTTGTTCTTAGTCCGCCTGGCTAGCTACCACCATCTTATCTAAGTCTGCCGCCATAAAAATGATGTTTTCAGCATTATTGTGTTCCGGCAGTTACAGATAAGATAGCCAGTTCCTCAGTGATTGAGGATTCCGGGAGTAGTGCGCTTCCACCTTCAGCCTTATCACCACTTAACATCAGGTGTGATGAAGGCTAAGTGCTACCCCGTAGTAGATAAAAAAGAAAAGAAAAAAATCATCATATGCACGAATTCGTCATGTTTTGTTTCTAGAGAGCCTGCATTAAATAAACCAATTTTAAGCAATTTATTAGACATCACCAATTACTTTTTTAACTTTATAATGCAACACCATAAAATTGTTTACCTTCTGAGCGCCCAAGTTAAGTAAGATAGCAACTTTTGAACTGAACATAATGTAAGACAATGGCAATAAAAACAGAAAAAAGATAATTTTGAAAAACCCAAGAAACAGAACACTAAATTAATTGTTACTAATTTAATGCATGACAGTTTGTTAAAAATTGATATTATTATGTTGTTATTTTTAAGATAGCCTTTCTAATTTTTAGCTATATGTGCGTAATATAATTTGAAATGAATGGTTTTAATATTACAAATTATATGATTAGAAAAGCTATTAAGTTTATTAAATACTATAATAAAAATTCTAAAATGTGACAAAGCAATAAACCAACTGAAACAACTTGAGGGCCTATATAGCGCCACCGATAATGCAATACAAGTGGCACAGTATTGGTCCGTAAAAGTTTAATAATTAAGCCGAATGGTCGATACGACAACAAGAAGAACTCCAACAAATAATCGGTGTAAAAGAGTAGCTTTCATCTAGCAGCATATCGCAAAAATGCATGCTGATTAAGTTTTGTGTAATGTTTACAGGCATTGAATCATTGCTTTGGACACTAAATACTCGACTAAAATCCTCAACTGACCGGATTTGGTAGAGTGGAGACCCGTCAGACTCGCGAGCGTAGACTCTGCCGCGCCTCGTCAACGAGTATCACCACTCGAGACGGTGACACTCCTCTCAGACGTAGAGAAAGATCTAGCGGTTGTGGCGGGTCAGGCGCTCGTTGAGATAGAACATTATCTATCAAAAAAAACACCTTGGTTTCACCTAACACCTAAAGTGACTTTTTACTCACGTTTCTCAACTCTGTACACGTTAGAGTTTCATTCATTACTAATCCTTAGCCATTTACTAGCTTGTGGGGCACGACGGCACCGGTGTCCACTAATGCGTCGATCTTTCAACCACAACTCTCAACACACAATGATGTTTGCATACTCGCGTCATGGATGTCTTGCACCATCGCCGGCTGCAACACATCCTCCTCACTACTTACTATATCTTCATTTGGTTGTGGGGACTGGAGACGTCTCATCCATCGTCAAAGTTGATGACCTCTTGGGTATCGTAGGGGCTTGGCTCCCACATGGTCTAAAATCTTAAGGGGCACTCGAATAAACTGTTTTATAGGGGGATTCAACTGGCGTGCGAGAGGCAAATAGATCAGGAGCTGGTGCCTTCACCGTCCCTGTTACACCCCATCCACTGCGTGGCTCACAAATAATTTCCAGCGGGACAGTACTTTTGTGGAATGCACAGTGGAACACACATTTGTGTAACTACGGGCCTCGTACTACGCAGATGCACCTTGTCCGCATAAATTTGCAACGCTAATTTCCTTTGGGTAATGACGTCCGTAGGAGTTGCTGGATGAAGACTTCATCCGTTACCGTGGTTCCTGCACGAGCGGCCAATGCGTCTAGAGCGTAAAAATATTTACACACACACATTTCATCAACACATTTTCATCAACATTTTGTCTCATGTAAAAAAATCACATTCGATAACCCTTTAAATTCGCTTATTGGCCGTCTCGACGATCTTCGAATAAAAATACAGAGCCTGGGGCCCGATTCTCAGGCATTCGAACTTTTTCAGTGTGGTAATTCGTATGTCGAACATTTTGTTTGTGGTTTCTATTGAAAAGTTAGAACCTCTGATAACGTTTCAAACAAACTAAGCTGTCCCACATGTCAACAAATTCATTTTGACAGCTAAGTTCGTATACGAACATCTATTGGTTTGTACCATTCGTAGCGTTCGACTGGTTTTCGCTCGAACTTTTTCCATTGTGAAATTCTGACAATACAAAAACTGTGTTATATTTAAATTTCGAGCTTATAAATGTGAACTTTTCTCGATTGCCTGAGAATCGGCCCCCTGGGGCCTGATTCTCAGGCATTCAAACTTTTTCCGTGTGGTAATTCGTATGTCGAACATTTTGTTTGTGGTTTCTATTGAAAAGTAAGAACGTTTCAAATAAACTAAACTGTCCCACATGTCAACAAATTCATTTTGACAGCTAAGTTCGTATACGAACATCGATTGGTCTGTACCACTCGTAGCGTTCGACTGCTTTTTGATCGAACTTTTTCGATTATGAAATTCTGTCAATACACAAACTGTGCTATATTTGAATTTCGAGCTTATAAAAGTGAACTTTTCTCGATTGCCTGAGCCGTGCAGTACGCGCAGACAGCGAACTTTTTGGTCTCCTCATCGAATCTCTGCAGGGCGGCAATAATCTCTTAGTCGCGCGGGAACTCTTCCGCGCTGCCTCGTACACCATGATATTATGCGACTTCAATTTTGCACTTAGAAATAGTAGTATCTACATTACAGCCAAGAACGGGAAGCTAGCAATTGCATTGTCGAGGATGGTTTGAAATTATTTAATCATTCGAGGCAATGCAAATAGCTTCCAGTACAAGGCTTGTATACAACTAGCTTCCTGATGTCGGCTGTAATGTAGTATTACAATACATGTGCTAGAAAAGAGAGTTTTCCAAGCAGAAAGTGCCACTTTTTTGTCCATTTGAAATTATTTTGAACCAATTCAATCTTAAAAAATTGAAAGTGAAGATAAATCGTTCCCGTACTCCGTACCGACGACTCTGTGGCTCAGTGGTTAGAGCAGTCGCCCGGATAGCGAAAGGTCGTGGGTTCGAGTCCCATCGGAGCTGATTGTGACACGGGTCGATTTTTTTCTAAATACTTACATCATTTTAAATTCTACAATTAATGATTTTCTTTATTATAATAGATACTTACATGAAACCGGATACTTAACGAAATGTGTTATTAATCATTTAAGATTTCAATCAATAAGTATATTCATTTTAAATAATCACATAATATATTTGGCTATATGATATGACGTGGCTGCTATTTGCACATGCGCAGTAATTAAATAGTAGAGCGCTCATGATTGTAGAAATTTAATATAACCTTTAAATATAAATCCAGTAGGTAACTAATTTTAACAAAGTAACAATTATGGGTATCGAATAAATGGTTTTCGGGGGTGCCGATAACGAATATAACATCTATTTCGAGATCCAAGATGGCGGATTCGACATTTTAAATAAGGACAATATGGGTGTTGGATTCATGGTTTTCGGGGGTGCCGATTACGAATATAACATCTATTTTAAGATCCAAGATGTCGGACTCGACATTTTAAATATAGTAATATGGGTATCGATTTCATGTTTTTTTGGGGTGCTAATTACGAATATGGTCTGCGTAGATTTCAGGAATGTCATCATAGGAAACTTTAAAAGTGATGAAAACTATTCTGTTTTACTCCAGGGTATGATATATCTGTGTACCATATTTTATCCAAATATGTATAGGTGTTACAGCATAATTGAGTAACAAACAAAGAAATATCCATAATTCCGCATATGTATAATATTACTTAAATAAGAAATAGACTACGTATAAAAATAAAAAATGTGACAACCCTGACGACGATGACGAAAAGCGGCATCGCGCAAAGCTTCAAAGACGTTGTCCCACTGTTAGTTCTTACGCTGTGGTAAAACGTTGTATGACACACATGCGTGAATATGATTTCAGACTCGTGTCGATTAATACACTCGCTCACTTCGCTCGCTCGTGAATAAAAATGTCACTTGTCAAAAATCAGCTACATTCCATAACTTGTATCATATAATAAATAGCTATTGCCACACTACTTTCTTTTTCACTACTTTCAGTGATACGGCGCCTCCACCATATAAGGCCGGGATGACTGAATAGAAAAATAAAATTAAAAAAAAAAACCCTACAATAAAAAACCTCAAAAATTCTCTCTCTGTCGGGGGACCACAAAAAGAGAAGTACTAAAAGGGTGTAGGTATTATACGTTGGGGGTCCCCCGACCGAGAGAGAAACTTTATTTTGGAGGTTTTTTGTCGGGGGTTATAAAATTTTAAATTTTTTTATTTATATTTCATCCTTTTTAAATTACGCACAAAATTAAAAAGACCGCATTGAAATCGCTTGATCCGTTGAGTGAAGCATAACGAATATAAGTACAGACCGACAGTCATTTTGTTGCCGACATTTTGTTTCATTTTATTGCAATTAAATTTGCCTAGGGTGTACATTATTTTAGTCAAATACCAACTCTGTATCAAAAAGAACCGTTTCGGCAGGCAGTTGACCATCCCCATACATTTATTCGGCCATTGCCGGATGGATTTTCATCAAACGTGGCTAAGAACCATCCCGATTATTTTAGCTTTCAATTAAAAAAAACCGCATCAAAATCGGTCCAGTCGTCTAGTTGCTACGTTGCCTCAGACAGACAGACAGACACACACGTCAAACTTATAACACCCCTCTTTTTGCGTCGGGGGTTAAAAATAAACTTTTGGTTTTAGATTTTGGGTTTTATTACGCCTTATGTCGACCAAATCTTATACAAGAAAGAAATGCCGTTTCTTCTCTCATCAACATGCGTTTCATCATAATGTGCTACGATATTTTTGAATACAATGAGGTCGCAACACTTCACAGTTACCAAGTAATGCAACATACATATTTGGTTCCTGAATTTATTGTTTGACCAAAAAACATTATTAATACTGACATAAAATCGCATTATCGTGAAAACTTTTCGCAACACTACGTAGTAGGCAACTTTTGTGGACTGGCTGTCTGGAGGTTAAAAGGTTACTATTGTTAATTAATATAATATAAATATATATTAATTGACAATAGTAACCTTTTAACCTCCAATATAATTTGTTAATAAGCGTTAAGTACCAGCAGTAGGGCTGTCAAAAATAGGAAACGGGCTCTTTTTGGCAATTATATTTGACGCAACGTGATTCGCTTCTGTGGTTTTTTTTCAGTTAGTTGGATCCGTCATGTTCTTCTGGGTGACCGTCATCCAGCGCCCCGATCGCGGTAATTCTATGCAGCGCGTTTTGACCACGTTTGCGTCAAGACGTTTGACTTCGTATTGCCGTAATGACATAATGACGCACACGTCACTCAAACCTATAGTGCCACACTCCCGCCTGTCCCGGTGACATCCGTGACAGAGTAGCCACTTGCAATACGAAATTAGCCGTCAAAATAGACTGTCGCATGAAAACTGTTTTAGTTCCAAAGATTATTCACCGGAACAGAAAACTTTGTCGCACTGTAAACGCCGCGCGTATCAAAAACGGTATTGCACGTCGCGTGAACGTCAACTGCACGTACACCTGACTAATGCGTCATAATATTACCGCGATCGTGGCGCGGCATGTTTAAGGTCGTTCTACTCCCCTCTTTCTATTAGCCTTAGCTTCTTTATATTAATTTATTATGATGCATTTCGACGCAGTATTTGAGGGTGCGTAGCGTAATGAATGATATAATTTCATTTGGTATAATTTCATTTCAATAACGTTCATATGACATAATAAACGTTAGTCATAACAACACTTCAACTTATTTTATTTTACATAATGTTCATTTCATATAATCATCATTTTATATACCTACTATCATTTAATATAACGCTCATTTTATATAAACGTATTTTATATAAAGCTTACTTGCTATAACGGTCATTTGATATAATTTTGTTTCATATAATCATCATAATATGTAATAATTTCATTTGATATAATTTTGTTTCATATAATCATCAATTAGTCAATTAAATTTAAAGGGAAGGCAAAGGAGCAGGGGGTACGGGGGCAGAGGGCCCCCGTATAGGGGGCTCGGGGGGTGAAACCCCCGCCATAAAAAGCAGCGGCCGGCGAAGCGCCAGAAATAGTTATTCGTTGATTATACGAAATGAATGTTATAATTTTATTATTCAATAATTTTATGTAATATAATTGAAGGCAAAGGAGCAGGGGGCTCGGGGGGCACAGCCCCCCGCCATAAAAAGCCACAACGGTGACAAAACAATTGATGACAGGTTAGGTTAGGTTAGAACTGTGAACAAAATAAAGCGCGAGCCGAGCGAGCGAAGCGAGCGTGCCGCGGCAGCGGCCGGCGAAGCGCCAGAAATATTTATTCGTTCATTATACTAAATGAACGTTATTTGAAATGATTTTATGTTATATAACAATTATGTATTTTAAATATTATAGAATGTAAGTGTTATAGTAAATGTTTATTATATGAAACGTTTTTATACCAAATGTTCATTATACGGTTTAAAATTATACATTTTGAATTTATATCATTCGTTGATTATACGAAACCGAAGTCGCGGGCGGAAGCTAGTAAATAATAAGTGTAAGATGATAAAGGTTTCTTTCTATACGCTATTTACCCCCAAGGTTTGATTTTCGGAAAACTACGAAATCGGTTGCGAAGCCTACAAAGTTTCAAGTTGAAATGTCTATTTTACCCAAACATCAAAACAAATGCCATTTTTGCAAAACTTCAATAACGACATCCATATCCATTTTTAGGTTTATTTATCCCATTTAACCTCTAAGGGGTTGATTTTCGGAAAAATACGAAATATGTGTTAGCTTATTTGTTTTACTTTCCGATCATAAGCCTTAATAATAAATTAACTGAAGGACTTTCCAGATACCATATTTCATCCCCCTTTTCACCCCTTCGGGGGTAGAATTGTCAAAAACGGTGACACAGGAAAATATTAATTTTCAATTGCCAGCCTTAATTGAAAATTAATATTTTCCTGTGTCAGCGTTTTTGACAATTCCACCCCCGAAGGGGTGAAAAGGGGGATGAAATGTTGTATTAAAGTTAGAATAGAATAGAAGTCAGTTTTGAAGTTAGGATCTTCAAATTACAAAATTTAAACTGGATTCAGACGGACTTTGATACACATATTCATCCCCTATTTTACCCCCTGGGTTTGATTTTGGGAAAAATACGAAATGAGTTGCCTATTTGTTTTAAGAAGTAAGCCTACAAAAATTCAAGTTGGAATGTCTATTTTATCCCAGATTTTTCATTCAAAATTTCACCCCTATTTCAACCTTTTAGGGGTTGAATCATGTTCACCGTGTTCAAAATAAATGCCATTTTTGCAATCGTCATCCCATAAAACCTCAATAACGACATCCATATCGATTTTTAGGTTTATTTATCCCATTTAACCTCTAAGGGGTTGGTTTTCTGAAAAATACGAAATATGTGTTTGCCTATTTGTTTTACTTTCCGACCCTATGCCTAAATAATAAATTAAATGAAGGACTTTCCAGATACAACATTTAATTTTCATCCCCCTTTTTACCCCTTCGAGGGTGGAATTGTCAAAAACGCTGACACAGGAAAATATTGATTTTCAATTGCCAGCCTAAATACAAAATTTGAAGATCCTAACTTCAAAACTGATGGACTTTCATACAAACATTTATCCCCTATTTCACCCCATTAGGTGTAGAATTTCTAAAACCCTTTCTTAGTGAATGCCTACACTGTATAACGTATCTATGTGCAAATTTTGAAGTCTCTAGGTGCAGCGGTTTGGGCTGTGCGTTGATATCTCAGTCAGTCAGTCAGTCAGGACTTTGAATTTTATATATATAGATGAACGTTATATTAAATGATTTTATGTAATGTGTTGTTATATTTTGTGAGTATTATACGAAATGTTGTTATATCATATATTACACACCCAGTATTTGACGGTACCGTCTGAGCTTAGACTCTTTAATTTGCAATTATTGCTACTCCAAAACTACCCCTAACATGTTCGTCGAATCGCAAACTCTATCCATCAGTCGGTATGACACCACTAGCTCATCGCAACAAAGCATCCCTGTCATGTGTTTTTGCTACTGTTTGGCTACCATTAAGTAACGCTGGCCAGTTTTATAATAATTTTCCTTATCTTTTATTGACATTTTCGTAGGACATCGTAGGCCTCATTTCCACCTGCAAGTAAGTCTTCTGCGAAAAATATCCGACTGTCTGTCAGATAGCAACTTGCAAGTGTAAACTACAACTTGCAAGTGTGTTTACACTTGCAAGTTGCTATCTGACAGACTGTCGGACATTTATCGCAGAAGACTTACTTGCAGGTGGAAATGAGGCCTTAAAGGTTGTCCACTACTGCCATGACCAATCGGCGGCGACAGAGCTAGTAGAGAGGGGTTTACTGGGTATTCCCCTTCCTGATCCCCCATCGAGTACTAAGTCACTTGATGGGGGATCAGGAAGCAGCATCAGGCGATTCCGACATAACCACCGCCCGCACACCGCACGTGGATGGGGTATGGTAAGGTGGGGTCCCACTTTATATGATCGAAGGGCTCCACCTTACCTTATGCGTAAATGCATTCCCCTCACCTCCGAGCGTCCAAAACTTTACTAGAAAGCTCGCGCGGGGGACATATGCCACCCATCAAATATGGGATTTTACCTTACCACTCTAATTTGATGAAAGCAAATAAGTTATAATATGACCAATCAACTTTATTTCTTACTAAACACTTTAACAAAACTACACAGTTGCATAAGTTGAATTGAAATAAAAACAAAAATCAAACTCTTGCAAAAATTAACATAATTGTACGTATTGTAATAAATTAAACAGTCAATTTTTTTTTCAAAACCATAATTTGGTAAGTGAATCTTCTTAATTTAGTAAGGTTTACAAATGAGTTGTTCCAATTCAGTAGCGTCTGCATCACAGTTAGTCGTGGGCCACACTGGAGCGACCGCGGGGCGCGGAGGCGACCTGCGGTGTGGCCGGACGTGCCAATGTGGCCCCTCCCGTCCGTCTTAATATATTTGTTTTTCCCGCTCAACGCGGACGCAAGACGCGCCGCTCCAGTGTGGCCCACGACTTAGGGCGAACTATGATTTGGTCACCCACGTACATGCGTCACCCACGTACATGCGTCACCCACGTACTTTATAAGCGCACTGCGCACCCGCCGATGCGCCTAGAGTGATGGCGCACTACTGACGCGTGGGATGATTCGTACTATAGGAATAGATGACCAGGTAAGAACCTGAGAAAGCAGCACTGAAACGCGTTTTGTTCAAAAGTTATTAAACAATAATACACCCTGGGTGACATAATGTCATGTCACCCACGCGAGCTCTCTAGTGTTACAGGCTACAACATGTTTTTATTCGATTTTAGCGTATGAGTAGGACTTGGCCTCGGAGTAGGGTTGATGCGTATCAATTGGATTATTGCCCATTAAACTATTACCCCCTTATTCCAAAACGTGGACCAAAATAGTTCTGGTTTAAAACTGGTGCTGTCACTTTCATTTTCCAAATGAAAGACAGAATTAGCATCAGTTTTAAGCCAGGTCTAACTTTAGGCCGGGTTTTGGAATAAGGGGGTAGATGTTTTCTCCATAGCTCTAGATTTTATTCGATTTATTGTCAATGTCACATTTAACATTTTCATTTAAGATAAACAAAAAAAAATAGTTCCTTTCTTATATTACTTACGCCGTGGATGACAAGAAAAGTAAAAAAATAAATTAAATTAAAAATTCTAAAAGTGTAACAAAACAAACTAATAAGATTACACTGCATGTATTTATGCGTGTGTGTGTGTGCATGTGTGTGTGTGTGTACATGTGTGTGTGTATGTGTCTGTGTGTGTGTATGTTTCTGGCTGCTTATGTGAAAGTTTAAAAGCGATTGTATCAGCATATAAACAGCTAGATGTGGGTATTAAAAGATTCTCTGTTTCGTCATACGTGAGATTTTAGAAGTCATGCGGTAAGTTTTAATTTGGAAGTCCTACTTGTCATGGAGTAGGTATAGCGAGAGAAAGAGTATGCAGTCATACCAATATTAGTGCATAGCAACATACAGTTCTATTGTAGCCAGTTCATATACTGAGTATAACATTAGGTATTAGCAATGTTTTTTTAGCACCCCTAGTACCCCTCAAATTGGCATTAAGTAAATTAACAAATTGTGTAAACAGCTTTGCAAGTTCACTTGTTCAAATAATGTCATCACTTATAAAAATCTACATATAAGTTGCACTCTTATTAATGTTAAAGATTAATGATCAATAAAAAAATACACACTAATTAGATATCGCTACTTACGTCAAATCTCAAAAAAGTAGGTACATTATTTTATGTCCTCTTCATTTTTTTTTCACACTGTTTGCTAAGCATATATCGATTAAATAGCATTGTCTGTGGGCTAGATCAAGTCGATATTATTGTAGTTTATATTTACTTAACTTAATTTATTTACTTTATTTATTGGAGGAGACACAAAGGGAATAAGGCTTTGTTTGAGTGGGTTCATCACATTTGCACAGTGGTTTCAGTAGCTAAGTATACGGGGTGGTATTTTTAATGCTACCTGGAGGCGAAAGTCCTGTTAACCATGTGTACAAAGGCGGTTTAGCGATTTACAAATTCATCATCATCATGTCAGCCGAACGACGCCCACTGCTGGGCATAGGCCTCCCCCAAGGATCTCCACAACGATCGGTCCTGCGCTGCCCGCATCCAGCGGCTTCCCGCGATCTTGACCAGATCGTCGGTCCACCTTGTAGGGGGCCTGCCCACGGAACGTCGTCCGGTACGCGGTCGCCATTCGAGAACCTTTCCGCCCCAACGGCCATCGGTTCTCCGCGCTATGTGTCCCGCCCACTGCCACTTCAATGATGCAATCCTTCGAGCTATGTCGGTTGTTTTAGTTCTCCTGCGGATCTCATCATTTCTGATTCGATCGAGCAGGGAAATACCAAGCATCGCTCTCTCCATTGCTCGCTGGGTGACTTTGAGCCTTCTTATGAGACCCATAGTAAAAGACCACGTCTCACTTCCATAGGTCATTACTGGCAACACACACTGGTCAAAGACTTTCGTCTTGAGACATTGAGGTATTTCGGACGCGAATATATGTCGGAGCTTCCCAAACGCTGCCCATCCGAGCTGGATTCGACGAGAGATCTCTTTCTCAAAGTTGGACTTACCTAACTGGACCGTCTGTCCTAGATAAACATAGTGGTCAACAACTTCGAGTGTAATGTTCCCAACATTAACTGGAGCGGGTGCAACATGGGCATTGAACATGATTTTCGTCTTGTCCATGTTCATCTTAAGACCCACTCTTTGCGAAGCATTACCGAGATCTTCGAGCATTGTGTTCAGGTCTTCCAAGGTCTCAGCCATAAGAACTACATCATCGGCAAACCGTAGGTGTGTTAGGTACTCGCCATTGATGTTGATGCCGTATCCTTTCCAGTCCAGCAGCTTAAAAATATCCTCCAACGCAGCTGTGAACAGTTTGGGAGAGATGACATCTCCCTGTCTCACACCTCGCTGTAGTTGGATAGGATTAGAGCTCTGGTTCTGTAATCGGACCGACATGGTGGCGTTTTGGTATAAGTACCTCAGCACCTCGATGTACCTGTAGTCTATTTGGCACCTCTGGAGAGACTGCAGCACCGCCCAAGTCTCAATCGAATCAAAGGCTTTCTCATAGTCCACGAACGCCAAGCAAAGTGGCAAGTTATACTCTTCGGTCTTCTGTATAACTTGCCGCAGCGTATGAATGTGGTCTATGGTACTGTAGCCTTTCCGGAACCCGGCTTGTTCGGGAGGCTGGAAGTCGTCGAACCTGCGAACGAGACGATTCGTAATGACTCTCGAAAACAACTTATAGATATGGCTCAGAAGCGAGATGGGTCTATAGTTCTTCAAGAGAGTTTTATCACCCTTCTTGAAAAACAGCATCACATCGCTTCTGCCCCATGCCTTTGGCGTTTTGCCCTCAAGGATGACTGAATTGAAAAGCTTCTGGAGGACTTTAAGTATCGGCTTACCGCCCGCTCTCAGAAGTTCTGTTGTGATTCCGTCATCGCCCGCCGCCTTGTTGTTTTTAAGCTGCTTGAGAGCCATTCTAATCTCGTACAGGCTGACGTCCGGGATATCTTCGGTATGGTGTCGGGTAAGCTTGGCTCTAGGGTCTGTAGCCTTGCTTTCAACAGGTGTTTGTGTGGAATATAGCTGTCCATAGAAACTCTCAATCTCCCTCAGGATTTCAGGTGTTGACGAAATGATGCTACCTTCCTCAGTTTTCAGCCTCGTCAATTGACTTTGCCCGATAGACAGATCTCTCGCGAACACTTTGGAGCCTTTGTTCCGCTCAATGGCTTCTTTAATACGCTCGGTATTAAATTGGCGAAGGTCGCGCGTCAAAGACTTAGATATCTGTTTATTAAGCTGTCGATAATTTACAAATTAGGTACAGTAATTTAATTTCATAATGAATTGAGTAGTCAATAGTAATTTTTGAAAGAAACAACCAGAGCTACTGTACTCAATAAAGTTTAAGATTATTTTTACCCTACTTTACATACCTGTGCAGGAAAAAATCTTATTCTATTTTATCCGAATACTTGCTTCCCGACCTTTTTATACTTACAAGATGGAGCGCGTGAAGAGAAGACCCTCTAATTAAAAGTAAGGCGTACGCGAACATTGTTAGGCAGTTGAGTTGTTTAAAGATTGCGAGAAACTTTGTAAGTGTTCATTAAAAAAGTTTTTGGAGAAAGCTAAATCTAAAAATAAGTTGGTTTTCTGTCAACTTGAAGTGCAAATTATCATACACAGGGCATGGCAATATCTGAAACTAAAATAACGACTTGGGAACTTCGATCAACAATAACACCTAGTTTCTTGGGAATAAGGCTTAATTTTCCGACCGACCACGACGATCAGCGCCTTCTCACAAATGCCAAGTTATGTGGCGTGGACTCTGAACTATACCATCCATCAAAAGCTGTCAAAGTGCTGGGTGCCTACCATCAACTCTTATTGCGGTTTTGTTTAGGACCTAAACTGATCTGCTTCGCTTATTCGTACCACGACAGCTTAATATCAATGACAGCGATTCAGTAATCATTCAATGACATTTCACAGCCGCTAAGCTGTCATGAACTCTTATTTTGACTTATAACTCGGCCAAGCTAACATGACACCTGCAGGTTATACCCGTCCCTCACACTCTCCGGGCATGACAGAATCGAGTGAAAGAGACGGGTAGAAGAATTATGGACACAAACCGTTCGGTCATTCACATTTAGCAATTCATTTGCGATCCAGTTTTTAGAAGGTCAGAGTACGAAAGAAAGCAATTCATTTTAGGAACCTATTCTGCATCGCGCTATTTTTGAATCGCTGTCTTAAAGTTGATATAGTAGTTGTAGGCACCCTGATGTCAAATATGTTATTGAATTTCAGTGCCCTTAACGACCGGAGAACGGCGTTGCTTGTTCTGGATGCCTACCATCAACTCTTATTGCGGATTTGTTTAGATCTGCTTCGCTTATTCGTACCACGACAGCTTATATCAATGACAGCGATTCAGTGATCATTCAATGACTATAATCATTAATCTTAGTATTCTGCCTTATTTAATTATGCATGTAATAATAATTATGTTCTAATTTGAAATAAACAGATTTAAATTACTTAAATATTTATTTTTACATAAATTTGGTTTCAAGCAATGTATGCGATGGTGATCTAAGTCAAGTGCTGAACTGTCTTAAGAGGCAAGTCTTGTCAGCCAGGGCTCTCAAGGTGCGGTCAAGTAACTTCATAAACTTCAAGATAAAGCTAGATCTTGATTGCTCAAATATTATTACCGTACCAAAGGAAACTTGCCAACTCTGCTTTGACGGGTGATGCTATTAATATGAAATTCTCAGCTCACGCTGTCCGAAATTATGCCAAAACTAACGGAAGTTACACAAGGATATTGGCAAGACCATTAAGGTCACAGCACATACATCAACTCGGAAAGGGATCGACACCGTATCAACTCGAGCGGTTCAGTATTCTTTGTATGAAACCCCCCTACTGCAAAGCACACTAATCGGAATCGTAACGTAATCGCCTCGCCTCGGGACCAGTAGCCCGATTCTCGTAAATACAAACAATCTAAATATCGTTGTAGTTCAGAAGTCGTTCGATCGAAGTCCTATCCAAAATCGGTATTCTCGTGTTGCTTGGACGAGTTTCGATAGGACTTCAACTCAATAGGATCGAAACTCAGCGACTTTTCAATCGAGAGGTATTTTTTGTACATTTTTCATCAAAAGTCGAAAACTACGTGGTTTAGCAAAAAAAAAAACATGTTTCAGAATGTGCAAGCAGCGCTCTTTCATATGATATAATAAGTAAATAAGTAAATAATAAATAATAAATAATAAATAATAAATAATAAATAATAAATAATAAATAATAAATAATAAATAATAAATAATAAATAATAAATAATAAATAATAAATAATAAATAATAAATAATAAATAATAAATAATAAATAATAAATAATAAATAATAAATAATAAATAATAAATAATAAATAATAAATAATAAATAATAAATAATAAATAATAAATAATAAATAATAAATAATAAATAATAAATAATAAATAATAAATAATAAATAATAAATAATAAATAATAAATAATAAATAATAAATAATAAATAATAAATAATAAATAATAAATAATAAATAATAAATAATAAATAATAAATAAGAAATAATAAATAATAAATAATAAATAATAAATAATAAATAATAAATAATAATTAATAATTAATAATTAATAATTAATAATTAATAATTAATAATTAATAATAAAAAATAAATAATTTGTACCGCTTTAATTGTTTTCTGTTTCCCAACGGTTGACTGGCAGATAATACTTTTAGTATTAAGTCCGCCTTGTATATTACATTACCTATGTACTATGTACAAAAGTTTATTAAATAAAATAAAAAATAAATAATAACAAATATCCTAGCCCCTAGCTTATTTTTCACATACAAAAGGTCCAGCTAATTGAACTTTTGTCCAACGACACTTGGATCGCTTATTTTGACGTTTAGTCGTTGAAATCCGATCGAAACAAAGGTCATCTAAATAGTAGAATACCTTCGAGTTATCGTTTTGAAACGATTGAAGGACGATTAATGTACCAGAATACACTTCGACGACACTTCGATAGAATCGCTGCCGCTCAAGTTCTATCGACAGTTGTGAATACGAAAATGGTTTCAACGACTAAATCGCTACGATATCGTCACGGTTTTTATTACGAGAATCGGGCTACAGCTCACGAACCGCTTTGCGGGTCGCTCAACTTGCTATCCCCGCGCCTACCGCTAGTCGTCGACGCGCTCACGTCTCTCCATACCCGAGCTTACGGCTCTACGCACAGTGGTCTGAAAATGAAAATGAACATCATTTTTTTTTTTATATTTTTTTATCTTTTTTTTCTCTCATTCCTTTTTTTATTTTGAACCACTGTGCGGCGAGCCGTAAGCGCGGCGTCGCCTAGCCGTAAGCGCGGCGTCGCCTAGCCGTAGCCGAGCCGACGTACCGACGCTGATCCGGTTTGGTAACGTGCTTGCGTTAGGTTGACGCCTGGTTGACGGCGAGGCGAAAGGCGATACGGTGTCGATCCCTTTCCGAGTTGATGTAATGTGCTGTGTCCTTTAATGTGGTTAGACAATTCGTAGTTCAGTTGGAAGCTGATTCTGTTACATTTACGATTTCAATTCTTTTTACAACTTGCCATGTTATTAATTTGCCATGTTAGTTAGTTAGTGGGGGATAAATCTTGCAAGCTTAATTTAACCCACTTGGAATTTGGTCCGATGGAGCTGAAATTTTGTATACAGGTTTGGATTAGATGACAATACAATATTTAAGTACAGTCAGCAAAAAAGCTTGTCATGAAAACGATTTTTTTTACAAACAAAGTTATTGGGAATCTTCATAAGTTTTAACGTACGGATACAGAATAGTTTAAAAGTGAGATTTAATGGTATCATACTTTTTTTTTTTAAAACACTAAATCACACAGAGAAACAGACAAAACTTCAAATGAATTATGTGATACGAAGTTCTATAATAGCTGTTTTTATTTTGTTTTATGTAAGTTTATAAATTATATCTATTCTCGAAGGACTTAAGTTATGGATACTAGATAACGGATACCTAAATAATCTTTTATTTGTACCTATATATATTTATATATGTATGTATATTGTATGTAGTATAATTTATTATATATTATATATTTATTATAATTATATAAATATGTGTAATATATATAATATTTATTATACTTTTATTATAAGCTATATAAGTTTATTTATTTATTACGTTGTATATATTAATATTTCTCTCGCCTTTTTTTAAGTTTAATGCTGGTTGTGCACCCTACCACTTTACTATCTCCATATCACCCTAAGGTTGACTGGTAGATAATGCCTGAGGCATTAAGTCCGCCTATGTACATTGTGCATGAAGAATTAATAAATAAATAAAATAAATATAAACAAATACTAATAAATATGTTCATTCATGACACAAATATTTTTCGAACCCGTGGGTATAAGTACCCCTTCGCCATCATCAACGGCCATTGTAAGTCTTCTCTCATATACAGAGCCTTTCTTACGGATGGATAAGGAGAATGAGTCATGACCCACTACGGAGGCGTTATGCGGATTGATAAGTATTAAATTAACGACTGCAAACACAGCCGGGACCAACGGCTTAACGTGCCTTCCGAAGCTCAGGAGGAGCTCGAGATTGCAAATTTTTTGTCACCCATCCCGTGACGGAGAATTGCCAAAGTTGCTTAACTTCAACGATTGCCACGGGCTCTTCTTCGCCATACAAGTCGGCTATATAGTAGTAGTCTTTAATATTTTATTATTGCCACCAGTCCGTAGCACGCTTGGGCGGGCGCACGTCCGCTGCTGGACGTTTATTGTCCCTCAGATGGATTTGGGCAAACCCGTGGCACATACTTACCTCACGCTGACGCCGCTCCTATAAAGCTGTGGTCTATGGTTGGAACGAACATGTTCAATTCATGAAAAAGTTTACAAGAAAAGAAAACTTTGTAAAACCAATGTGACTATACCGGCTTACCCACATTACAAGTCGGTTATTTAGAAAGTATTTTATTATACTTTATTATTATGTAAAGAATAAAATATTACTATCGTTCTGGAGAACTTTGGGGGAGGCATATGCCCAACAGTGGGCGTCGCGTCGTACGGCTGATGATGATGATGATGTAAAGAATAAAGAAGGACACCACCCAAGCAACGAGCTCATCCAAGAGGAACAAGTTAACAAGAAAAAACAGTTTGTAAAATGAATTTGACTACATTTTCATCAGCTTACATTATAAAGGAAATTTTACATTAAAACAATCTTAAAGTACTTAATAAGTCATACCAACATATCACAGCTACCATTTCTATTTGTGTTAGTTATGTAAAATAAGATATACAAACAAAATTTACAAATAAAAATAAAAATACGAATCCATATAGGAAAAATGTTACCTATAGTAAAAAAAAACAAGAGCCCTACTAATAAGTAGCTTTCAGGCGGGATTCGAACTCGCGCCTTTGGGACTTAAAATCCGGGAATTTTAAATCTCAATATGAATCCAGACGAATATTATAAAATCTGAAAATATGTTTGTTTGTTTGTCCGTCTTTCACGTCAAAACGGAGCAACGGATCAACGTGTTTTTTGGTATGAGTATAGTTTGGGACCTGGAGAGTGACATAGGCTATTTATTATTCCAGAAAAATATCACATTATTGTGGGATAACGTCGTGTAGCTCACGCGGCCGAAGCCATGAAAATAAATGAAAATAAACCACTTCTTACAAAAACTTATCGAAGCATGTCCAAATATTCAGGGAACTTATATAGATTACTACATAGTCACAGTTTCCCCAGATTCAATATAGAAAGTAGGTTGGTGTTGAAAAGTACATATTACGCGAGAGTTCGTTCTGGGCCCCGATCGCGGTAATTCTATGACGCATTAGTCAAGTGTACGTGCAGTTGAAGTGCATTTGACGTGAAACATTTTTGATAACGCGCGGCTCTGATAATGCGACAACGTTTTCTGTTCCGATGATAATCTTTGGAACTAAAACAGTTTTCATACGACAGTCTATTTTGACAGCTAATTTTGTATTGCAAGTGGTTCCTCTGTCTCGGATGTCACCGGATCAGACAGGATTATAGGCACTGACCTCTATAATACAAGTACGCTGGACTAAATGTTGTATACGAAATGACAGTTGTTTTTTGTGCCGATTCAAAGCGCCCCGCTCGAGCGTCTTGGGTACTAAAATTGCAAATGGCTGATCGTTGTTTTGAGTAATTCTCTGATAATTAACGTGAAAACCTTGGAATAAGACTTTACTTTGTGTATTTTATGTATACTACGTGATCTGAACATATTTTCATGAGAGTATGCGTATTTTGTAGAATTGGCTATCAAAAAGACAGCGGGATAACCTTCCACAAGTAAGTGAATTTCATGGTTAAAAATGTTTCAAAAGCTTGTCTGAAACTTATAAATACTATTTTATATATATAATAAACGTTTTTATTCATACCTTATTATATTTGAGCTATGTTTTCATCTCTATTATTAGTTCCATGGACGCTCACGTTGCTATCAGCGCCAAAATGGCGAAAATCAAATGGCTTCATTTTGAAATTGATAGTATGAAGTCCAGCGTACTTGTATTATAGAGGTCAGTGATTATAGGACTATAGGTTTGCGTGACGTGTGCGTCGTTATGTCATTACGGCAATACAAAGTCAAACGTGAAGACCCAAACGCGATGAAGACGCGCTGCATAGAATTACGGCGATTGGCCCGCTGGACAGCAGCGACGCGGTTGGTCTCATGAATATGCAGCCGTACGGCAACCGGCCGGCCTCCTGTCGTGCGCTGGGATGTCAGGCGTACCAACATTTTGGTTCCATGGGCTTTTTTACCGCGTACCTAAAACGTGATTTCGCTAAAATACCAAAATTAGCGAACCCACAGGAATACCAAGATTATCCGGTAACACCGAAGAATGATACCAAGATTGGTCAGAATCTTCATACTTTGCCAAGCACATCTTACAAACAGGTAAAAAAAAGCCACTTTAACAAATGTTTTTGGCATAATACATCTTAGGTTTCTGAAACAAAACCATTTATTACGGATTTACACATAATTGGTAATTTTTTGTTATTGTTTTGGCTTGTTGGGGGTAATACCAGTATTTTGTCTTTAGTACCAGGTTTCAGCGAGCTCGGTACGAATATTTTTGGATAAAAGCCTGACATCCCTAGCCATGCGTCCTAGCCTAGCTTATGTTTCTTATTTCAGTTACCAATTTACCATAAACCTATAGTTTCACTGATAAAAAATCCTGAATAACTTATACAAAATATATTAAAACAATATTAAATTCTCATTTATTCAATAAAAGAAAAAAAATGATTTCTTATCGGTCACCACGCTCAAAAAGTGTAACTTGAATTAATATCAAAGAAAAAAAATATTGCATACATAATATTATAATTGCATAAGTTGGTAAAAAATGCAATAGCTTTACCGCGGTGGTCCCCGAGTGCCATACGTATTTTTTTTTATTTCTTTATTTATTACCTATAATTGACATATCATCAACTAGCCTTCCGCCCGAGGCTTCGCCCGCGTGTACTACACGACGTTATCCCGCGGGAAGGTGATACTTTTCAGGATTAAAAAGTAGCCTATGTCCTTTTTCAGGCTCTAGACTATCTCTGTACCAAAATTCATTCAAATCGGTTTAGTACTTTAGGTGTGATTGTGTAACACACAGACAGGCAGAGACGCATTTATAATATATAATAAAGTAAGGATAATAACACAATTGAAAAATGGAAAATGAAGTATTTAAGAAAAAATCGACCTGTCTCACGAAATAAGTATTCAATAAAATATTTTTTCTAAAATACTTCTTTTTCAATTTTTCAATAATAAAAAATTGCATTGTGGATGCGAAAAGTTAAAAATTTAAATAATAACACAATTAATACAAAAGTAATAATATAGACAAATATACCTACACCTGTAAAAATAATGCACGCGGTTCTAGTGCATTATTTTTACAGGTGTATTAAATGTCGTAATGTAAATGTGTAAATTGTATAATTCGCCGTATTACATAGCAACTAGCGTGTCAACTGTCAACACGATACGCCATTGACAATGTGATACCTACGTCAGTCAAGCGGCGTACGTTTAGCCGTTTTGTATCAAATTCCTATTGTAGGGTGACCAGGGTGCTTACCATCAACTCTTATTGCGGTTTTGTTTAGGACCTAAACTAATCTGCTTCGCTTATTCGTACCACGACAGCTTAATATCAATGACAGCGATTCAGTGATCGATCAATGACATTTCACAGCCGCTAAGCTGGCAGGAACTCTTATTTGACTTATAACCCGGTCGATTTAACATGTCACCTGCAGGTTATACCCGTCCCTCTCACTCTCCGGGCATGACAGAATCGAGTGAATGAGACGGGTAGAAGACATAAGGACACAAATTGTTCGGTCATTAACATTTAGCAATTCATTTGCGATCCAGTTTTTAGAAGGTCAGAGTACGAAAGAAAGCAATTCATTTTAGGAACCTATTCTGCATCGCGCTATTTTTGAATCGCTGTCTTAAAGTTGATGGTAGGCACCCAGGTCGTGGCCATATCGTAGATAGTTTGTGTGTGCCATATTATCAGTATTTGTTTACTTTCTGTTTAAACAACAAGTACATTTGTGGTGTGAAAAAAAAAAACGCTTCACTGCGCATCGCGATCGCCTGAAATTTCTAAACCATCACGTGTTCTACAGGTCTTCCAAAGAAAATAGTAGGGTCTCCCGGAGTATTTTTCATTAAAAGTAGGTAATCTTCACTGGCCACACTTATTATGTCGCATTTTTTACACCGATAGTATGAGAGATTTTCTGCCAGCAAATAAAAAAAAAGTTTATTTCTTAGCTCGATAGATGGCGCTGACCAAACATGTATCTCATCTGATCTGACCTAACTTGTATTTCAAAGTTGTGCAAGAAGGTGCAAGGAAAAAAAAAGTTGACGTTGACGGAAGAAAAGAAATGTCAAATAAATCTATTCCTCTTGTTTTGCGTTGCAATACCATACCGACCATACCGCGACTTGTAGATAAGCCTTTTCAGTGCTTTTTTGCTTTTTTTCCGTCTTAACTTAGAATCCTTGCCAGCAAATAAAAAAGCAGACCCATGTTTGATGAACGCCATCTGTTGAGTTTTTTGGAACTAACTTTTTTCTTTTTTAATCATCTGTCAGAAAATCCCTCATTGCGTAGGATTCCGCACAACACCCGTGGCATTCCCATTGCCACCTTATCAGTTTTAATATGATTACTACTAAAACTGACAGAAAAGCGGCTTACACCCAGTTGCAGAACGCTCCATTAAAGCTAATGCTTCATTAAATCTATTTGTAGTCACTTTTTATTTCTTGACAACGAAAAGTGACAGCAATAGACTTAATGAAGCATTTTAAATTTAAAATGAAGCAAACTTTAATGGAGCTTCGTGTAACTGGGTGTTAGCCGCATTGAAATCGCGAAGCGCCCTATTAAATGCGGCGTACTTTCGTTCAGCCGTATTGAATACGGCGTATCTTTAATCTGCCGCATTACAATACGGCGCTGTTTTCTAATACAGATAGTTAAAATAAAATAAAAATAAAATAATTTATTCATTTACAAATTTTGCATACATAATGAGTTAATTAGGTCAGTCTCTTCTTAAACACTATGCTAGTAAACATAAACAAACAACTCATACGTGTATTAATAATCGACTAGGTACTTAGGCACAATTTAAAACAATAAGAGAAAAAATAAAGTAAGGAATATAAATTTGGAAAATAAAGTATTTAGAAAAAATCACCCGATTTTTTCTAAATACTTTATTTTCCATTTTTCTATGATAAAAATTGCATTGTGAATGCAAAAAAGTAAAAATTTGAATTAATTCTTATGCCAGCCGGCCTAGCATGAGTGGCTTTTATCTCGCGATATGATATTGTACGGCATGCCGTCTTGCTTACACCTTAATGGGGTAAGCAAGACAACTCTTTTATTTGCGCAAAATAACAGAAACTTTTAATCTAAGCCTTTAATAAAATGTAATTGATATTTCCATTGGTGGCGCTACTGAGCTCATCGAACCACCTTAAGCAAAGGTTAATTACTAGCAAATATTTAAGAGCTGACAGGCCAAGTCTCAAGTTGCCAGTGTCTCGAGGGGCTACGCTTGTTCTTATTTTGGGTAGCACTTACGTGGCCGTGAAGAGCTGTTTAGATTTTTTTGTCAAGAAAGCCGCTACGACAATTAATTAACATTGCGGAACGCTTTTAAAACGTAGGCCACACCGCGAGCAAACGTGGCGGGAGTGGGGGATGGCTAGTGCCGTAGGCTCGTGATCGTGATAGTATCTTTTCTCTGTAGTTAGCCGTGTGACCGAATTAAGAAAAGAGGTGAAACGAGACTGGTTCAGCTCGCCCGCCCGCCTCGCTAGCTGGGCCTGAGGATGTCAGTTGGCGATCAAGTTTAAGGTCACAGCACATACATCAACTCGGAAAGGGATCGACACCGTATCAACTCGAGCGGTTCAGTATTATTTGTATGAAACCCCCTACTGCAAAGCACACTAATCGGAATCGTAACGTAATCACCTCGCCTCGGGACCAGGGACCGTACTCTGAAACGCTAATCCGAAACTTCGGTTAGCCCCGCCCCTTTCACTCGATTCTGTCCCGACTAGAAGTTTCGGGTTTTGCGTTTCAGAGTAGGCCCTCAGCTCACGAACCGATTGGCGGGTCGCTCAACTTGCTATCCCCGCGCTTACCGCTAGTCGTCCACGCGCTCACGTCTCTCCGTACCCGAGCTTACGGCTCTACGCACAGTGGTCTGAAAATGAAAATGAACATCATTTTTTTTTAATTATTTTTTTCTCATTTTTTCATTTATGTTTAATTTTTTTGTATCATTTTTTTCTCTCTCTTTTTTTTATAGAACCACTGTGCGGCGATCTGTAAGCGCGGCGTCGCCTAGCCGTAGCCGAGCCGACGTACCGACGCTGATCCGGTTTGGTTACGTGCTTGCGTTAGGTTGACGCCTGGTTGACGGCGAGGCGAAAGGCGATACGGTGTCGATCCCTTTCCGAGTTGATGTAATGTGCTGTGTCCTTTAAAGATTTTTTGAAGTGGGATGGCTTCTAAAGATTTACTTACATTAAATGCAAAAGTCAGTGAAATAAAATGACACTATCTATTGTTTCTATGTGTTTTTATTATTATTTTTGGATGGTTTACTCAATTATACTTAATACTTGACTTGCAGATCATATTATTACACTATACTGTAGCTCAGAATAAACTTATCTTTTTCGTTTATTCATTTGTGATATACAGAAGCATTAACATGATCCCGTGGTGATAAGCGCGCTCGGCCTGCGTTCGCTGAGGTTAAGCAACTCTGGTCGGTCACGGGATGAGTGACCAAAGAACTGTTCATCTCGAGCTCGAAATAGTTTACAATCGGAAGGCACGTTAAGCCGTCGAACCCGGCTGCATTTGCAATCGTTATAGGAAAAATGTGATAGTAAAAAAATTTTTTTACTATCACATTTTTCCTATACTTACAAAAATTGCATTGTGAATGCATAAAAATAATATAAAATCTCAATATGGCTGTTTCATCTTAATCGATTGTTAAACATTTGTAAAAATGTTTCTTTAGGATGCGAGGGTTTCCTCACATTGATGAAGCAACGCTGGCAGTGATAGCAAAATTCGACGAGTCGTGTAAGCCTTTCGGTAGCTTAGTTGGTCAGAGCATCGGGCCGGATTCCCGGAGGCGCGGGTTCGAATCCCGCCTGAAAGCTACTTATGGGGCTCGTGGTTTTTTACTATCACATTTTTCCTATACTTACAAAAATTGCATTGTGAATGCATAAAAATAATATAAAATCTGCAATCGTTATAATATAATACCCACCAATCCGCACTGGGCCCGCGTGGTGGGTCATGGCTCGCTTTCCTTATCCATCCATAAGAAAGGCCAGTGCCCCAGCAGTGGGCGATTAAATGTGTCATGATTCTAGTAGGTTTTTCATAATTTTTAATGGCAACATGGCTAAAATGTGAAGAAAACGCAGACTCCAGATAACACATTATAATTCTTGGTTAACTACATAGGTACTGATACAAAAATTGATACAGTCGTCTTAGAGATCTTATTTCCTCGAGGCCAGGTTGAAGACTGAGCTCCCGTCGCTTGTCAGCCGGATTCAAGTCCGGCTATCCCGACCGATTTTACCACCCAGATTAGCCTCTTTAACTTAACAAAATGGAGTCAAGAGACGGCTATTACCAGCGTTGCCATTAAAAATTATGAGAGTCATGACAAATGGCATTAAAAAATATAGACAATTTTCTTAGCTACCAAATGTTTTTCTTGAACTAGATTCGAACTGTGAGTAGAATGCTATTATTTCCATTAGCTGCGCTTAGGTCATTAAAATTGCAAATGTAATCCGGCTCGTATTACACAAATCTCCGAGAAATAGTCTGAGCATGTGTCTGGGACGTATTGTAAGCACCGTAATATTAAGTTTGAAGCGGTGTAAAAATCCCTTGACTCGAAATAAAAATATAATTATGTTCAACGAACAAAAAATGTAATTTATTCCAAAAAGTCAATTATGACAAGACAAAAACAATTATTTCTCTTCTATAATATAAACCATAACTTATTTAAATATATGTCGAAAAGAGTCCCGAACATCTTCCCGAGGGACAAAAGAAAAATAAAATAAATAAAAACAAAATCAAATAACTATCTTAAATAACAAATAAATACCTACGTCAAAAAAAAACTTAACTAACTAACTAACCTAAGTGCGGCCGATGTTTAACAACACTCAAGCGGGTATAATTTTCTTACACTCCTTATAAGTTCGCCGGTGGTCGTCTTAACAGTGGCTACGCGAAACTCCCCATCGCGACCTTTATGAAGTTGCAAAATTCGTCCTAGTGGCCACCGAATTCGTTTATCCGGAGTTTCGATTAACACCACATCTCCTACCTTTATCGTATGTGTCCCATCCTTACCCTTAAGAACTAAGAGCGCGAGATATTCATTGCGAAAACGAACCTTAAGGTCATTTCTTAAATTCTGCAAGTACCTTACGCGCACGTTGAGACTCTTCGCATCCACCTGATCTAAATCAACTACCTCACTACATGCCAAAGGTTGCAAAAAGGATGCTGGCGTTATGGGTTGGGATAATACGTCTACATCATCGACGATATATGACAGTGGACGAGAATTTATAACCGCTTCACATTCAGTTAAAATCGTGTTAAGCTCTATGAACGTAAGGGACGCCTTTCCTAACACACGTCTTAAGAGTTCCTTGACGGTTCTCACCATGCGCTCGTACCACCCTCCCCACCAAGGTGATCCAGGAGGGATCATTATCCATTTTATTTCACGTATGGCAGCTTGTGATACAACTTCCGTCCAATCAATTAGCTTGAACAAATTCTTTGCCCCAACAAAATTTGTTCCATTATCGGAGTATATTGTTGAAACTCTGCCCCTTCGGGCTATAAACCTTCGTAACGACATTAAAAAGTCATGCGTTGACATGGATGTGACCAATTCCAAATGGATTGCTCTGTAGACTGCGCAAGTGTACAAAACTATCCACACTTTGTCCCCATTTCGTAAGAAAAGAGGTCCAGCCAAATCAACTCCACTTACTTGAAAAGCTTTGCCTGCTTCTGTTCTGTTCGCAGGTAAAGGAACAAGCGGAGTCATAAAGGGTTTACTTTTATGCCTTTTACACGTAACGCACCTTTTAGATATTCTTTTAACTAAAACTCGCACGCCTGTAATCCATAAATTTTGTCTAAGATTAGCTAAAAGCGTTTGCGTTCCTGCGTGGAATAGTTCTTTATGCTTTTGCGTAACTAGCCTTTCCACTATCGGATTAGTACCTGGCAGTAGAATAGGAAATCTGTAGCATGACGGTATATCTTCTGAGAATAACTTAGTCTTCACTCTTATGAGCCCGAAGTCATCTATTACCGTACACAAGTCCTTGTAAGACTTATTTTCACCGTAGGTTTCTTTCTGTATAAGCTTGAATAAAATATTCTCTGCCGTAGTAATTTCCTCTAGTTCTAAATAATCTTGTTTTATTTGTGTGTGTCTTTTGCTATTATTGTAGAAACGTAGAATCCACGCCACCATTCTCTTGATTAAATTATAGTTCGAAAAGTATAATAATCGTTCGGAAAAATATTCTAAAGACGTGTTTGCTAATACAGACGCCTCATTCCGTCTCTCCACTAAACATGGTTCACTTGAAATCGGCCAGTCTTCTGTATTAAACTTCAGCCATTCCGGGCCTTCCCACCATCGTGATGCTTGTAAAACGTCAGCTTGACACCCTCTTGATGGAAGATCAGCCGGATTCAAGTTACCTGCGATGTGACGCCAGTTTTCTAACCTCGTTTCATTGCGAATTTCTTTAACTCTGTTCTTTACAAAAACTCCCCGATCTCCTTCGTTTTTAATCCATGAAATAACTACGCTGGAGTCGGACCAAAAATAACTTTCGTGCTCCATACCCAATGCATTCTTAGCTTGCACATAAAGCCGCGTTCCAATAGTTGCAGCAAGAAGTTCCATACTTGGGATAGATATATCACCTCCTTTGTTTGGCGCGAGTCTGGATTTAGCGGATAATAAACTAATAGTTACTTCCTCATTATATTGACTACGAAGAAATACAGCCGCCGCATACGAAACTTTACTCGCGTCACAAAAGGTATGTAAAGACAACTGGCACTGATTAATATCTTTTACAGTTATACGCCTTGGTATACGCGCATACTCCAAGTGTTTCAGCTTACTTGCCCATTTTAAGAACCTTTCACTTATCTCAGTAGGTACATCGTCATCCCAACCAATCTTAGATTCGTGTACTTCTTTCAGTAATAACTTTGGTATAAGTGCTACTGGTGCGGTGTACCCTACCGGATCAAATATCTTGTGAGCTAAAGAGAGAATAAGTCTTTTTGTTACCTTTTCACCATCGTATACTAACTGCTTAGAGTTAATAAATAGTGTATCTTCTTTTGTGTTCCATAAAATACCTAACGTAGATATTATTATCTCTTCATCTGATGGTCCAATTACCCATGCTCTCAATTCCATTTTGGCAAGCAGCATGACTTCCTTTGCTTGTGCCTGAAACGTTATAGCTTTTTCGTGAGATGCGCAACTCGTGAGACAATTATCTACATAATATGAATATTTTAATTTTTCTGCTGTAGCTTTTAAGTCATTTGGAATGCAATCGCTTTCTAAATGGTAACGTATGGTGGCGTTCAATAGAAACGGACTAGATGTCACACCAAACACCACCCTGCAATGCCGGTACGTGATAAGCTTGCGACGATTTTCATCCGCCCACCATAAAAATTGTAAAAATTTACGATCAGATTCCGTCAAACTGATTTGCAAAAAAGCTTTCTGAATGTCCGCGCTTACCCCAACAGAATGTTTGCGGAATTCTAAAAGAAGTTTAGGTATCAACTCTAGTAAATTTAAACCGGGTTCTAAGGAACTATTCAAAGATCTACCGTTAGCATCCTTAGCTGACGCATCAAACACTGGGCGCACTCGCGTTGTAAGACTTGATTCTTTGATGACCGCGTGATGTGCTAAATAATGCCCAGTAATGTCACCCTCGACTTCTTCAATGATACCTAGGTGGAGCCATTCTTTAAAAGACGAATCATAATCATTGTAATTACCTGTGGAAACTAATCTCCTTGTCGTTGAATGAAGACGTTTCAAGGCCAACCCTCTATTATTTAACAAGTTGACGTCTTCCTTCCAGGGTAAATTGACTTCATACCGACCTTCTCGATTGATTTGGATAGTATCGCGAAAATATTCCATAATCTCTCCTTGCAGTACTTCATTTTGTTTATTCTGTGCTGGATCTCTTATCCCAATGGACTCCAAGTCCCACAGTTGAGCTATAATATTAGAATTAATTGTAACTAAACTTGTATTTGTAACGGAAACGTTGGAAGCAGTAGTATTCCCTTGTAAAACCCACCCTAGTTTTGTGCCCATTGCAACTAACGACTCATTTACTTGAATCACATCTCCCGTAAATAAAAACCCGTAATGATCTGCACCTATTAATAAATCTATATCATGAATATCGGTTACGCAGTCATTCAATTTAACGTTCAGGTTACGGAGTTGATTAATAATTATCGGGTCCTTAATTTTTGGTAAATAGCCGCATAGCTTTTCCTTGCCGTAGGCTGAGACAACAAACTCAAACTTACCATCGAGATCCTGAACACAACATTTATACAACTTGTGATTCTCTACTGCAGTTTCTACGCCTCCGAAAAGACAATGAGTAATAGAGTGGCAACTTACCGGGTTAAGGCTTAAATATGACGCGACGCGCTTAGAAATATAAGATTTTTGCGCCCCGCTGTCAAACAACGCTCGCACTGTTATACATTTATCATTATTTACAATATTTACAAGAATAGTCTGCAATAAACAAATAGAATTTTTATGACAAACGTTGACTCCTTGACTTGACATGACATTATGTTCTTCTTTTTTCTCTATCACGTCACTTTTGCCACTAGTGTTTGACATGACAACAGGTGACAGACTGCCAGTTTGGTTTTTCGTCTCTGGGCAAAAAGGTATACTAACTTTTTGCTCCGGGCACATGATGATCGAGTGCCGCTTCGTACAGTTTAAACACTTAGGATAGAAACGACAATTATTTGCATAATGACCAATTTTAAGACAAATCAAGCATGCTTTCTTTCCCTTCAGAAACTCCTTCTTCTGTTCCAACGTCATATCTCTAGTGCAAATGCACTCCGTGCTCTTATGCGTCGTCTTTTCGCACCAGATACACGGGAATGTTTTCTCGACATTCGACGTCGGTCCAGTTTTAATCATCTGCCGCTTAGTGTGTCTACTGTCGCTAGCTATTATACATGCCGTGGGTTTATTGTAAGACTTCCCTTCGTTAAAGCTGTTTCTGGCTAACTGCACCTTTTCTTCACATTCTACTTCAATCTTCAGAAATTTCATCAGCTGTTGTAACTCATCTTGGTTTGTATCTTTTGCCGAACGCTCCCAAATTCTAAGCGTGTCCTCTGGTAAGGTTGACTCGATTAACGGGTGCAGCATGGCAGCATATTTGTCGCTGGTCACACCAAGTGTTTCTAGCCCTCTAAGCTGCGTGTTCAGTTTATCATATAGTGACCGTAAATCTAAATTTCTATCACTGTTCTGGTGGAGTACAAGTTCTAAGAGTTTTCTCACGTAATGTTGGATAATCAGCTCGTCTTTTGCAAATCTGGCTTTTAGATCTTCAATCGCCTTATAATAGTTATCACCGCTTGGAGGAAAACTCTCGACTAGGGATCTGGCGGGCGTACCTGGCTCGGTAGCTCTTAAAAGGTACTGGAACTTATCATCTGCATCTATTTCATCATCTTCGTGAATCTTTCGAAATTGACCCCAAAACCCGATCCAGTTCTCGACTCTCCCATCAAATTGCATAAGTTCCAGCTTTGGTAGCTGAAACTTCCTTTTTATAATATGCGCCTCGACAACAGTTTTGACACTGTCAACATCGTTTTCAATATTTTCTAATTTATGTTGTAAAATAGACTCACATTTAAATTTTATAATGTTGTAACAGTTTTCACGTTCCGTTGTCTCTTCTACATCCAGAATTTGGAACATGTCCTCCTCCGACATTTCGTCTTCTGCCAAGACGGCAGATTTTAACGCTTCGTCGACAACAAATAACTGTTCCGCCTTATTTTTCAGCGTCTGAAAGAGTCCTCTCAGATCATCTGCTTCTGCCCGTATAGCCTCATGGACTTTCTTTGTCGCTAGTGTGAATGAAAGGCGACAAACTTTTCGGCTCTTTTTTAATTCTTTTACAGTCGCGGTCGCCATTATCTTGTCTGGGACGTATTGTAAGCACCGTAATATTAAGTTTGAAGCGGTGTAAAAATCCCTTGACTCGAAATAAAAATATAATTATGTTCAACGAACAAAAAATGAAATTTATTCCAAAAAGTCAATTATGACAAGACAAAAACAATTATTTCTCTTCTATAATATAAACCATAACTTATTTAAATATATGTCGAAAAGAGTCCCGAACAGCATGGAAATAGTTTACAATCGTTCGTTATCGCAGACTGAATCGAAGATTCGCTCAGAAACTTTCCAATATAAACTCGTTGTGCGAAGCGTAGACTTATTTACATGCATTACGCATGCAGATTAGTTGACAACTTGCACACAAGTCAAAGAAAAACTTCCCGGGCATCCTAAAGTAATTTTAAAGTTCCCAGACAAATTTTAATGAACAACTACATCTCCTTTGCTTGTGGAACACGCTGCACGTTTCTTTGCCTCTTCTTCAGCTTTTTAAATTCGATTCGTTGAGTTGCCAAGTGTCTTTTAAACTTTTATTTAAAGCAACACATAGAATATTTAATTAAACATTTTGGTCGGAGGTAGGGTTTGTTCAAATTCCGCCTGGCTAGCTACCACCATATTAACTAAGTCCGACGTCATAACAACGATGTTTTCAGTATAGTTGTGTTCCGACAGACTGTTAAAGGTAAGATATCCAGTTCTTCAGTAATTAAGGATTCCGGGAGTAGTGCGTTTCCACCTTCAGCCTTATCAACATTTAACATCAGATGTGATGAAGGCTGTGCTACCCCGGATAAAAAAAACCTTATTTTAGCTATGACGACATCCGTGGCCGAGTGGTCTTCGCACCGGTTTCAAGGTGCCGCTATCTCTAGGGTTCGATCCCCGGTCGGGTGAAATGTTGGAAACGAACTTTTCAATATTTCCTCGGATCTGGGTGTATGTGGTAATACCCGTCGTTGTTTCCAATTTCCATAAAACTAGTGCTTAAGCTACTATACCTTGGTATTGGAACAATGCATGTGATGGTGTCCAATATTTATTCGTGTTTCGGCTTGTGTTTTATGTTTTTAGAACATTCAGGTTTGAATGAAAAGTGATTAATATATTAAAATTTTAAATTGCATTAACCTTATTCTCGGCTTTGGTCCTCAAAGTGTCATGAACGAAAATTGGAACCACCAATATTTTCTTAATAAATCTACCCTGCTCGAGGTGATCTTAATCAAAGGCCTTTACAAGACTAACATAATTCTGCCATCACAGGTACGACTGATCATGGCTACCCAATTACGTCACTCGTTAAGGCGGCTTTCGGTCCAATCAACAGGATTTGTTTTGTTTCATTTATATAATTTCCGTTCCGTTCCGATTGCAGCTTTGTCCTCGAGTCGCGCTGTTTGCACGGAGACTACTCGATGTCGGCTATCTGAATCGAATACACTCGAAATTTAACGAAAAACAACAGTTAAAGCGTCGTCCGAACGTTAATGCCGCCAAAATTGAAATGGAAACGCAATTCGTTTGGGAATTTAGAACTTTTATTTTGATCCGATCGGTTCGTTAAATCCTTGTTTATGTTAGACACTGAAACTAGAGACTAAAATCGTAGATAGTACATTAACAGATTTAGAAAGAGTTGTGATGACCCAATACTTACGTAAACTTGTAACTACCTACTCCTGCCATCTTACGGAAAGAATGTTTGTAAACAAACATTTGATCATTTTTCGTAATTATTCCACAAACACGTTATATTCCAGATAACTGATGCCACACAACTTGGATGACATAAGAGTAAGCTATTGATATGCACATCAATTTACAACCAGTTCAGTTGTTTGAATAACCAACTTCTTTCAAAGTTCTGTACCGTTAGGTGACATTATAATCATTGGTATGAAACTTTAATTTGCATAAACCTCAGTATTAAATAAGTTATTAAGTATTTAAATCACTTATATCTCAACTAATGAGAGTTAAATTCAAACATAAGCAATAAGAACCAACATATTTATCTATAGAGCTCTCAGTACATAATAACTTGCACTTTCAGTGCACCTTGAGGCTTCGTGGTATTACCCGTGATACGTATACCTACAATATTGTACTAAAATCAGGCACATATTGCTCGGTACAGGCGAGACGATAAGCTTCTATCACAGCACTCTTCGTTGTCACGTTGTCACGTCGAATAATCTCTTCGAACCACGGGTTTGCATGTAAGCATCATTAATTATACGGAAATACATTCATCCTTAGAAATTAAACATACCTACGTAGGTAGTACCTCATTCAAATTATTTTTATCAAAAAGGGGAACGCAGAATAACAGCGATGAAAAGGTTTTTAATCAATAAAAAAATTACCTAACCATACTTAAAACTTGTGTAATTTGTGACTAGATTAAAGGATGTTTGTTGCGACTGTCATTGTTTTTTTACTGAAGACTTAAGAAAAATCTATTACCTATGATAGATTTTTCTACATCTATAGATTAGATTTAAATAAGATTACACTTACAATTTGTTTGCACATATAAAGACAGAACATAAATACATGAAAACATTTACAAAACAATATAGTGAACAAAGGGATATAATATAACACCAATTTCTACCAGATGCAAATATTCTACTAGTTGGTTATTAGAATCTGCGAAATTCATTGGAGGTAAAAATTACAAATACGTCAAACAATGTTTAATAATACTGATTCGTTAATTTATCTGATGTACATACGTGTACACTTATACGTGTACACATCACTAACAACTAAAAACAAATTAAACGTACTACAGATTGCAAAAATTAAATACTCAGATTAGAAAAAAAGCACATAAAAAAGCAAATAAATAAAAAAAAAAACACCAAAAATAATTAGCATCCAATATTATGCAAAGCAAACCAGCAATTTTCATCTCCAAATAGCGTTAGTACACTCAATATAACAGTCTATTATAAATAATTATCAAGGTTAATTACACATTTCGCCCCCAAGACATGCATACTGATACGAGATACCTCTACACGGGTTGTCACGCGTAAGCTGGCTCAATCACGCGGGCTTACGTGCTCGCGCCATTAATTATTTGGGCCCTCCGAATTAAACGATAACGCCTAATTATTCTCGTCAAAATTACTCGGCCCGAGAACATTATTTAAAGGGGAACTTGGAATAAACAAGCGCCGTGATTTGATAACGAACGAGATAAATGTTTTGGTAACGGGTTTTGCAACCGCCGAGCCATGATTTGTTACTTTTATGGGGACAAGGAAATTACTTGTCGTCGTGACAATTATGGTAGACAGTCTTTTAAATACCTATATTTTAACACTGGCTTTCCCCCGCCAACAACTACACAATCTTTTCCCGTGGGAATGAGGTTTCCCAAGATAAAAAGTAGCATTAATAGATTATATCAATCTCTGTGGCAAAGGACATGTCCCTATATAGGCCACGTCTATGTACACCATCCCCAAAGATGGAGAAAAGTTTGCTGATTCTGAGAAAAATATAAATAGTTTTATAGAATGCACGGTTAAATGGTTATTAATAAACACAAAACAATATTTTTTACTCGAAATAAGGCGTCAAATATGGCAACTCTTCGTAAAAAACTGTAAGTGTCACTGTCATTGAGTTGAGTTCTATTCAACGCTGCTCTGTGCGGTGGGTTGTTGTCATTATTCAATGAGAAGTTTTCCAGTAGGTTCTATAATGCTCAATAGATGTCGCTGCGACCACTTTTCTTTTTTTTCTTAATTTTCATGTATAGTGCCACAAGCTTTTCTGTTCCGGTGACAGTCGTGACAGAGGAGCCACTTGCAATACGAAATTACCTGTCAAAATGGACTGTCGTATGAAAACTGTTTTAGTTCCAAAGAGAATCACCGGAACAGAACTACCGCGTAACTTTATGGATATGAACTTCATACGTTTTTGGGAACTTTAAGTTAATTTTATAAAGAAAATAGCCGCTATCAGTTCCTTGTTTTGTGACGTCGGGTATAACGATAACTAGCTAGCAACGTTCAACAGAACAAAGCAGCAAAAATCTATCAGAATAAGGAATTCAATGACAGTTGAAGCCCATACCCATATCCAGATTTCTTAGCCGGTAGCCCCCCTGAAAAGATTGGCACACTATATGGTATGTTTTTTTGCGTTCCCCAGTTTACGGGAAAGTTGAATGTATTATTTCACGAATTTTGTTGCGTATATATATATTAATGAGTTATCGTTTTTTTCTTACTTTACCTGATTTTGATTATATTTTAATTTAAATAACTGTTAATGTCAAAAAGAAAGAAATGCGCCATTTGCAAAGCATGCATTCAAGTACTTACTTAATATTAACAACGCGCACCACGCTTTTTAATTTCAGTTACTGAATAGACGGTTATTTTGTACTTTTTAGCCTGTTCCTATAAAAGTGTGTTTTTATAGTTTTTTAAACTACTTACATATTTATTTTTTAATCAACAACATTGGCTAAGTAAAATCCAAAATGTTTTGACATCGTGAACAAACATTACTCATTTATTTTTCATATTTCATTGAAACAGGAACGTCACCTGGCGGAAGTCCCCAACCATTGTAAAAAATAAATATATGTAGCTTACTTCCCCAGGATTGGATCTTAAAACAAGTCGCCTTCTTTGAGGTTAATTGAGGCTGTGGAGGTGTTTTTGGGCTTCGCCTAAAATGCTTTAAAGCAAATTTAGCTGTCGGAAATGAGTCTTTTTTTTACGTGAAATGAAACGTTAATTAGGTACTGCATTTTATGAAATAATATGTTTTTAACTTGAATTTTGCATGACACGAAACGTGAAACAAAAACCACCATTTTGATTAGTTGACTGACATAACATTAGACAGATTGCGTCATTCATTCCGTTGCTTCTTTCTTGGTGTAAATGTGCTAAGTACCTAATCAAACTCGTGTTATTTTCATCGTGGTAATTTTAATTCTGCACCGAAGGGGGCAGGGGCTGGGATTTAGAAACCGTGACCGTAGGTCACGTGATAGGTGCGAGGAGCGTAGCGACGAGCGTGTTAAGTTGACATGAACCCAGCGCGCGAGCCGAGCGAGCGAAGCGAGCGTGCCGCGGCAGCGGCCGGCGAAGCGCCAGAAACGACATTATCTCGAAAACTTATAGGCGGCAGCGATTTTCATACTAAACTTCTATCGCTCATAACTCGAAATCTACGCAACTCCGGTAGGAGGGGTTTGAAGAGGAGGGTCACCTCCCCCCCCATCCTCCTCCCTCCCAAAAAACTCCTATTGAGGCGACTTGTAACGATTTTCATACTAACTTCTATCGCTTATAACTCGAAAACTACGCATTTCCGGCAGGTGAAACTTGAAGAGGGGGGGTCCCCTGACCCTCCCCTCCCCCACTCACCTCCCAAAAAAACCCTAGCGAGGCGACTTATTTTAAGATTTTTACCCTTCCCCAAAAACAAAACATGCAAGACGCACCGCCCAACCACCCGCAAAAAATTGCACATGCACACTACGAAACTATCAGTGCACAATACCTGCAGTTGCAGATATAGCAAGACAGCGAAACACCTTGCACCTTCACCTATACACGTAAGAGAAGGGGTTTAATAAAAGATGTGTTCCCGACAAAATTCTATAATAGACTAACTTACGTTACTAAACATTATTCAACTTACATCTTTCGGGTGTTATACTAACGGGACACAGGGTTTATTTATAGAATAGGGCTACCAAAAACGTTAAAATCTAAGTAGGGCTGTCACACGTGTTTCGTCCCAAGCCGGGGCATCTTCAGGAGATGTTAGAGCGTGCGATGTCCAGCACCGAATCCATTTATTTTTCAAGTCAATATCGTGATTAAAACTCAGTCCTAAATCTGGATCAGTAATGCAAAAATATCTAGAGCTGTCAATACCATGAAAGTTTCTTAATTTATTACGACTGACGGCAGCCTCCTCGCACCGAGCAATTCAGGCAAATCTAAAAATACACGGAATTAACTCTTCCAATCGGGCGGGATGTAGGGACACCTGTCGCGACCGGCGCCGGATATATTTTATGGGCTGCAGCGGTGAAGTGCTTTGTGAATACTTTTAAGGCGAGGAATCCCGACCGAAATAAGCACGCTAACGGTTGCTTGGCCGCGCTCTATACACTGCGCGCGGCCCAGCGTTAGCCGGCAGTGAACTGTGAACTTGCGAGCGCCCCGCGAATCGAAAATCACTTAAAATTCAATTTAAAATTTAATAATAAGAAAATTTAATTTATGACGGCCGGAATCCCTCGGCTATTCAAAGACAATTATTTCCATATGTTTTTCATTAACTGAAACCAATTATACTGCAAGTAATATGATATTTGAATTATTATTAGACGGATGTTTGAGATTTTATTTGACACAGTTAAATATCACCAATCGAAAAAAACGACCGCAAGCACTAGATAAATAACTGTAAAATAACATATATTTTTTCCAAATTTTAAGTACTTGTGATTTGCGAGTAATCCATACCCTATTTTGGGGAATGGGCGCCTTAACAGCATAAAATGTACGAGTCACGGCTCTCGGGCCGCTTTATTTAGTTTTTTTAATGTGGCCTTATTGTGCACTGTGCACATCGCGTTTATATATTTTAATATAAATATTGTTTATTCTTAAGTTTGTCTATGGTTTTATTTTGACATGACATTGTTTATAGCTATCCTTTTAATAATTTATAGTACCTAAAGTACGTTTTTTAATTCGGTGCAAAAAAAATAATGTCACTTTCACATTTGAGTTTGGCAACAGGGTGTCGTAAACCTTTTTCTTCTTGTCTCTTTTAAACCAAATTTATTGTGAGGTTTTGGTTTTACAGATTTTGTTAAAATCTACTTATAAAAACTATATCTTGGGTTAAAGCGCATAAGATAATGCAAAATAGGTTAGATAGTAATAGTACAGACACAATAGTGACAAGTAACAACGGTTCAAACTTAACAATAAATAAAAACAATAACAGAAACAACAAGAAATCTACGAAATAATGTAAAAGAAGCACTGTACACGAAGCAGATAGGAGCCCACGTAAAGTAAACAAAATACAAATCAAAATCAATCAAATAATCACACACATGTTAAAGTGGGTTTGTCACCCCTGCGTCACACATATTTTGTGCCTGCGTGTTGTCAGTACGTGAAAAAAATATCCATCTAACCGCCCTTCAAATAATTATTTTGTTGTTTACGTAAGAGTAATTTCCATTTTTTTACTTTTATCAATAATGTTAAACAAATATCTATCCAGTCAAAGCATGTTTTGAATTAACGGCAATGTCGTTCACAAATAAAGAATTCTACAGAACGTGAATATAGAGTTTTAATATGGTAATACTGTTTTCTTTTTTTTTTTGCACCGAATTAATAAACGTACTTTAGTTGCACTGACTAGGGGCCCGATTCTCAGGCATTCGAATTTTTTCAGTGTGTGAACTTGTGAACTTTTCTCGATTGCCTGAGAATCGGCCCCCAGACCAATCGATGTTCGTATACGAACTTAGCTGTCAAAATTAATTTGTTGACATATGGGACAGATTAGTTTGTTTGAAACGATCTAATTTTTCTATAGAAACCACAAACAAAATGTTCGACATACGAATTACCACAATGAAAAAGTTCGAATGCGTGAGAATCGGGCCCCAGGGGCCCGATTCTCAGGCATTCGGTCTGTACCACTCGTTGCGTTCGACTGGTTTTCGTTCGAACTTTTTCGATTGTGAAATTCTGACAATACACAAACTGTGTTATTTTCTAAAAATATTTGAATTTCGAGCTTATAAAAGTGAACTTTTCTCGATTGCCTAAGAATCGGCCCCCAGGGGGCCGATTCTCAGGTTTCTCAGATTTTTTTTTCTCATATTCAAAATTTCCAGTTTTTGTATTGTCAGAATTTCACAATCGAAAAAGTTCGATCGAAAACAAGTCGAACGCAACGAGTGGTACAGACCAATCGATGTTCGTATACGAACTTAGCTGTCAAAATGAATTTGTTGACATGTGGGACAGCTTAGTTTGTTTGAAATGTTCTAACTTTTCAATAGAAACCACAAACAAAATGTTCGACATACGAATTACCACACTGAAAAAGTTCGAATGCCTGAGAATCGGGCCCCTGGTCAGTGCAACTAGGTACTATAAATTATAAAAAGAATAGCTAAATAGGTACAATGTCATGTCAAATAAAACCATAGACAAACTTAAGTACCACGACTACAATGGGATCCACATATTGAGGCCTTGTCGAGTAGACTCAGTTCAGCTGCTTTTGCAGTAAAAAAGATAAGGCTATTAACTGATATTGAAACGGCAAGACTTGTTTACTTTAGTTACTTTCATAGTGTAATGTCCTATGGCGTGTTGTTGTGGGGCTCAGCAGCCAATATTGGAAATATTTTTGTACTTCAAAAAAGAGCGGTACGCGCCATTTACAGCCTCCGCCGCCGCGATTCATTAAAGGTTTTGTTTAAAGAAATTAATATACTAACCTTAGCAGGGCAATACATCTACGAGAATATATTATATGTTAGGAAACATCTTGACTCATTCACTAAGAATAGTGATATTCATAATTTTAACACAAGAAATAAAAATAAGCTTGCCGTTCCAAGATTTAGACTTGAAAAAAGTAGAGGCTCTTTTTTGGGAAAAGGCATAGCATTCTTTAATAAAGTTCCACAAGAAGTAATCGAGCTGCCTTTGAATAAATTTAAAAAACATGTTAAAAAGACGCTCTTGAGCAAAGGCTATTACAAAGTAGAAGATTATTTAAATGATCATAACGCATGGTTGTAATAATTATAGTAAGTAACACTAACAATGTATAAAAGGAAAATATTCCTATACTTAAGTATGTGAAAACTTTCCTTCAGCATTAGCTTTTTGTATAAATTTTATTATTGTACCATTTTGTCTAGCAACGACATAATTATTTTGTAAATGCGTTGCTTCTGTTAAAGCTGATGAGTTTTTTTCGCCTGTTTTTCTTGTCAGTTAAAAGATGTCCATAACAGGTGGTAGGTAAAAAAATGTTGGACGATTCATAAGCATTAATTTTATTTAATCTATATGAATAAAAATTTATTGACTTTGACTTTGACTTTGACTACCACTCGTAGCGTTCGACTGGTTTTCGATCGAACTTTTTCGATTGTGAAATTCTGACTAAAATATGGTTGAGCGAAGCGATGGCTGGCTCATGCGTCATGCTCGTGAACGGGTGCTGCCAGTGGGGTAGGTCTGCTCATGTCTACTTGTGTTAAAGGTGTTCGGGATATGGTTTATAATAGTATTAAATAGATTTATGAGCGAGCTGGTGTGTCTCATAGTAATTTTGGTATCCGTGTCTTACAGTAACAGCAATTTTTCTAATAATTGTTTTATTTATTCAAAAAATCCTTTTATTTGTTAATACTTATAAATTTGAATATACAGCGCAGCTTGCAGTTTCCTTTTCATTAATCCTATAATATAATTTGAATAAGATTAAGATTAGTGTGTCCATTAAACTATTTGATTCCTTGTTTAGTTGAAAATTGTTTACTGTTTTAGGTAATAAGCAAAATTGTACTTAATTTAAACGGTATTCTGTATTGTGATGGAAAGTAACCTTACTATTATGTGAAGGTCATTTTTCAAATTTGACGACTCTGTATAAGTTAAAACAGGGAGAAAAAAATAGCCCTTGGCGAGTTTCTTGCCGGTTCTTCTCGCTACAAGGTCTCCTGCCGTAGGATTTGCGAACCGATGGCGTAGCTTCATTGACGTTCATAAGTGTTGTTAAACAAACCTAAATTGAATAAACGATATTGAATTTAGAATTTTGAATTTTTTTTTGACAATAAACAAACTGTGCCAAATTTGAATTTCGAGCTTATAAATGTGAACTTTTCTCGATTGCCTGAGAATCGGCCCCCAGGCAGTTCTCGTATTTAGAAGCTATTACTAAAACGTAGTGATGTGGCCATTACTGTACACGCTACTAGCATTGGCCTGGTACTCATTATTAATAGTGATAAATCAAGTTGTATGTACCTTACAACACCGGTACAGATAGTGCTTCTGTTTACCTATCGGCCAACGAATCCTAGAGTTCCTGTGAACGATTCCCACCGCGCTTACGGCTAGGCGACGACGCCGCGCTTACGGCTCACCGCACAGTGATTCCGTGTAAAAAAATAGGTAAAAAAAAATATAAATAAGAAAAAAAAAATATAAAAAAAGACAAAAAAAATTATTAAAAAAATATACAAGAAAAATTAAAAAAAAAATCGATGTGGTTAGTTCATTTTCATTTTCAGACCACTGTGCGTAGTAAGCTCGGGTACGGAGAGACGTGAGCGCGTGGACGACTAGCGGTAAGCGCGGGGATAGCAAGTTGACAAGCGACTTGCAAAGCGGTTTGTGAGCTGGGTGCCTACCATCAACTTTAAGACAGCGATTCAAAAATAGCGCGATGCAGAATAGGTTCCTAAAATGAATTGCTTTCTTTTGTACTATGACCTTCTAAAAACTGGATCGCAAATGAATTGCTAAATGTGAATGACCGAACGATTTGAGTTTTGCGAATCTGGTATAAAGCGAACAAAGGATTTCTCCTTCTACCCGTCTCTTTCACTCGATTCTGTCATGCCCGGAGAGTGAAAGGGACGGGTATAACCTGCAGGTGTTATAGCCCATGGAAATCGTACATTTTGCCTTGCGTTAAATGAGGTAGTTCTGATTTTTTTGTATGTTAGTAGTGATAAGATAGTAATGACAAATCCAAGTTTTCCACCTCGAAAGCCCTCCGGATCATTGTTAAATATTTAAAAATCCAATAAATTTTCAGATTTTTTTCAGTTTTTATCAATTTTTACCACCAAGGACCTGTGTTACGGCAAAAGTTACTATGCACGCTTTAAAGTAGACTAAATTTGCAATAAAAAGATAATAATTTGGTTCTTGTAAGTCAAATAGTTTTTAAGATGTGGCAATTTAAAAGTTTGCAAAAATTCAAAAAAGGAAGTATTACAGTTTTTTTAGTTTTCGACATTTTGACCCATAGTAGTGGGTTTATGGCAAAACTTAAATTATTAGTTATAAAAGTCCATTAAATTTCCAACAAAATGAGACCAATTAGTAATATCAACTTACACTTGATAGTTCCTGAGACAGCTGTTCAAAGTTATTGAGGTAAATTAAACAATTATGTAATAGAAGGGTTTGCAAAATGAAGTACGCCATAAAGGAAGGAGGATCTGGGAGGTGGTGGAATCAATTATGTACATTGTATGTATAATTTTGATGGACCAGGCACGTCCTCTGAATCCACAGCACACTTTTTGGGGGCAGCTTGCTGAGGTATAATTTCTTCATCGAAATGCTCAGGACGGTCAAAATCGTCCCTTGATGGTGGGTTATCAATCAATGGTTCATCAATGTCATCACACATCAGGTCTGGTATGTTCTCGCATGATTGGCCAATGCAGTAGCTGCAAACAGCCGAACTTTTGAGTTCTGCTTTCCTGCAACCACATCTGCTGGTACAACCTTACATATTTGGTATGCTTTCAAGGTGATTAAGATTTGCGTGTCATTAACAGGGTAGAACGGGAACGTCTCCCAGATCCTTCTTCCTTTAGGGCTTACTACCTTTTGCAAAGCCTTCTATTACATAATTGTTTACTTACCTACCTCTATAACTTTGAACAGCTGTGTCTTAGGAACTATCAGGTGTAAATCGACATAATTAATCTCATTTTGTTGGAAATTTAATGGACTTTAATAAGTAATAAAACACGTTTGCCATAAACCCACTACTAGGGGGTCAAAGTTGACGAAAAATAAAAAAACTGTAATACTTCCTTTTTTGTTATTTTGCAAATTTTAAAATAGCCGTATCTTAAAAACTATTTGGCTCACAAAAACCCAATTACTCTTTTTTTATTGCAAATTTAGTCTTCTTTAAAGAGTGCATAGGAACATTTGCCGTGACTCAGATCCTTGGTGGTAAAAATTTACAAAAACTGAAAAAAATCTGAAAATTTATTGGATTTTTAAATATTTAACAATGATCCGGAGGGCTTTCGAGGTGGAAAACTTGGATTTGTCATTACCATCTCATCACTACTAACATATTAAAAAATCAGAACTACCTCATTTAATGCAAGGCAACACCACTTATTTGGTACGATTTCCATGTACTATTATGTTAGCTTGGCCGAGTTATAAGTCAAATAAGAGTTGATGACAGCTCAGCGGCTGTGAAATGTCATTGAATGATCACTGAATCGCTGTCATTGATATTAAGCTGTCGTGGTACGAATAAGCGAAGCAGTTCAGTTTAGGTCCTAAACAAAACGGCAATAAGAGTTGATGGTAGGCACCCTGGTCCCGAAAGGCGATTACGTTACGATTCCGATTAGTGTGCTTTGCAGTAGGGGGTTTCATACGAAGAATACTGAACCGCTCGAGTTGATACGTTTACGATCCGTTTACGAGTTAATATGTCTGCTGCGACCTTAAATCGGTCCAGTAGTTTCGGAGCCTATACGATGCAAACAAACAAACAATCAAATCTTTCCTCTTTATATTAGTAAAGACAGGCCTATTTCACTCCCCGTGTCGGCTCGAAAACGCGGCGGCAACGCCGGCGTTGTAAATCCATAGAAATTAGGTAGGTCCGCAAAAGAGCTAGAATATATGCGATAGAAAGAGATGCAACGACAACGAGTGGCCGTTCGTAATTAATTAATTAATCTGAATTCTACTTTATTGCGTTATAGTTAGAGTTACTATTTATTTAAATGACTTAGCGGAGTGTACTATCTGTTACATAGTAACTATTTAGTCATCTGTGGAATAGATAATAAAAGTTGTCTCACGTTGATTGCCGTGACTTCCTAACTCCAGAGCCAAAAAGAAGGTTGTCGAAATAAATAAATCAATTCAATTTACGATCCGGTTTCCACTCAAAACAACGCGAAGAGACTCCTTGCTCATTTATGTATTCTTTTGAGAGTGGCTCCTTATTGCATTACTGTTAGGCCCGACATCCGAAACCCTTTCAGACTGTGGAGGCTTAAATAAATTTGCATTTTATTGTAACTACTGTACGCTTGTATTGGGAACATCTCTTTGACATTATTATCCTTTGTAAGACATGAGACATTAAAAAAAAAGAGATGAATATAAATAATTTCAGTTAAACATTATAAGTATTCTTGGTCAGTATTTGATATTTGAAAAGTTTTAAGTTTACTTTATTCAGTACTAGCTTTCCGCCCGTTGCTTCGCCCGCGTGGACTACACGTAGGAATGTGATATATTTCCGGGATAAAAGTATTAAAAAGTAGCCTTTTTTTCTTTCCAGGCTACAAAGTATCTGTGTCTCAAATTTCAGCCAAATCCGTTTAGCCGTTTTGGCGTGATTGAGTAACAAACTTCCCAACATCCCAACATCTAAACATCTAAACTTTCACATTTATAATTTTAGTCGGACAATAATTTACTTATACAAAATACCTTCTTCATATTACACCAATGCATATAGAACTGGGCTGCACTTCAAAGGTTTTTTCCAATATTGACGGCAATGGACTTTAAAATAATTATATTTTTCAAAAGTCTTATGTCGGTACGTGTCCGTGTCCGTCTATCGCTTGACTGGATTCTTCTGTAAGCCCTTTACATACTGCGACTTTTTCATGCAACACAGTTTACCTTCATACATACGCGCGACTCAACGCGCTTACGAGTATTTCAGGCGCTAGACTCTTTGCCAAGTCTTCCTTTGACTAACCTTATCCCGTCTACTGCAGAAAATAAATTCAACAGGACGAATATGTTAAGAGCAGATATAATAGGTACGCGACCGGACCGATCGTTGTGGAGATCCTTTGGGGGAGGCCTGTGCCCAGCAGTGGGCGTCGTTCGGCTGACATGATGATGATGATGATTGCTATTATAGTAGCAGGCTGTGTAGCCGCAGCAGTGCTACAATTGCGATCATTATGTAAACGCAATGCAGCATCGCTGAAAATGCGCTCGTGTAACGATAGTCGTAGGCACAGATATAGATTTAGGTACGTAGGTAACGCAAGTATCACGATTTGTATCGAAACCAAGCTTGCCAACTTTTCAACACCTACTGTGACGTCACAGCCGAAATTTAGTGACGGGAAATCCAAACCGATACTATTTTGTGGCATTTTTTTAGTTATTGCAGCCTTCCGGCTGCAACAACAGACGCGCTTCTCACAGATCGCCTCTACTCACAGTCCACACTGTGAGTAGAGGCGGCCAATCTTGACGCTTGGTCAGGGTTCGGACACGCGAAGTACATGCATTTGCGTTATCTGGTGAATTCTATATTTGTGGTCGTAGGCCACTTGTCTGTTCCCATCGAGGTTTGCAGAATTTAATGATTTGGCCGACAATTTCATGATGTGCCCAAGGCAGATCGATGAGAGCATCTTATTTGTCCTACTAGTCACTTGGCCACATCGATAAATGGCTGGAAACGTCGAGATATGTATCGCTTTTGGTGCTGTTTGTGCTCTGTCAGTTCTGTGTTTACGATTACGTGCGAGAGAAATGGCGGTGGCGTCTCTAGAAATCGAAAACACAGATAGTAAAAACGATGATAGTGAGATGATGAAAAGGCAGAATTTACCAAAAGGCGTGCAGGGTGCCTACCATCAAAACTTATTGCGGATTTGTTTAGGACCTTAACTGATCTGCTTCGCTTATTCGTACCATGATTCTATTGCGTCAATGACAAGCGATTCAGCGACATGCCACAGCCGCTTAGCTGTCATGAACTCTTATTTGACTTATAACTCGGCCGAACTAACATGACACCTCCAGGCTATACCCATCCCTCTTACTCTCCGGGCATGACAGAATCGAGTAAAAGAGACGGGCAGAAGAAATAAGTACACAAATCTTTCGTTCATTTACATTCAGCGATTCAGTTTTAAGAAGGTCATGGTACGAAATAAAGCAATTCATTTTAGGAACCTATTCTGAATCGCACCAGTTTTGAATCGCTTTCTTATAGTTGATGGTAGGCACCCAGGGCATAGAAAAACTGCAAGGATACCCTTTTAAAAAAGAAATGGTTTGCTATCAGTGCACCTCCTTCAAAATCAATTTGCCTATGAATGAATGTGCAAATCGTCAATTATTGTGATTTGGACGATATGGCAAATACTCACGTATTAACCGTGGCCCCACCATTTAGCCCCACTGGTGGGTCTAACTGCCTGTATTGAGGCAAATCAAAAAATGCCGGAGTATCGTGATGTGCCCAGATAGATCTCGATCAGCCCCGTATAACGATTGGTCTATGGCAGTTACACTATGAATGATCACAGGAGCTTTTTTTGGGCTGATTTTGGGCCTTTTAGTTTCACACGTTCACACTTTGTACTTACTTCTAATCATTTTATATTATAGCACATACAAAAAAAAACAAAATGTTACACATTAACAATTTAATGTGTAACGTTTTGTTTTTTTTGTATGTGCTATACCTATGCCTGTGTCTGTGATATTTTTCTACCTATAAATACAAATGTTTATCAATAACTGGTGTGGTGATGCATCACATGTATTGACGACCTGCGTGGCCAAATGGTGTACGCATCGGTTGTAAAGGTGCCGCTATCTCTGGATGTCCCGGGTTCAAACTTTTCACTGTTTCCTTTATTCGGGTATGTGTGTAGTAATACCCGTCGTTTTGTTTCCAATATCCTTAACACTAGTGCTTAAGCCACCAAAGTTGCTATTGGTATAAAAAATATATGGTTTATTGGTTGTAAAAAAGTCTTGAACGGGTACGAACTTGGTACGAAAATATTGACGATTCAAAAGAGTTTATTTATTAAGTCAAATTGAATAAAGATATTTTTTACTTTTTATTTATTGGAACAATGTATGTGAATGGTGTCCAATGTTTATTTATTTATTTGTTGCTGTGTCATCGCAAAAAGTCGCAAAGTGTAAAGGACCTAAGATTCATCCTAAAATAATCGGGGCTTAAGTATATTGAAGCCAGTTCAATTTGTTGGGAAAATTGTATTCACTGACCCCGAAACTTAATTTTTATTGGCCCTCTTATTATGTTTGGGCTCTGTTATGGAAAGGGGCTACAAAGGAATTGATTTAATTAAAATAAGTGCGCTTATTGCGTTGTATGAATAAGCGTTGTTATTTGGAAAATTCACAAGGTTGAATACACTTAACAGCATAGTTGGCATTTCTAGAGTTAATTCAATGATATGTTTGGTTGTTTCAGAGATTAATTAGTTGGTTTGATCTATAGTCGTAAACATTGTTTAAGCATTTACCAAATAACGTGTCTTCCACCAGGTGATGCCTGAGCTGAGACTTTCATAAAGTGCATACTCTAAATGCTGATGATACTGATAACATGTTGAGAATGAGCTTTATGTCTTTTTTTCTCTATAGGTTTTCGGGATTTTTGTCATACGTGACGATGTCCATCGCATCGTACCTTCTAGGTATATATAAAGCTATAAAGCTTATAAAGCTAATCTCTAAACACAAAGTATAGAGACTTAGCTGCTATTAAAGTCGGTTTTAATAGGTGTGGTAGGGTTCTACTGGCGGTCTCGAGGGACAGGCGGCGCCAGGACGCGGCTCAGTAGGTTGGGGGGCCGGGCGGCGGAGCGGGGAACTTCGTCGTCCACCAAGGCTCCCGTGGTGGAGGAGTGCGCCAGGTGTTCTCGGAGTGCCACACCGGAGGTGGGACGTTCTGTCGTTCCAAGGTGGAGGAGCGTCATCGGCCACGGACGCTAACACGGGGCGGAGAGCGCGGGAATGACACATCTGTCCCGCAAACTCCGTCCGTATGTGTAGAGAACACCCCGTGGGTTTTAGTGGGTTCGAGCCCCACATATCCCCTTCGTCTCCTCGGGCGGGGGGGAATGCGACGGCATTTCCCCGAGTCAAACAAAAATAGGAAAAAAGAAGGGGTTCTACTGGCGGGAATACTGTAATTAATGGGGTGGGCGGGGCATATTCTTGGTGCGAGATTGGCAGTCAGAGAGAGTGTTATGGCAATTGCCTCGTTGCAAGTTCCATTAATTTTCGTTTTTTAATTTCAATTAACGGTGTACTAAAAGATGTAGAGACATGTTGTATGGGTCTATGTCTCAGATCATATAATACTATACTAGGTCTATATCTCAGATCATATAATACTATTTTAGTATTATATGATCTGAGGTCTATGTCATAGAATGCCGCTGATAGCGTTAGAACTCTAGAAAATATATAGAATGCTAATTGGTGTGGCGGAAATCCCCCAACCCCCCTTCCGCACCCCCTTAAGCGGTGCTTCTCTTAGTACAATATTTAAATGTAATAATAATCATTAAATTGTGACGACTTACAAGGCCTTTTTTTTTCCCGGGGGAAATGCCTTCGCATACCCCCACGCCTGGGGAGACGAGGGAGTTATGTGGGGCTTTGACCCAATAAAACCCCCGGGGTGCCTCCTCAGCACATGGGGCGGAGATTACAGGGTTTGGGTGATAGTCACTGCGTCTCCACCCCGTGCCTGCGTCCTCTCGACGCTCTCTCCTCGTCTCCTCCGGTGTAGCGTGCCGGTGGCACCTGTCACGCCTTTCCACCACGGGAGCCCTGGATGGACGTCGAAATTCCCCGTTCCGCCGCCCGACCCCCCTACCTCGCCTTCTTCACCACATCACGACAACGCCGCTCCTTTGAGAGGCACGCGGAGTGGCGGACCTTCATAGGGGAATGCCAGACCTAGTCTGACATCCCCTCTACATCGGGCGACGTCGCGCCCTGCGTGACCCTCACCTCTGCTGCTCTGGCATTTGCCCCGCTACAATCCAAAGTGCCCCTCGTGCTTGGAGGTGCACACCTAATGGTGCCCATTATGTGCCCATCTGGACGCCCACTGGCGGCGCAGACGGAGCACTTGGGCTCGTCCTCGCAGGACGACGCTACATGTCCCGGCTTCTCACACTTATAGCACAAGGTGCTCCTATCTACTTTAGAGGGGCACATCGGTCTCGTGTGCGACTTACAAGGCCTGGGTTAGGAATGAAAAGTCACAGTTTACATAATATGATCTAGGTGTCCTTGTTTATGATAAAGGAATCGTATATAACAACTAAATTTAATTGATCATGGACTTGACACGGTCTTCTAATTTATGGAAATAATGGTAATTTTGGGCATTACTGTGTTAAGTCCACCTCTGGTAGCTGAGTAGCTAGTACATCATTTTTGCAATAGGAGTTTCAAAAAGTAGTTGATTTAATGTGAAAACCAAGCACTAAATCAGTTCTTCCTAAAAAACAAAACAAAATGGTGACAATCTTTTCATTATAAAAATATTTTCTTAATTTGCTTCTCCTGTAAAATTATTCATTTGTGACTTAACACAGGTTACCTCAGGGGTACAGAATGTATCTTTATATACACCTCACAGTACGAGAAGAGTTTTTGTATCATAGTCTATTTTTTACGCGGAGGGTCAGCGGCAGAACCGCGGCATAAATCGCTCGCATTTATAACGCGGGTAGCAGAGAATGTTGTTTTTTTTTGCGGTTGAAGCGCGGCGAGAGGGCTTGTTGCTTTGCATCCTGAACACAGAATCAATACTACTAGTATTCCATTTTTATTTGAAAGGTTACTCATCGCCTCGATTTTGGTTACGATCAGGATCAATGTCACATTAATTTTAAAAGCATGCCAAGAGTTATAAACTAAGTGAAACAAACAATTACAGATAAATACCTCATGATCAGTAACAACATGATCTTTACTTTAAATGAAATGCAAACCGAAAAAAAAGTATAAAAGAAACTAATCTTCTTTGTCCATTAATTTAATTATGAGAGCTCGAATCTTTTTTGGTGATATTAATTAAAAAATTTACTGAGTCTTGCAAATGGAGAATTGGAACCAAAAACTATTTTTACGACTAGGTAAAAAGGCCTTATTTTACTACGGGGACACCTAACTGGAACGCGCAAAGCAGCTGAGGACATTCTTTCTCATTATTAAAGATTTTAGATACGAATAGCAAGTCAATAAGGAGTCTTAGTTCTTCTAAAGATTAAATTTTGAAATGTTTAACAAATTTTTTATAGAATGGAAGCTTTCTCTTTGAGACCCCTTATGTATTATCTCAAGTTTTGCATAATTCTCTTTTGTATGCGCTCCAAGCGTTGCGTAGTATGGTCTCCATACGACTGTGCAATATTCTAAAACACTTCGTACAAAGGTGTTTAAAGAGTTATTTTGGCTCTGTTCGTACGGAAGGTCTTGGCATTTCTGAGAATAAAACCTAGTGCTCTCGATCGTCTGTTAATGACGTCCTCCATATGCGGTAAAAAGTGAGTTTTTTATCAAAGGTCACACCTAAGTCACGAATATTATCTAGTTCCTTAATTTTAGTTGATGCAATGATGTACTGGTAAAGGCTGATATGAAGATGGAATACTGGTAGTATTAATACTGTGTCCTGAATACACACGGATCGTTAGAGTTGAGAGACTGACAACGGAAAGGAAATATATACTCTTTGTTCCATGATTTCTTGTATCTTTTATTTGGTCTTTTTGTTGCATAATTAATTTTGTTTGAATTTGTTTAGGTACCTTTATTTCACGCTAGGGGATCCGCGCAGTTTAACGGCGATATCGGCCAAATATTAGCGTATATCATTTGGGAAGAATGTAGCTTTCCAATAAATAATTTTAAAAAATCCGCTCCAGTACTTTTTGAGTTTATTCAGTACCTACAAACAAACCAACATACAAAATATATTTTTTCTCTTTATAATGCTACTAGTATAGAGGTAAATACATAGTTAGCTAGTAAAGATTTTCTAATGGCTTGATTGAAAAAGAAATTACAAAAGTGAAGCCTCGGATGGCTTGGTAATAAAATAAAACTATTGTATTGGATTTATTATATGTAGGTACAGATACTTAATTGTTACATGACATATATCACTTGTATGTATAAGTGTGAATAAATAAATTTTAAAATAAGAGCAGCTGGCCACTTCATCCAACTGTGAGTTTCATAAAAAGGGTAAAAAGGTGATTAATTCACACACTCATTGAGGCTTTTACCGTCACACATGCGTCCCGAAATTACATATTGCGTCGTCACGAGTCACTTCATTCCATTCTTCAAATGGTATTTTAAGTAAGTAGGTACTTTTCTTACGTATACGTTTTCTTAAGTACGTAGCTCAGCGGTTAGACAAGTCGCCTGAATAGCTAAAGGTCGTGGGTTCGAGTCCTATTGGAGCTGGTTGTGAGACGTGTCGATTTTTTCTAAATATTTCATTTTAAATTTTTCAAGTAGGTACTTTTTAGTTAATAATTCAGCGAAGAAGAGCTTTAACAGTTGATAGGGCATTAAGTTTATTTTGCAGCTTACATGAAGACTGTGCTTTAAATATCGGTTATCAGAACCAACAAACTAATTACCTACTTAAATAAAAAGATTAAAGCATCTAGATGCGGAACAAACATTCAAGACTACAATAGGAGCGTTTGTCCAGGGTTTCTCTGTAGTCCTTGGTAAAGTACTGTCATGATTCCAGTAGGTTTTTCATAATTTTTAATGGCAACACTGGTAATAGCTGTCTCTTGACGCCATTTCGCTAAGTTAGATAGGGTAATCTGTGGTAAAAGCGGTGGGGATAGTTGGATGTGAGTCCTGCTGATGAGCGAAGTGAGCTCAATCAATCTTCAAGAGGCCCGTATTCTAGAACGACACTTAAGTGGAGATCTGATTCTCTTCTTAAGTACACTTAGAAAGGGATGCAAATACATGCAACAAATACATTCATCCCTTTCTAAATATAGAGACTTGAGAAGAGATCTGTCGTACTAGAATACGGGCCTAAGATAACGACTTACCTGTACTTATTGTTAGAAGTTTAGCCATGAAATATATGAGTGTTATCTGGAGTCTGCGATTTCTTCACAGTACTAGGTAAGTGTTTACCTACTTTACCAAGGACATTGGGCCTGTAAAGGTTGTAAAATATCACTGGTGAAAGTTTGTAGCAACAATGAGCTTCACATCTAAAGTAATGCAAATTTCAAAACCCAGCTAAAAAAAGTTATCTATCGCCCAAAAGATAGCGCCCTGAAAGTCTGTGCCCTTTCAGTAATTTGCATAGAGTAACAAGTCCGAAGCCTCCATAAATTTTAATGAGCAATCACTATTGTTCAAACCTGCCTTGGAAGCAAACAAAACAAGGAAGCTACTTAATCGACTTTTTCATTAATAAAGCGCCCGAAAGTTCCTCCGCGATCGACCTGCCGGCTCTAATTGTGTTTACGAGTAGCATCCAACTTTTTCTATCAAAAGTTACGCCAATCTACCTTTTTTTAAAGTATTTAATTTCCCGCTTAAAATGACAACAGTCAATTTAGTTTTTTTTACAGGCCGCCCGCAAAGGCTTGGCGTACAGCGGAATTTAGATAAGTTTTAACAGTGTTTGTTTTTAATTTTAAAAGGTAGCGTTTTTGGGGTTAGTATAATATTTTTTTACGAAACTCTTGTACATTTTTATAAAATTAAATGAAAAGCAATACCTGCTTTAGCTGTATCAGCTACAAGCAGCCGCCTGCGGTTTCACCCGCGTGGTTCCCGTTCCCTTGGGAATATCGGGATAAAAAGTATCCTATGTGTTATTCCAGCCTATAATCTATCTCTGTTGCAAATTTTATCTAGATCCGTTCAGTAGTTCTTGCATGAAAGAGTAACAAACATCCATACATCCACACATTCATACATCCAACCATACTCACAAACTTTCGCATTTATAATAATAGGTCTTTACCTATGAAATTGCCGTTTTGTATGGAGATTTCTGTAATTATTTTTTTTCCATACTAACGTTTTTGTTATTATTTAACGGCTAATATTATGTAAATTTACAAAATTTTACACAAGTATTTATGGACATTTTAAGTACTAAATGACACATTCGTTAAGAGAAAAATTTTTTTTTTCACTAAGTTACAACTAATAAAGTACGAAATTCTGGAAACAAAAATAGTCGTAACTTTCGGAATAAGTTTTTTCTATGTAAATAATCAAATATCGTGGTTATTAAATTATCAAAAGTTGCTCGATACGGTCTTAATGTAACGCAATATTAAAGAAATTATATATTTCTAATATTATAAAAGTTGTTAAGTTATATGTACAAAAGAAAAAAACGGCAATTTCATATGTAAAGACCTATTATTAGTAGGATTGCTTGATAAAAAACAAAAGGAAAACAATGTTCTTCCAAAAATAGATGCATAAATTACTTTAAGTGGTGAGTAGCGAGAAGAAACTTCGAGGAGCACCATAGGCTGTATTTTATCATAATAAATAAGTAATGTTCTATTCTGGGTGCGTACCATTAACTTTAAGACAGCGATTCAAAAATAGCGCGATGCAGAATAGGTTCCTAAAATGAATTGCTTTCTTTCGTACTAGATATGACCTTCTAAAAACTGGATCGCAAATGAATTTATTTCTTCTACCCGTCTCTTTCACTCGATTCTGTCATGCCCGGAGAGTGAGAGGGACGGGTATAACCTGCAGGTGTCATGTTAGCTTGGCCGAGTCATAAGTCAAATAAGAGTTCTTGACAGCTTAGCGGCTGTGAAATGTCATCGAATGATCACTGAATCGCTGTCATTGATATTAAGCTGTCGTGGTACGAATAAGCGAAGCAGATCAGTTTAGGTTCCTAAACAAAACCGTAATAAGAGTTGATGGTAAGCACCCTGGACTTTAAAAAACATATTAAAAAAATCAGGCGACCTGAGAACCTCCTCTTTTTTTGAAGTCGGTTAAAAAGAAGGAAATGATAAACGTTTTCTCCCCAAATTTGCTAAATATATACGCAAAGGGTTCCCATACAAAACTAAGAATTCACGTCGCATCGCAAGAAGCTGCGATGCGTGTCAAGTATTTGATAGTCAATAAGGTTTACATTAGCATGGCGCGCTGCTTATTTTTGCGATGCAGCGTCGCAATTCGCATTGCAGTTTTGATAGGAGCCCTAAGTAAATACTTGTATTTTCTTTGTATCACTTTCATTTCACAGGTGGTTTAGTCTAGATCCGCCGGTAAAAAGGTCCACCATGCCTACCGCCAAAAACCCGTGGAATGCTTTTTGATCTAACGGTAGAACGAACGAAAAAGGAATCAATTCATAGACAAAAATTATTGCGGGACCGATCGAAACCCTACAACTATATCGGAACTTAGATGTGTTTGTTTAGATCACTCAGCGCCCGGGGTAAGAGGATTATTTGATCTACCACCGTTGTCTCAGGCAGCGCTCCACGGGTTAGACAAGAGGACCCGATCGTGTTCCTCCAGCCCCTTCCCACCATCGGGGTACCAGACGCAGGTTAGCTTACCATCCATACATCGTTGACATACCACCTGTCCGTATACTAAGCGCTTTGCTAGTTCATTTTGTATGCGAGCTGCTAGAGATTGGAATGCGCTACCTGCAAATTTGTTCCCCGATCATTCAACCTTGGCCTTTTCAAAGCAAGAGTGAGCACCTCCTGGGTAAGCATGCAACACCCTAGAGTGCATCCTGTCTGCAATGCTGGATGATGGTCAAATACATACCCAGTACAAACATAAAAAAGGTAGGGGTTGCGGGAGGAGCCTACAACGCTATCGGCTGCAGTGAGAACTTGACCGCGCCGCGCGCCGGGGAGAGTAATATTTTGTGCCTGGTGGACATTTTAACCGCGGACCTTTAAGGCGAGGATTCCCGACCGAAATACGCACGCTAACGCTTGCTCGGCCGCGCTCGAAACACTTCACGCGGACGCAGCGGCAGCCGGCAGTGAGCTGTGAACTCGCGAGCGCCCCGCGAATCGAAAATCACTTAAAATTCAATTAAAAATTAACTTAAAAAAAAATTCAATTATGACGGCCGGAATCCCTCGGCTACTCAAAGACAATCATTTTTGTACACTGCAAGTATTACGATATTTGGATTACGATTAGACGGATGTTTGGGATTTTATTTGATACAGTAAAATATCACCAATCGAAAAAAACGGCCGGAAGCACTAGATAAATAACAGTAAAATAACATTATATTTTTTCCAAGTTTTAAGTACTTGTGATTTGCGAGTAATCCATAATTTAAAATTCCCTATTTTGGGGAATCTTCGCCTTAAGCCCCGCCCTACTCTAATGCCCGAATACTCGTACGCTACTTATCTTTGGGAGCGTCTCAAACATCGCCCTGTCACTTTAAATGTCAAACGTATGAAAGAGATGCCATGATGTTTGAGATGCTTCCAAAGATGATTTGCGTTCGAGAATTCGGGCGTAAGTACCCTACTATTATGTATGTTACGCAAGAGTGATGCTATCTGACATGAGCCAAACAGCATCTGTTTTGCCTCTTCATCGACGTAAAAATCATTGCACAGATGCAAAAGTTTCAATTCTATGAGACGGTAAAGTGAGCGTGTTTGTTTTGTATGAAAAAGGCCAGTCAGTCGATTTTATTCTCCACGAGTGTATTATGTAGTTGTTGTGCTTGCACTTTTGTAATATTCTGGTCTGAGATTATTTGAAATGAGATAGACTTAACGTAGAGCTAGGCATGTTGCCTGTAGGACGAAGTATTTTGCAAAGCTCTTTTCTTATTAGCGCGGCTTATGTACTTACTAGTTTTTGCTTGCGTTGGAAATTTAAAATCCTGTTTTACAAGGAGCTTGTTAGTGTTAAGTGTTTGTTCCTATAGTGTACCACTAGGTCACACAGAGCAGTGAATTAAACACATTATCGTTAAATATGAATTATTGTATAAGTTATATTAGCATCTTTCTAATATAACTATGTTTTCTATGTATATTAAGTATGTATTTACAAACAAAAAGTATTTAAGTATATATTTATCCGTTATCAAGTTCACGTAGACACAGTTTCTTATGAAATTAACTACGGGCTTAGATAATTGGTGTGATTGTAAGAAAATATTTATTTAATATTTATATATACCTAGCAGAATTTCATGGATAATAAAGTCTTGTTTACATTTATTGAAGATTGACTGATCTCCACAAAGATCGGTCCTGTGCTACCCGCATGCAGTGGCTTCCTGCAAACTTCCCCTGCCCACTGATTCACGAACCGTCGGACGATGAATAGGACGCGAATTCTGTGCTCTGTCTATGTCTATTCTAAAGTAAGTGACAGAAACAGTGCATTTATTCCGCTGTCGATAGCATTTCCGTCGGTTTGTGAGACAGGGGGCAGATCTTCGGTTCACCTTGTTCGGCCAACGATGTAACGAACATCCGGTGCGCGGACGCCATTCGAGAACCTTTCCGCCCTAGCGGTCATCGGTTCTCCGCGCTATGTGTCCCGCTCGCTGCCACGTTAGTACCTTCATTATAACTCAATGACTTCAACTGAGCAATTTCTCTTGAGCAATGTCGGTTATTATTATTTGATAGAAAAAAATATTTTTATTTAATTTCTTCTTGGATTTCATTTCAAGAAGAATGATAATACTTACCGATACAAACATTTTATTCAGCACTTACAATAAATAGGTAAGTAAACTAAATCAAAACAACACTTTTTTACGGATTACTCAACACGTTAAAGCGTAAACAGCGTTTTATTTCAATGAACGATTTCACGCAGAAATCTGAATCTGAATCTGAATTTGAAAAAAATTTAAAATGAAGTGTTTAGAAAAAATCGACCCGTCTCACAACGATCAATGGTATGGGATGGATGGGATGGATTGGTTGTGAGACGGGTCGATTTTTTCTAAACACTTCATTTTCAATTTTTTTAATAATAAAAATTGCATTGTGTATGCAAAAAAGTAAAAATTTAAATAATGTGCTTACAATGCAATTTGTAACGTATCATCTGCCCTGCCATAGTCTGTGTCTCAATTCTGGCCAAAACTCAAAGCCGGCGGTCCACGAACTAAAACAAAAGTTCGCGTGCACTTACCAATAACGAAACTTTATTTATGAAAGTTTATTTTTTGCCAACTTTTTATTTTCACCTACCGGGAACGCCGCGCGCGCTTCAATTGAATAAATGTAATAAATAAACTTCTTTGTTTCGATTGCGTGATAAGGATTTGAGTGTTCTTTTGTCATCATGTTCTCGTGCCGGGAACTTCGTAAATGTTATTTTGTGGTTTCATTGACTATTTATTTGTAGACTACCGGTGCCGCCTACGCCTCCGTTTACTTGGATATTATCCTAGTTTTTATTCTGTTTAAGTTTTTTATACAAGGGGCACCCTTGCAAAAACTTTAACCATGGCTTCAGGCCTTCATGCTGAACAACGCACAGCAAGATTTTTGGTCGGAAATGAAAAAAATATTTCGACTCTCTATACAAAATGTCCCGATAAGTTGCAAAATTTGTATGAAAAGTCGATTTTTTTCATTTCCGACAAATAATTCTTGCTGTACGTCGTTCAGCATGATGGTCTGAAGCCATGGTTAAAGTTTTTGCAAGGGTGCCCCTAACACCCTGTTTAAATACTTTGTAAAAATAATGGTGATCATCTACATGGCCTCTACATATGCAATAATTTTGTTTACCAAAATTTTAAGTTATGCAACAGGTAGTTCTAGGAGATTAGCGTGATTATAAAAACTTTAAGTAATAATTTATTATTATCAGAATTAGGTATATTAAAACTAAATAGAAAACATCATCATCATCTCAACCGTTCGACGCCCCCTACTGGGCATAGAACTCCCGGGAACTGGGCATAGAATCGGTCCAGCGCAGCAGTAAGTAAATGTTCCAGCTTAGAATAAGAATTCACTCGCAATTGTTCCATTCTGTTGATAGCAATGATACCATCTTGCAAATACCATACCAAATACGCTTAGGTCACAGCAGATAATCAACTCGGAAAGGGGTTGACACCGTATCGCCTTTCGCCTCGCCCCGTCAACCAGGCGTCAACCTAACGCAAGCACGTAACCAAACCGGATCAGCGTCAGTACGTCGACTCGGCTACGGCTAGGCGACGCGGCGCTTACGGCCCGCCGCACAGTGGTTCCATATCGGCAAAAGGTGGACGTGGGATCAAATCTCGGAATTTCAGTTTGATTTTTTTAAATGTGGTGAGTTTATTTTCATTTTCAGACCACTGTGCGTAGAGCCGTAAGCTTGGGTACGGAGAGGCGTGAGCGCGTGGACGACTAGCCGTAAGCGCGGGGATAGCAAGTTGAGCGACCCGCAAAGCGGTTCGTGAGCTGGGTGCCTACCATCAACTATAAAAAAGCGATTCAAAACTGGTGCGATTCAAAATTCAAAAAAAAATCAAAATTCAAAATTCAATATCGTTTATTCAATTTAGGTTTGTTTAACAACACTTATGAACGTCAATGAAGCTACGCCATCGGTTCGCAAATCCTACGGCAGGAGCCTTGTAGCGAGAAGAACCGGCAAGAAACTCGCCAAGGGCTATTTTTTTCTCCCTGTTTTAACTTATACAGAGTCGTCAAATTTGAAAAGTGACCTTCACATAATAGTAATGTTACTTTCCATCACAATACAGAATGCCGCTTAAATTAAGTACAATTTTGCTTATTACCTAAAACAGTAAACAATTTTCAACTAAACAAGGAATCAAATAGTTTAATGGACACACTAATCTTAATCTTATTCACATTGTATTATACGATAGGATTAATGAAAAGGAAACTGCAAGTATATTCTGCTGTATATTCAAATTTATAAGTATTAACAAATAAAAGGAATTTTTGAATAAATAAAACAATTATTAGAAAAATTGCTGTTACTGTAAGACACGGATACCAAAATTACTATGAGACACACCAGCTCGCTCATAAATCAATATAATACTATTATTAACCATATCCCGAACACCTTTAACACAAGTAGACATGAGCAGACCCACCCCACTGGCAGCACCCGTTCACGAGCATGACGCATGAGCCAGCTTATGATGAGATTCAGAATAGGTTCCTAAAATGAATTGCTTTATTTCGTACCATGACCTTTTTAAAACTGAATCGCAAATGAATTTCTGAATGTGAATGAACGAAAGATTTGTGTACTTATTTCTTCTGCCCGTCTCTTTTACTCGATTCTGTCATGCCCGGAGAGTGAAAGCAATGGGTAAAGCCTGGAAGTGTCATGTTAGTTCGACCGAGTTTTAAGTCAAATATGAGTTCATGACGGCTAAGCGGCTGTGACATGTCGTTGAATTGCTTGTCATTGACGCAAAAGAATCGTGGTACGGCTAAGCTAAGCAGATCAGTTTAGGTCCTCAGCAAAACCGCAATAAGAATTGATGGTAGGCACCCCTGGTCCCGTTATTACGTTACGATTCCGATAAGTGAGCGTTGCAGTAGGGGGTTTCATATAAAGAATACTGAACCGCTCGAGTTGATACGTTTACAGTGTCACAAGCTTTTCTGTTCCGGTGACAGCCGTGACAGAGGAGCCACTTGCAATACGAAATTAGCTGTCAAAATGGACTGTCGTATGAAAACTGTTTTAGTTCCAAAGATAATCTCCGGAACAGAAAAGCCTGTCGCACTATACGATCCCTTTACGAGTTGATAAGTCTGCGGTCGCTGCACAGTATACAATACCTACGTATCCAATACATATACGTAATTGTATACTGTGCAGTGTGCGGAGTGCATCTTTAGCGCTATTAACTAAGTCTTGCACACTAAACCATTTGCTCAAACTGCAAATCAAATTGTTACTTTGATGTGCATTTCAGCTATTTTGGATGACAATTTAAGGACACAGCACATTACATCAACTCGGAAAGGGATCGACACCGTATCGTCTTCGCCTCGCGGTCAACCAGGCGTCAACCTAACGTAAGCACAAAGCACGTATAACGTAACCAAACCGGTACCCCTAGTATGAGTTTGGCAAGCTGTATTCGTAATCGAAAATTATCGCTCTGTCTCTTTCATGTCCTTTGACTGCTTTACCGACATGAGCAGTTCATCCGATAGTTTTCGTAAACGTTGACAGTTAAAATCAGACAGATCAGCGTCGTCGGTACGTCGACTCGGCTACGGCTAGGCGACGCCGCGCTTACCGCTCGCTGGTCCCGAGGCGAGGCGATCACGTTACGATTCCGATTAGTGTGCTTTGCAGTAGGGAGTTTTATACAAATAATACTGAACCGCTCGAGTTGATACGTTTACGTTCCGTTTCCGAGTTGATATATATGCTGTGACCTTTAGTCAGATATTATTGCTTGCTAACGATGGTGAAATATAGTATTCAAATTATTTTTACTTTTTTTTATCTACAATGCAATTTTTATTAATAAAAATGAAATATAAAAAGTAATATAAAATCTAACTTTCAAGTAGCTACGCCGGCAATTGAACCCGGGACCTTTCACTGTCCGGGTGAATGCTCTGAAGATAATAATTACCTACCTCTATATTGATGAAATAAACGCTGGTTTACAGCATGAAAGTAGGAACTCGTATTAGAGAGATTCGACTGATCTGCTAACGACTCCGTAGCTCAGCGGTCAGAGTGCTCGCCTGCACAGTGAAAAGTCCCGTGTTCGATTTCCGGCGGGTGGAAGGTGGGTTGTTATATTTTATTTTCAAAAGATGTTATTCACAATAATTCGAAAATGTATCAAGCATTCCGTGAGAAACCTTTGCAACCTACACTTGCCAAAGAATATGCCAAGTGGTTAGATTCCGCTCGTATCTTCACCGTCTGGGGAGCCAGATTCCCGCAACGTAGAACTAGATTTCAAACAAACCAGCTGAATCTGAGTGGCGATTCATCTCGAGTGCAGAGAGCTGTGCAAACTGACAATGCCGTAACGTCTGTGACGTATTCAAGCAACTGAACGGTTTTAGATATCCTCATGGTACGTGCTTCTGCCGACGGCAAATTAAAATTACGTAACAGTTGAAATACGGAAACCGTTACTCCTACACAATACACGGTAATTTTTTTTATCACCCCGGATAATTTTAGGGATTACTCTACTCATGAAAACAAACAACTTTAATTATTCATTTTGATTAAATATTTTCGCACTTTTGTATATTATTAACTCATTTATTTCAGATTGTAATTAGATACTATTCATTACATCCATATCTTAATAGGTGTTTTATGTTAGTAACAATTTTTCCTTAACCCTATGTTAGTATTAAGCTTTTATATTAGGTACTTTCTAGGCCCCAATGTAATTGCGACCCAGTGTCTTTGAATGGAGCAATCGTGTCTGGCAGCAATCACCTTCAGAATACTGTTGGAGCTATCACGAAGTCGCTGTAGTAGAGCTAAAGGCGTTATTGTATTGAACACGCAGGACGTCATAGGATCGCCGTGAATATGTCACCCACAGCCTGCCCGTATAAAAAGACTGACAGAAAGCTTTGAATAGCGTCACTTTTACTTCTGCAGTACATCGGGCGAATCTGCGGGCAAGCATATTACTTCTCACTGTTAACGCCCTGCGTTCCCTCTCAATATCTTCATCATCTTTTAAGTCCTCTGTGATGATGATGTATAGAACAGCTGATTTTTTTTCGCCATTTCAGTTTTGGTCCTATAAAGTTGTTTGTTTTCATGAGTTGAATAATTCCTGAAATTATCCGAGATGATAAAAAAATTACTGTGTATAAAATTAAAATACATTTATGCATCATTGTTAAAATCCTTTGATTGTCTATACTATTTTTTTGTTTGTATATATGTTTGTAATGGAATAACTCAAAAACTACGGGATTGATTTAAAAAATTCTTTCATCATTAGAAAGCTACATTCTTTCTGAGTGACATAGGCTATATTTTATCCCGATATTCCTACTGGAATAGGTACCACGTGGGTGAAACGGTGTATAAAGATGGTAGTTGGTATAAAAGTGGACTGTATCTTTAAATAGTATAATAATAATGTTACTTCTACATTATACGGACGGCTCATTTTCGAAATATTATATCTTGAGATTTGTTTAACATACAGAGCTGTTGTTGTGCTCGAATTGTTGCTAATTTTATTTTCTTTTGAGGTGTTAAAGATGACTTTGCTGTAAAATTCATATTTTAGAAGTTGTAAGTAAGCCAAAAACTGAAAAAGCCCGTAATTCCAAGGTTTTTCGTGCACCACGAAGTTAGCACAGGTCTTTTGAGGTTGCAAATTTGGTTTCACACTATTGGTATCTATCCTAAAAACATCCTAAAATATCAGGACCTGGCGATTTTTTGCGACCTAACGCGATTTTTATGTCTATAGGTAGTGGCTGGCCTATAACTTACGTAGTAACTATTTAGTAATCTGTGCTATTACTGCGAGTTGTCAAACAATGTTAGTACAGTAATTTGCAATTGATTGCAGGACGGAGCTATACACTGCGTATAGCGCCATGTCGCTTACATATTTTTTCAACATTATTTGATACAGTAAGGCCCTCCCCTTTTCCTTATTACCACAGAACATTTGTATTCTATTCTGAGCCATCTTGTTTCCAATACATGCACCGAAGCAGGCGGAAGTGTCACCACACCCCTATTGCATAACATCTACATTAACATAATAATTTAGATCACTGACTCAGCAGCCACTAGAATCGGGTTGGTTGTTCATCATTTACATACAGACGTAATAGTTGATTATTTACACAACAGCAGTGCTGACATGTTAATCTTAATCAAAGTTGAACAAATTCCTATTTCAAGTGAGGTGTGCAAAAACCAATGAACAAACAGAAGAAAAAGGGCAAATATGAAAAACGCCCAGGAAACTCCGATAAAATTCATTCATTTACATTTTGTAAGAAAATACATGACATTTTTAACCGACTTCTAAATCAAAAAGGAGGAGGTTCTCTATTCGTCTGTATGTATGTTTTTTTTAACCGACTTCTAAATCAAAAAGGAGGAGGTTCTCTATTCGTCTGTATGTATGTTTTTTTTTTTTTTTTTTGTGTATGTCCACCGATTACTCGAAGACGGCTGAACCGATTGGAATGGTTCAAACGTTATTACATCAGGTTGGTTTCCAAGTTGGTCCCATTTTTTGAAATTTTGAAATCCGTTCAGTAGTTTTCAGGAAATCTTGAAAATACTGTCGTTTTCGTTACCACTTTATGTGAATTTAATACGTATCTTTAGGCATAAGCATAACTCCTTTGTTTATAAACCGATTTAGATGATTCTTGTTTTGTTAAAAAGGGGATACCTCAAGGTATTTTAACCGACTTCGAAAAAGGAGGTTTTGAGTTTGATCACATACCTATTTACCAGAAAACACGTAAATTGCCTGCACGATGCACTAAAAAGAGTGAAATAAAAATTATTTTTATAAAAAAATAAAACCGCCTTCTAAAAAACCACATCAAAAAAGGAAGAAATAATTCCTCACCAAATAAATAACTTAAGTACTTTGAAGTCGGGCGGGTTTTAACAAAAACAACAAAAAATTGTACATGTTTCACGCCCGACTTCAAAGTACTTAAGTTATTTATTTGGTGAGGAATTATTTCTTCCTTTTTTGATGTGGTTTTTTAGAAGGCGGTTTTATTTTTTTATTTCCTATGGTTTGAATCAAATCAAATCAACTTCAACTCGCAAACAAGTTAACTAAGAATAATCTCCTCTTATAAAACTTTATTTAAAAAAAACACGTTTTTAAAACAGACTAGTAATATTTTCCAATTATAGAGTACTCGTCAAGACGATTTAAACGAGCCTAAACTCGATGGGGTTGCATGGTTTCATCATGGAGTTTCTGTGGCGTTCTTCCGGCTCCATCATCAAATCAGCTCAATGACACCGTAATATTGCATTTTTTTTTTTTTTTTTTATAAAAACTGGTTAAGCATTTGACCGCCATCTTGCTAAACAGACAGGATGCAGTCTAGGGTGTAGCATGCTTACCCAGTAGGTGCCCATTCACTCTTGCCTTGAAGAGGCCAAGGTTGTAATGATCGGGGAATACATGCGCAGGCAGCGCATTCCAATCCTTAGCAGCTCGCATTAAGAAAGAATTAGCAAAGCGCTTCGTACGGACGGGTGGAATGTCTACTATGTAGGGATGGTAAGCTAACCTGCGTCTTGTACTCCGATGGTGGAAAGGGGCAGGAGGAACAAGATCATGGAGTTCCTGTGCGCACTCTCCAAAGTGTATCCTATAGAACACAGATAAGCTAGCAACTCTACGGCGGTGATTGAGACTTTGTAGTTTATCTTTATCTAAAGTTGTGTCTCCAATGAGCATTGTCATCCAGTTCTGACCTATGTTCAAAGTTTCAAGTCTCTAGCTCATCGAGAAGCTAGTATAAAATCGTTTGCAAAATTTGCGTACAAACAAGAAAGCAACCTAATAAAAACGTGGCAGAAATAACATATTTTTATAAAACAAGTTGTGAAGAGAATATTAGAAAATGACGCCTGAAAATCAATTAACAGATCTTGGAGGTAGCACCTTGCCAATATCCGAATCGTAAGAATCCGCTCTGCCTTTTCGTCTCTAAAATATAAATCATACCTACGACATTTACACGTTTGATCGCCGAAGTTACAAAATCATCAATCAGAAATGTGTTTTTATTTATGTGCGTCTATTTTGCATTTCCAAATGAGAATTACAGATTTTACCGCTACAAAAAGTATTTTAAATAAGGGCAGACGATAATTTAAAAATCTGACTTATTTGGTGTCTATACTTACACCACAGATTACTAAATAGTTACTATGTAACAGAAAGCTCACTCCGCTAAGTCATTTAAATAAATAGCAACTATTTGATTGAATCAGGCGTCAGTTGGCGGAAGTCCCTAACCATTGTGAAAAATAAATATATGTAGCTTTCTTTCGCAAATAATCACAAAACATGCAACTTCACCGATCACAATACTCTACACGTGTTTCGCCCCAACCCAGGGCATCCTCGAATTCATTTGCGAATTCATTTGCACCAGCATTTCGGTGCTGGATTGCATACGGACAAACATCTCCTGAGGATGCCCCGGGTTGGGGCGAAACACGTGTAACGTAGTGTGATCGGTGAAGGTGCAAGTTTTGTGATTATTTGCGGAAGAAAGCTACATATATTTATTTTTCACAATAAATAGCAACTCTAACAATAACGCATTAAAGTAGAATTCAGCTTGTATGGCGCAGGCAAATTACGAACGGCCACTCGTTGTCGTTGCATCTCTTTCTATCGCATATATTCTAGCTCTTTTTCGGACCTAATTTCTATGGATTTATAACGCCGGCGTTGCCGCCGCGTTTTTGAGCCGACACGGGGAGTGAAATAGGCCTGCCTACACTGCCAAAAAGCAAAGGGTAGTAATTAACCGATCGACTAAAATACTTTTTTACCGACAAAAATACTAGGTGAGTGACAGTCGTCAATCTAACCTAACTTAAACCTAATATTCTGCTACCAAACCTAGTATTTTAGTCGGTAAATTAAGTAAATTTTGGTCGATCGGTTTATTATATTCCAAAAGCAAATAATATGGATGTAGAGATTTGGCTTCGTTTACCTACGTTACTTTCAGAGAAAGTTAACCGTCATTCTGTAAGCGTTTGACTTGTTTCATTTGTCAACCTTACTTTCTTTGAGTAAACACAACATCAAGATTAAATTAACTTTCTTAACGACATGTTTCAGAATCACACTTTTCACACGTAATCGAATAGTCGAATCGGCTTGACAGTTTTTCGAAAAGCATATTTGCTGGAAATCGAATCGAGTGACTCCCAATACGTGAAAATGCTCAAATAAAATACTCAGCTCTGAAACTGGCGATAACGTCTGAACAGCACTGAAATATGGCGCGCACAGCTGAATTTATTTAACTACTATTAAAATCATATTTGAACGTTGGGCCAATATCGAATGTTACTTTGCTCTTTCGAGAATTGTAATTAGCTTATTGGTTTACCGTTGTAACATGTTCAATTTGATGTTTACAGTGTTTTCATCTTTGTATTTTTGTATTTTTGACGACCGATATGGCTACCCACCTTCTGCGCCAGTGGTCTCGGGTTCGATTCCCGAACAAGACAAATATTTGTGTGCATGAACATGTCTATTTGTCTTGGTCTGGGTGTTTACTATGTGTATTAAGTATGTATTTAAAAAAAAAGTATTTAAGTATAATATATTTATCCGTTATCAAGTTTTCCATGATACAGTTTCTTAATGAAATTAACATGGGCTTAGATAATTGGTGTGATGGTAAGAAGTTATTTATTTTATTTAGAAGTTATTTTTGCATTGCGCGCTTGGCCTGCGATCGTTGTAGTTAAGCAACTTTCACAATGGTCAATCACGGGATGGGTGACCATAAACTTATAATCTTGAGCTCCTCCGTGTTTTGGAAGAAACGTTAAGCCATTGGTTCCACCTGCATTAGCAGTTGTTAATACGGCATAGGCCTTCCCTAAGGATCTCCACAACGATCGGTCCTGCGCTGCCCGCATCGACTTACCTTACAATATTAAATAAGGAGCATCTAAAATGTCTGATGCACACTCCAGCTATTTGAAGAGTGTTGTCGCCACTCACTAAAGAGCCTCTTTAAGCATGCCACATAACACCTACTCAGGAAAGATTGGCTTGCCATTTTATTTACGAACACTTCACGTACAATCGAACCAAATGAATCATTACCCATTTTTAAATCACGATCCATTTTGCTAATAATTTGTTTGAAAGCGTCAAAACTATAAAGGTCAGTGTCAATGTCAACAGGTTTGATTTTCTACTTTATTGAATTTTAATATTAGGAGTTGAAGTATCAAATTGCCGTTTTGTATGGAGGTTTTCGTAGGTACTCTTTCCTTTTTCACATACTAACGTTTTTCTACTTTTACCATGACATTTTAACTACGAAACGACACATTCGTTAGAGCAAAAAATAATTTACACTAAGTTACAACTAATAAAGTACGACATTCTGGAAACAAAAATTGACAACAGGTTTCGGGATTATAAGTTCTTTCTATGTAATAATCAAATATCGTGGTTATTTAATTATCAAAAGTTGCTCAATACGGTCTTAATGTGACACAATATTGAAGAAATTTTACATTTCTAAAAAAGTTGTTAAGATAAATGTACAAAAGAAAAAAAAGGCAATTTCATACTTTAACCCCTGTTATCTCTTAGAAAATAGCCCTATGGTGGGTCACGTTTCCATTAGTTCGACGGTACTTTCATGCATATTCCAGTCATCTGAAGAGTCTGACATCCTCGACGGGAGGCTTCTCAAGAATTACATCGCACCTTTACTAGAGATTAGTATGCCTTTTTTATTTACGACCATGTCATGTACTGTACTCCAGCCATGTGAAGAGTGCGACGTTCGAAGCGGTGCAGGACGACGACGTCGACGCGTATATGGAATCCTTTCCAGGGGGCCAAGTCTGCTAACGTTAAGTCATAATCATGTCGCAATCGTGTTTCAATTGTAGTTCAATGGTAGTGCTTTTTTACACACTAGTTACAAGAAATATGACAGTATGATGTGATGTGAATGTAGTGGTGTGGTGGTGTGACCATCAGTAGTATTCTGAAAAAAGTGTACACTTCTTGTAACAAGTGTGTAAAAAAGCACTACAATTGAACTACAATTGAAACACGACTGAGACACGATTATGACTTAACGTTAGCAGACTTGGCCCCCAGTACTTATTCAGAATCCTAGTACTTCTGAGCTGCTTCGCCTTTCAGCGATTACGCGCGGTTTGTTAAAGAAATTGCTATCCTACTTTTAGTTCTGTAATGCGGAAGGCTTTACAAACGCACTATTAGCGTTACGGATAGAAATTGCTGCCGCTACTCAGATTAGGCTACCCTGCATTAAGTTTCCTCACAGTGATGAAACAACGCTGGCCTACAGCGTAACAAGTGATAGCAAAATTCGACGAGTCGTCTAAGCCTTTCGGTAGCTTAGTTGGTCAGAGCATCGGGCCGGATTCCCGGAGGCGCGGATTTGAATCCCGCCTGAAAGCTACTTATAGGGCTCGTGGTTTTTTTTTACTATCACATTTTTGCTATAAAATTTGGCTTGTTCTTTATGTAAATGATGCAGAAATGATGTGATTCTATGTACAAACGAGCAACGATTCGATAAATTTCATGGTCACTTTCGCCATAACTGTAATAGGTATATCGGGGACTCGACAACATAATCGTAAAATGCCGTTTTTATATTTGTTATATAACGAGCGAAGATAAAAGAAATAATGACTTTCACACTATTTGGAAAAAAATATATTTTTAATTGCATTAGGTATTAACCTTACAATTTAAGACAATAATATAATGTTCATAAAATCTTTGACATAACTAAATTATCCAATGTTAGCCACATTTTAACTGGTGTTTTAAACAATTAAGGCGCTACTCGGAAAAATATGGACTTTTTGATTTAAAACTATAGGACGGTTACAGTTGTTAAAAATCTGGTAATAAGATATATATTTCTTCCTACCTTTATCTAGAATCGTATAGTTTCGAAAACACGATTTTATGATTTTGCCTCGACACTTTTTATTTTCGAAAAGACCTCTAAAAATACGAAAAGTGAAGATTATTCTTAAATGGGGTTACTTACACTATTGGAAATTGGTTTAATAAGTGGACACCAATAATATTGAGGATCGTATAGAAGCATTTTTTTTTAATCGCTGTAGTTTTTTAATACGAAGTGATTTTGTCTTTTTTTTGCCTAATCTGCAAAATCGGTCTCGCTCCCGCGCGCGTCGTTTTCTCATTGCTATCTCGCTTCAGCACATTTTTTCCGAGTATCGCCTTAATGCACCTGTTTAGGAGGTTTCCATGCAGAAATGCGGTTTTTGTACTTTCTGTCTACGTCTTTTTCTTTACGTCTGCTAACCGAAGAAGGTTATACTTACCTTTATTTTTCTAGTTACATTTTGAGGAAAGCTCTCCTTTTGCTTGTACCGCTGGCAATCTGAGATTGGGGAGTACCTGAGTACTTTCATGCGTTCTTGGTATCTGAGTAGAGAAAGCATTTTTATAAATAGGTCATGAATATTACGCCAGAAACAATACCCAAATCCAAATCAATCGCAACTCTGGATAGCGGTATGGTATAAGGCAACTTTCTGTGAATTAATGCTTGTAAATCCTCCCGCAGCTCAGAACTACAAAGGTTCTGAGTACTGGAAGGGTTTCCATGTAGGTACGCGGCGTCGACAAGTAGCTACAGAAATAGAATAAGAACTACCAGTATCCCATCTTCAGGTCGGAAAGCAAATTATGACTCGGTAATATTCGCTTCATACCGATTGAGAGACACAAATAGTCATAGCTCGTGTTCCTTTTTACCACACTTTTATTAGCTTCACTTGTAACTAAGTCACAATATAAGAAAATCTTGGAATTCAATTTTAACCTACTTCTAATTGTCGTATTGATTTGAAACTTTGCAAGTCTATATGAATCCGATGACAATACAATAATTTGCTAACATCGAGCTGATCTGATGATGGAGTCAAGAGGTGGGCAATAGAACTCTTCAATGGCTGCTAGAAAACCCCTCGAGTTTAGGCTCATTTGTTTCGTTCAGACGAGACCTATTCGCTACACTTGGTGGCGAGGGTATGATGATGAAGCTGGGAGGAAGCCAGTGGCACTCCTTAATGGCCAATAGGAAACCCTTCGAGTTCTGGCTCATTTGTTTCGTTCTGATGAGACCTATTCGCTAGACTTGGTGGTGAGGGTCTGATGATGGAGCAGGAAAGAAGCCAGTGACACTTCTTAATGACCAATAGGAAACACCTCGAGTTTGTGCTCATTTGTTTCGTTTTGATAAGACCTATTCGTTACACTTGGTGGAGAGGGTCTGATGATGGAGCTGGGAGGACCCAGTGAAACTCCTTAATGACGTCAAGAAAACTCCTCGAGTTTGGGCTCATTTGTTTCGTTCAGACGAGACCTATTCGCTACACTTGGTGGCGAGGGTATGATGATGAAGCTGGGAGGAAGCCAGTGGCACTCCTTAATGGCCAATAGGAAACCCTTCGAGATGGGCTCATTTGTTTCGTTCTGATGAGACCTATTCGCTAGACTTGGTGGTGAGGGTCGGATGATGGAGCAGGGAGGAAGTCAGTATCACTCCTTAAGACCACTAGGAAACCCCTCGAGTTTGGGCTCATTCGTTTCGTTCTGATGAGACCTATTCGCTACACTCAATAGTGAGGGTCTGATGATGGAGCAGGGAGGAAGTCAGTGGCACTCCTTTAATTATCACTAGGAAACCCCTTGAGTTTGGGCTCATTTGTTTCGTTCTGATGAGACCTATTCGCTTCACTTGGTGGTAAGGTTTGGGTGATGGAGCAGGGAGGAAGCCAGTGGCACTCTTTAATGACCACTAGGAAACCCCTCGAGTTTAGGCTCCGTTGTTTCGTTCTGACGAGACTTATGAGCTGCACTTGGTGGTGAGGGTCTGATGATGGAGCAGGAAAGAAGCCAGTGACACTTCTTAATGACCAATAGGAAACACCTCGATTTGTGCTCATTTGTTTCGTTTTGAGAAGACCTGTTCGTTACACTTGGTGGTGAGGGTCTGATGATGGAGCTGGGAGGACCCAGTGAAACTCTTTAATGACGTCAAGAAAACTCCTCGAGTTTGAGCTCATTTGTTTCGTTCATACGAGACCTATTTGCTACACTTGGTGGCGAGGGCCTGATGATGAAGCTGGGAGGAAGCCAGTGGCACTCCTTAATGGCCAATAGGAAACCCTTCGAGTTCTGGCTCATTTGTTTCGTTCTGATGTGACCTATTCGCTACACTTGGTGGTGTGGTGTGGGTCTGATGATGGAGCAAGGAGGAGGTCAGTGGCACTTCTTAATGACCACTAGGAAACCCCTCGAGATGGGCTCATTTGTTTCGTTCTGATGAGATCTATTCGCTACACTTGGTGGTAAGGTTTGGATGATGGAGCAGGGAGGAAGCCAGTGGCACTCCTTAATGACCACTAGGAAACCCCTCGAGTTTGGGCTCATTTGTTTCGTTCTGATGAGACCTATTCGCTACACTTGGTGGTGAGGGTCTGATGATGGAGCAGGCAGTAAGTAAGGGTTCGGCTCGCGCATCTGGTAACTAGTAGACTCCACTTGAATTTGTAAAACTAAATACATACAATCACGCCTTTGAGTTATAATGTTTACGGGGTGGGCAGACACATGAATGGACTGTGAAATCGATTACCATCCCCATCCATAGCTTGCCATTTGTTAAACTAAAAAGTAAAAAATTAATATGTAGTTTAAAAAACTATAAAAACACACTTTTATAGGAACAGACTAAAAGTACAAAATAACCGTCTATTCAGTAACTGAAATTAAAAAGCGTGGTGCGCCCTTTGCAAAGCATGCATTCAAGTACTTAATATTGACAACGCGCACCCTTTTTAATTTCAGTTACTGAATAGACGGTTATTTTGTACTTTTAGTCTGTTCCTATAAAAGTGGGTTTTTATAGTTTTTTAAACTACATATTTTTTGTATTACCTTCCTTCATATCCTTCCTACTTATCCTATCCTACTAATATTATAAATGTGAAAGTTTAGATGTTTGGATGTTTAGATGTTTGGATGTTTGTATGTTTGTTACTCAATCATGCCAAAACGGCTGAACGGATTTGGCTGAAATTTGGGACACAGATACTTTGTAGCCTGAAGAGGAACATAGGTTACTTTTTATCCCGAAAAAGAATCACATTCCTGCGGGATCACGTCGTGTAGTCCACGCGGGCGAAGTCACGGGCGGAAAGCTAGTCTCTAATAAATTTGTCTAGTGTCGACTCACGATTTCGTCCCCGTGGAGTTTTTTTATATCACGCTCCCAGATGAATTGCATTCTACAGGAAACAGTAAAAAAACTAGCTATTTACTCTTTCGATGTCTAATCTACCTATATGGCCCCTACCGAAATTCATCATAATTGGTTCAGTGTTTAAGGAGTAAAAAGGTAACCGAGAGACAGTTACTTCATAATATTAGCATAACTAGTATAAGTTGGCATTTGTATAAACGTCCTTTTCAAGTACTTTGATGCATACTCCAGCGATGTGGAGAGTGTGGCGTCCTCAGCAGGCGGTAGGCGGCGTCGACAAGCCGCTATTACGGCTCCTCAAGCGATTGCGTCGCACTTTCACGCGTAAGCACTGGCCAGAGCAGGCAGGCACTGGCCAAATGTACGCGAGTGCAGCTTTAGCTATAAGCAAGATATATTTTTAAATTGTTTTCAAAAACTTTTTATGTTTTCACAATTTGGCTTTCAGATTTTTCACAAAACCTTTTTAATATTAGGCGTGTTAGCACTAGCTATAGAAGGCAAGCACCGGACGCAAGTTACGCAATGAACAAGATTGATTTTCAGTTAATTTCAAAAACTTCTTTGAAAGTATTCTTAGAGCTTAGTAGGATGAGCAAACACTTGTGCGATTGTTCGCACCTTAACCGGTCACGCCAAATTAAAAAGGCACCAATTTCATATTAACTAAATTTAGTGAGAGTTTGCCATTTACAGGGAAGACAACGCACAGGCGTCTTCTGTGAGACTACACCAACGCAGTATCCATTTAGGTTAACAGATAATGTAGCTTAGGAGGATGATATTAGCTACATAATTTTAGCTACTTAAAAAGTAAATAGGAAATACAGGGTCAAATATACCCCTTACAACCTCCACGTAACTATTTTCATCAGATCCTCGCCGAGTTATGTAACAAATTTCCTAATTTACATCCACAAACATTAAAAAATGTTTAAAAATGGTTTAAGTACTCTCTTGACAAATGCAAATCCTATTAAAACGAGCCATAAATAATATAGCATCCATCGAGTACGTAGGACACCGTCAGAGCTCACACGTTCGACCCACTCGAGTATAACAAGCCACTGGCGCACTTGTGTGGGAAATTGTCACCTGCCTGTTCAGAAATAATGAGCCGTGAACTATTCAAGGAGCCGCTAGTACACTACACGTTGACGCTACGCTATTTAGGACGGCGTTTAGCATGCTTGAAATGGAATGGAGAATTTTTGTGTTAAAAGCTGTTTATTTATTTATTAATAGGTATTACTACAGCCACATGATACATATTAACACATTTATAATTTATAACACATTATAAAATAGTCCTCATATTTGCCAAATTTACGGTGTACATAGCACTCAATAAATTATTTCAGAATATTAATACTAAAATACAAAAAAAAATACAAGTAGTCGCAAATTAATTCATGCTTTTTACAATTTTTGTTTGAAATATATTCAAATTATCATGAAATATATCCAAGTCTGGCATTTTATTGTTTAGCATTATACCTACCTCATTGCAAATTCGTGTCAAAGGAGACTGAAGGCCGAGGTTGGTTCTGGCAAACGGTGTAGCAAAAGTTTTGGCTAAAAAGTGTCTGGGATATCTGCTCGTTACTGTCAGGGACACATGTGATAATAATTCCTTCGATTGTAGATGTCCATTAAAGCCAGGATTCCCGGCCAAAATAGGCACGCTAACGCTTGCTCGGCCGCGCGCGACACACTTCGCGCGGACGCAGCGGCAGCGGGCAGTGAACTGTGAACTCGCGAGCGTGCCGCGAATCGAAAATCACTTAAAATTCAATTAAAAATGAAATAATTAAAAAAAAATACTTGAGACGGCCGGAATCTCTTGACCATTCAATAACAATTACTTTCCTATATTTTTCATTAACTAAAACCAAGTATAACTACCTGCAAGTAATAGGATATTTGGTTTACGATTAGACAGATGTTTAGAATGTTATTTGATACAGTAAAGTAAAGTTAAATGTATGGTGGGTAATGTTTTAAAGATTCCAACCGTCTCTGTGCTCTAGTGATACGTACCACCGGTATCAGACGCAGAGGTCCCGGGTTGCATTTCCAGTATTGTATTTGGTTTTGTTTGTGGCAGAACTTGTCCGCCCACCGCCCACCTGGCTAGCTACTACCATCTAATCTAAGTCTGATGCCTTAACAACGATGATTGTTCTGGCAGTTAGAGTTAAGATAGCGAGTTCCTCAGTGGTTGTGTATTCCGGCTGTAGTACGCTTCCACCTTCAGCCTCCAGGGTGCCTACCATCAACTTTAAGACAGCGATTCAAAAATAGCGCGATGCAGAATAGGTTCCTAAAATGAATTGCTTTCTTTCGTACTCTGATCTTCTAAAAACTGGATCGCAAATGAATTGCTAAATGTGAATGACCGAACGATTTGTGTCCTTATTTCTTCTACTCGTCTCTTTCACTCGATTCTGTCATGCCCGGAGAGTGAGAGGGACGGGTATAACCTGCAGGTGTCATGTTAGCTTGGCCGAGTTATAAGTCAAATAAGCCTACATGACAGCTAAGCGGCTGTAAAATGTCATTGAATGATCACTGAATCGCTGTCATTGATATTAAGCTATCGTGGTACGAATAAGCGAAGCAGATCACTTTAGGTCCTAAACAAAACCGCAATAAGAGTTGATGTTAGTCACCCAGATCTTATTACCCCATTGTGGACAAAAAAGATACCACTATCGTCCAGTATTTTGTATGTCATTAAGAATTTATTAGAAACGTTACCTGTGTGGGAAATTGATCATCTGCTATTTATTATCTTGTTAAGAAATATTACACCTCACCGGCATCTATGTGATAAATCTACTTATCTCATTTAATTAGGAATTATTACAAGTAATTTGCGTGGGAAATTGTCACCTGCCTATTCAGAGATAATGAGCCGTGAACCGTATTCAAAGACTCGAAGGCTTTTAAGGACCGCGCTTAAAGACGGAACGGACAGGCACGGAGAGGCTACGCACGTGCGTCAATTTAGCTTTGCAAAAAATAATTGTATCCACCGAAACCTACATATACCTCTACATGAATGAGAGATTTTCTGCCAGCAAATAAAAAAAAAGTTTATTTATTAGCTCGCTAGATGGCGCTGACCTGACATGTACCTCATCTGATCTGACCTACACTTGTATTTCAAAGTTGTGCAAGAAGGTGCAAGGCCAAAAAAAGATGACGTTGACGGAAGAAAAGAAATGTCAAACAATTCTATTCCTCTTGTTTTGCGTTGCAATACCATACCGACCATACCGCGAGTTGTAGATAAGCCTTTTCAGTCCTGTAAATGTTTTTTTCCTTCTGCAAGTGCTTTTTTTTTAATTGACCGCCTTAACGTAGACCCCTTGCCAGCAAATAAAAAAAAGCAGACCCATGTCTGATGAACGCCATCTGTTGAGTTTTTTGGAACTAACTTTTTCTTTTTTAATCATCTGTCAGAAAATCCCTCATTGAATGAAATCAAACAAATGAGCGATGCTGCTGAAATGCGCTGAAAACCGCTGTGGACCGCTGTGTTTCCGCTCTATGCGCCGGCCACGCCGCCCCAGCCGGCGAGCGAGCTAAAGGTCACAGCACATACATCAACTCGGAAAGGGATCGTAAACGTATCAACTCGAGCGGTTCAGTATTCTTTGTATGAAACCCCCTACTGCAAAGACTAATCGGAATCGTAACGTAATCGCCTCGCCTCGGGACCAGCTCACGAACCGCTTTGCGGGTCGCTCAACTTGCTATCCCCGCGCTTACCGCTAGTCGTCCACGCGCTCACGTCTCTCCGTACCCGAGCTTACGGCTCTACGCACAGTGGTCTGAAAATGAAAATGAACATAATTTTATTTTTATTATGTTATGACATTTTTTTTTTTTAAATTTGTCTTTTTTTAAATTTTTTTTTATCATTTTTTACTGTGAGGCCGCTGGGTGGCGCGGACCAATCAATGTCGACAAGTTATTGACCGGACAGAAAGAAACTACCGACAAAAAAATTTAAACTGACGCCTATCCAGCCTATCTAGTTGCTAAATTTGTATGAAAAGACGAATTATTTTTTTTCATATCCGACAAAAAAATCTTGCTGTACGTTGTTCAGCATGATGGTCTGAAGCCATAGTTAAAGTTTTTGCAAAGGTGCCCCTAACACCCTGTATGTGCTGCAAGTGGAGGAATTGCTGTAGAGTGCGCTCCAGATAAGTCTGCGCGCGGTCGAATACTAAAATCCTTTACCGCTTAGCACAAAAAATGTACTGTAACTAGCGCCAAAACGCCCCAGTCGCGCCCAGAGTTATCTGACACGAATTCTAGTCAATATTTTGAATATACTAGATTTTTGTAAGATCATAATCTAACATTTTATTGGTGTGATCAATACGTATTAGATTTTGTAACAAGAGTCTACGAGCTAAGCCGGAGATAACTAGACGTCACTTCATTATATTCGATAACTTGTTTAAGTAGGTACTGCAATCTTTAAAATTTTAAATAGTTTTATGTATGTCTTTCATATACAAATAAGAACATTATCAACAGCAGAAGAGAGTCTTACAAATTAATACATACCTAGTAGATCAAACCCTAAACATCCCAAAGCAGACATCTTATAATATTTCCCATTATACAATATCTCAATATTTCCATTCACATAGTAAATCAGCTAATGTTGTTTTGTATGTTATCAATATGCATTCATTCGCAGTGTATTTATCGTGTTTATCGAACAAGGGCCTATTCCTGGAAGCCCGGGACGCTTGACTGAACCAATGTGCCTATTTGGGTCCACAAAACAACCGTGCCAATTTCACGTATTGATAATAATATATTAATATTGTACATACCTTGAATATATTCATATCATTTGCTGTGATCTTTGGATAAGTAATAATAGTTTGTGTAATGAAAAGCAACATTGATTAATGTATCATTCAAAAGCTAATGTTTAAACATAATGTGGAATTTGCTGTAAAATGAAAAAAAAACATACAAAATTCTGTCATATCTGGCTGGGCAACTGGCCGGATGAGGTTTCAGTGACCTTGAGGTACAAATCACCTTAAAACCAGCTAGTGGAAAAGGCAAGGGGAAACCATTGGGACTAATATCCCACGACAGTCAACATGGAAAGACACTAGACACTATTACTTACATACCCATCACTAAGTATAAGTAGGAATCACAATATACTACATTTATTATGCATTTACGAAGGTGTAAATAACAAACAAGTTTTGAAAAATCCTTGAAGGCGATGATTCCCGGCCGACATAGCACGCTAACGCTTGCTCAGCCGCGCGCGATACACTTCACGCGGACGCAGCGACAGCCGGGCCCCCGATCTCGGTGGAGTGCAGCGCATGCGATGGACGATTTCCATCAATGAAAATGTCATGCGAGCATATTTTGAGGCAACAGAGGCAGGAACTGACGACAACCTTGTGAAAGGTGAAAAAGATAAAGAAAACAAATATCTTGATTTAGCTCACGAGATTGTTGACATGTGGGACATTGATTCAGCAATTGTTGTTCCGATAGTCATATCTGCCCAAGGTCTGATAGCCAAGAGCCTCGATAAACACCTTAAGAGGCTTGCGTTAGGTGGATGGATCGGGAGTCAGATGCAGTAGGCAGTACTTCCTTACTTACGCGAGAAGGTTCCTGTCTCTGGATTCTTAACCATCGGTAGCCGGGACCCTGATCTTGCTGCCGTTGGGGAACTGCACTTTTGTATTTTTAAATGTTATATTTTTTAGTGTTATAGGTACATTGTATAAAAATTATGTTTAGAAATATCATTTTGTAAGTATTTTAAATGCAATAAAGGGAATAATAATAATAGAACTGAAAACTCGCGAGCGCCCCGCGAATCGAAAATCACTTAAAATTCAATTAAAAATTAAGTAGGTAATAAACATTTTAAACTTATATAACGGCCGGAATCCCTCGGCTTTTCAAAAACACTTATTTTCGTATATTTTTCATTAACTAAAACCAAGTATACTGCAAGTAATAGGATATTTGGATTACGATTAGACGGATTTTATTTGACACAGTAAAATATCACCAATCGAAAAAAACGGCCGGAAGCATTAGATACATAACTGTAAAATAACATATATTTTTTCCAAATTTTTTGTACTTGTGAATTGCGAGTAATCCATAATTTCAAATACCCTATTTTGGGGAATCCCAGCCTTAACATCCATTTCTCACAATACCTTGCTGTCTTACATTTGTTTTTTTTTCTTATACCTCCAACGTACGTCTTACATTTGTTAGGCGGGTGGATAACCTCCACATTTAGTCAAAGGAAGCTAATGCATCGTATCGAAGGGAGGGAAGAGTGCACCAAAGGAGGCAAAAAGAGGGAGATAACATTCCCAATTCGTTTTGCATTCGATTACGGTCCCGGCTTTGTCTAGCCTCTTATAGTTTTCTGTTCCACGCTCCTGTAAGTAGAAAGGATAATCAATAAAAGCTTCAAGGGTTTTTTTATTCAATTTTTTATTTATTGTCTTTTACTCCCTTCCGTATTTGATTTTCGACTTGCTATCAGCTTGGAGAAACGAAGGCACACAGACTCCGATGGCTTGGTCACGTCGAAAGAATGGGATTGGAGAGGAGCGCCAAAAGAGCCTATCTCGGTCAAGCAACTGGCCGACGCCCGGTCGGACGCCCCCGCTACCGATGGAGAGGCGTGGTGGAGGCCGATCTACGTGAGCTCGATGCTGGGGACTGGCGCGAAACTGCAAAAGATCGAGATTGATGGCGAGCTCTAGTATCGGAGACCAAGACACATTTTGGGTCGCTGAGCCACCGGAGTAAGTAAGTAAGTAAGTATCAGCTTGCACGAAACTTAATATTTTAGCATTAATAATGAGATTCAGCTAGAACTCTAAAAACGTTAAAACTTTGTGGTTAAGAATCGAAAATATTAGAGAGTTTTAGTAGTAGTCATATCCTATAGATGTCGCTGTTACTTTTTTAAAATACACTTGTCATTTTTTGTTCAAAGTTTGATCATGCAGCCAGCATATCATTACTAGGTATATTATAATTATCTACATACCACGTTCGTTCGATGTGAACGAAGAGTTTTAAATAAAAAAAAACATATTTTTAGTGTTTCTATAGGTACGTGTTTAATGTAAAAGTTGTTTTAATTCAATGAGCAGTAATCATCATCATCATTTCAGCCGTACGACGCCCACTGCTGGGCATAGGCATGAGCAGTAAGGTACGCGCGAAAACTTTAATTGGACATAAATATACCTATGGACAACTTAAAAAAACAAAACTAAATACGAAACTAGTAAATGACATTTTGCTCGCGTTCTTTAAAACCTTTAAAATGTAATTGCATTTTATGTTCCATGCAATAACAGCGATATGAAATTTCTCTCCAGAGCGGCGGCTAACGGCTTACGTCCAGCTGTAATATCGTTAGCTGAGTTTTCATTAACGCCACAGTAAGGCTTTGTCACTATATTTGTTCCAGAAAACGAAATTGTATAGCGCAATCAACACTTCAACATTTGTTTCAATGGTGCAACACTCTTATTGCAATGGAAGAAGGTTTATTTTCCAAGTGAAAACTACAAGAGCGACAATAGTCATTTCTGTGCACAGTGGTTATGATCGCTCCATTCGGTGGCATTTTTGTGGCGCGCTTGAACTGAGACCGTTTCGTTTGTAATTGGTAATAACCGGAGACATTCCGGGATTATTCCGGACAAACATCGGGAATTTGAAACAATTGAACGTTTTTATACATTTCATTTGCGAATTTGAACGACCGAATGGGAATAAAACAACTTTGGTTTGGGAATGTGTAAATGGAAATCGTTTAATTAAACTCTCGCATCGTTTCAAGCACTCTCGTGTACTAATAGAGTTTAGAGTCCTTCTTGTGGGCACTCTGCCAAAGCTATAAGTACTGGAATTTACCTGGGACTGAATCATGTTAATTTTAAATGATAGAACCAAAGCGTAAACGTTGTCATTTCAGTCAAATTTTTGACAAAATCGTTGATTTACTTTATCGGTACCCTAGCATGAAACACTATCGTTATATCGAATAGTAAACTATACTGACCAAAAGCTGTCAAAGTGCTGCAAATTTCAGTTCCTTTCATACAAAATAACACAATCACGATATCGGTTACCATAATGACAATTTATCTGATCTAAGAATAGTTATCGATATAATTCTATTTCTTTTTTGTATTTTTTTTGTAAAAAAGGTTATTTTTGTAATGGTAACCGTGACTTATAGCTGTTTTCACCAAAACTTGTGAATCGCCTTAGATACTACCCTAAAAGTTAACTCGGCACCTGAGTGTAAGCGACGTTTTCGAGCCAGGTGCCAAGTTAACTAGTTCGGGTAGTAGTTAAGCAAAGACTTAGGCGATTCCTAAGTTTTGGTGAAAACGGCCATTACTGAATCGGAATAATATAGTTAAATATAAAAATCAGTAGATGGGTATTATTAATTAAAATTGAATTCAGTTTTAAGTGAAACAATTCGAGTGTTACAATACAAATACAATTAGTGTGAAGGATCAAACTTATGAGTCTCAGTTTTAGAGACCACCTAAGTATATATTGACTGTAAATAACGTTATTACGAATTAAAAGCTCGTAACAAACCGGTATTATATTTGCTGAACTTATGAGCAATTCCCATCATTTCTGAACATAACACAAATCTCGTAAAGACCTATTATGATTCGACCCCAAGAAGCCATTTCTCTCCAATAAAAATCATAAAAGCTACAATGTAATGTATAATTAAGATGTTATATCGTAAACCTCGAAGCATTAAAAATGTGAACATATAGTATCGAGACGAACGGAAAGAGATCTGGCTAGTGCCATAAACTGGGTTCGTTTTACGATCGTGGCTGGAACCATAAGTGAATTGAAATAAGTAATGCAACTCTTGATTGATAAAGTAAAATTTTAAATTCCATCCTCTGGTTTGAACTGGTCCAAAGTGGAGGCAGTATTTAAAATCGGCATCGTAAACTCTGAAAACCTGTTGACTTAAATGAGTTTAATAATTCATTAATTTGCAAGGACATGGACATTAAGAGGATTATTCACTTGAACACTTCTCAGGCTCCCTTGAATAAGTTGTGTACTACCTAATTTAAGTACATAATTATGTATGATAAATTAATAAATCTTTACCAGTTTCACTCATCATTTCACTCACTCATCATCATTCATCACTTTTTTTTCAAATAAAAATTACCGTTAATGTAACTGTTATCGTGATGGTATTATTTTGTGTGAAAACTAGAGCAGCGCCTCTTTCGGTCGTATAAGGAGCTGAAATTGAATACATCTTCAACAGCCGCACTTTGACAGCTTTTGAAGGGAGCTATAATTTACTATTCGATTACTATAACGATAGTATTTCATGCTACGGGTCCTAAAAGTCTCATACCTTCCGAAGCTGATAGAACGTTAATACATTTGGCAGCTGACTTTGCCTGTCGTATAAGTATAAATTTAGTCTGCTAATTTGATGACGAAATGATCAATTGAGTGTGATAATCGATTCGCCACTTTAAACTCAGCCAATAGCTTATTTTGCATTTGCATTTATTTACAGGTAATAACTTCTACATGATAAATAATTACTGCTCAATCGAGATATTATTGGTACTAGATATTACTAATATTACTGCCTTTTGTTATACTGTGGCGCACCTTGGAGCCAATAGCGTCCTTAGCAATAATTAGAGAGGCCAGCAGGCTGTATTCAATCACGGGATTTACTGCCGGGATCAGCTCGAGATCCCGCGTCGCCGGTATAAAACGCAGCGATAAATGCTTCTTCCGCAATACAAGGATTTTATTATCATGAGCATACCTTTTTATAGATTTTATTTGAACTATATTGCGTTTATTTGTCAAAGATCAATATTGTTCATCAGAAAAAAATTGCTTATACTTTTCAACTTTTTGCAACTCATATATTTTCTTTTCCTGAACACCAATGCTAGAAAATTAATATAACGAGGACAGAACATAGTTCTTGCTAAAGTAGTTCATATAAGGGAGGATTGAAATTTTTTCGCGACGATGAGAATTACCCAAAAATGAAAAATGGGCTTGAAAACATAATTTAATTTTCATTCATTTATTAAATAATCACGGAAAAGCAAAGAATGATTGTTTTTTTCATATGATAAGTAAAATAATACAATTTAAAAGTACAAAATTATATCCAAACGTATCAAATAGAAGAGATACATGCGTAACATACCCGCAAGCCGACGTTAAAACATTAAAAGTAGGGCAGAGGTACCCTTTGTGGCCACTTTAAGGATTTTTTGACTTTTAAGCACTAAGTACTAAATGGTCTTAGGTATTTAAGACACAAGTTATATCTCAAATTATAGATAATTTATCTACCTTTAAAGGTACATTTTTCAAATATACAAAAGTAAAATAGTTTTTTTAATATTACACACAATGTGTGAGACGTGCCAAATGTACCGGTTTTGGCCACTTACTGATAGTTAAACTTTTGTAAGTATTGTGAAAAATCAAAACGAAACCCAGGTAAAATCAATATATTCTAATGCGCTAGAAACCAGTCAATTGCAAAACAACAATTTGATTGTAAAAAACAAAGGTTTAAAAAGTATTTCATTCAAAACAAATTTCTTAAAATTTTCATACAAAACATTTTTTCAAACAAATTCAATTTCAAAAAAATGGAATTCATTGAAAAAAAACTTATGACATAAGGAATTCTAACGATTGTTATTATTGCCTTAAAATACCTTATTTTAATTGCCTTTATCAAAAATGGCTAAAAGTTGTTTAGAAAACTTTTAGAGCAAAAAGTGGCCAAAACCGGTACAGTGGCCAAAACCGGTACAGTGGCCAAAACCGGTACGCCTGCCCTACTTAACATAGCCTTTTTATCAGTGCTATTATGTGCTATTTTTTGTATTATTATGGTGAAAATTTTTGGCAGCTTTATTCTAAAAGTGTATTACAGACAGAGTCTAATTTACAATGTGCCCCGAACCGTACACTATCTAATTATTTTAATTAAGCACGGTGTACATCCATTAATTACCGGCGAGAGCAAAGAGACGAGCGAGAACAACTTTAATTTACTTTATTCGCTTCATTATAATTTTGCCAACACCGGACAAGCCCTGAAAAACGCAAACTTTTGGATAATGATGTCTGCGTATCGATAGTTTAGTTATCAGCTCATAATTGAAAAGAATCTAACTGATTGTTCTCAATTAAAAATAAAGCTAGTAAGACAGTGAAATTATAATTTATTTAAATAAAACAATATTTTATTGTGTCCAACAGTGAAATGAAACTAAAATTTGGGTCAAACATCTTGTCAGAATTATAACAGTGTGGATAATATAATGCCTATATATCAAAGTCAAAGTCAAAGTCAATAAATTTTTATTCATATAGATTAAATAAAATTAATGCTTATGAATCGTCCAACATTTTTTTACCTACCACCTGTTATGGACATCTTTTAACTGACAAGAAAAACAGGCGAAAAAAACTCATCAGCTTTAACAGAAGCTTTATTATAATATATATATATATGATAATTTATGCCTAATAAATATAGTCTGGCTGCTCAGAGAATGCGATCCTGACAGGTCGAGAAACCTTAGAAAATAGACCGTTTCATTCAAAATTGAACTTTACTCCAACGAAATAAGTAAACGTCAGGATCGCATTCTCTGAGCGGCCAGACTTTAGGGTTTTTTACGACTTAACTATTACACTAATAAAGAAAACTGAACTTTATAAACCGTTTATTTACACAAATAAATATAAAAAGAAACAAGTTTAAATAAAGCAATCAATATACACCGCTAAATACAGGTACCTATAGACTTCACCAAACTATCGATAACTTGGCCGAATGAACCTCTCTATCTCCAACAGAATGTTAAGTTGACTTTACAAGACCGTATCCGTACTTGTGTTGACTCAGAAATTCAGACATTCCTCGTTTAAGAATAATTTTCTTGAATAAATTTCTATAAAATGTTACCTCTCAAATGTCTTGAAAATTGACAAAGTATCAATGGCAATGTCTTCTAGAAATACAGTTTAGCTCATTTAAATTATAGTTGATCTAAATTTTCAATAATTTTTGAAGTTATACCTAAGCAATTTTTTGTTCTATTCAAAACTTTCTGAAATTGAATAGTTAGATGCAACAGGCAATTCTTTTATACTTTAAAGTTGAAGAATATAAAAAGAAACTCAAAACTCTTTTGACAAATAAGATTTTGGTACATAAGTAAATAACAGGATCAGGATCAGATCACACACTGCAAGCTGCGCTCTACATGCAATGTGATCGTTACTTACATTTAAACTATTTTCAATACTATGCTAGGAAGTTGTAGATAATTTTTGACAAAAGTTTTAGAATGTATCTTAATCTAGATTAACAAATTAATTGTAAATCATCATTATCATTTCAGCCGTATGACGCCCACTGCTAGGCATAGGCCTCCCCCAAGGATCTCCACAACGATCGGTCCTGCGCTGCCCGCATCCAGCGGCTTCCCGCAACTTTGACCAGATCGTCGGTCCACCTTGTAGGGGGCCTGCCCACGGAACGTCGTCCGGTTTGCGGTCGCCATTCGAGAACCTTTCCGCCCCAACGGCCATCGGTTCTCCGCGCTATGTGTCCCGCCCACTGCCACTTCAACTGAGCAATCCTTCGAGCGATGTCGGTCGTTTTAGTTCTCCTGCGGATCTCATCATTTCTGATTCCATCGAGCAGGGAAATACCAAGCATCGCTCTCTCCATTGCTCGCTGGGTGATCTTGAGCCATCTTATGAGACCCATAGTAAAAGACCACGTCTCGCTTCCATAAGACATAACCTGTGGTCGGAATAGCCATTGGGGTGAATGACCTCAAACATTATCAATAATATGGACATAGGTACCCCCGGGCCCGGGATGCCGGGATTCTAAAATTATTTATTTATTATTTATATTATATTTAATCTTTAGATCCACTAGGTAATATAATTTCGTTTTAAGGCCTTGGCCTTGGTTTTAAAGCGCGATTGGTTTCTCACTCGTCTCGTGCTTTTTGTTTTAGATTTGTCAAATGTGTCTGCGCAAACCGTTATCAATCGGCCATTTTTTGATTAAATATCAAGTACATAACAATTTTTTTTTTAATTAATAATTAAATGCGAATCTCGGATATCAGTATCAAAACATGGAATAAGGGCATGTCCACGTTATGCTAGCTTTCATGAATCCCGCGAAATGGCACTACCTATTCCGATCACTGGTCATAACTGGTAACACACACTGGTCAAAGACCTTAGTCTTGAGACATTGCATTGAGGAATTATGGAATCATTGTAAATATGCATTACTACACACATCACACTCATGCACAACTAGACAGGACTATTCCGTGTATTACATTCCTTGGGTTACATCTACTGTCTACATAGGTCTAACCATTCCTATTGGCTAAGTCCGTTAAGTCACATCCTAAGTAATCAGCACGCCTTAACGAACTTAACATTCCTACCCCCACCTGCTCACCACAGCCACTATTAAAGAATCACTCAACTGACACAGTGACCTCTGGTTAAAGGTACCGCCCGCCAGCTGAGATCTCTTACCGCGCATGCGTATATCTCATGCGGGATGTTGTCGACAAGACGTTATGCAGTACGCTACGTCGCGTCACTAGTTACGGACGTCGTCGGTGACGTCACGTGAGGTCTGTACGCGATTCGATGTCGGAAGTGTTGAAGTTACGAATGAATGGGTAGTGAAAAGTTGTTGTGGACTTTGAGTTGAACTGGTGTTGAAAAAAAAGGTAAGTTAGAATCTATTTTTGGTTTTGTGTTTGATTTTAATGTTTTGCTCATTAGGTATTTTCAATTTCCACGTGTTTTAAGAAGCTTTTGGAGTGAGTAAGTAATTTGTTTTAATTGCTTTACAATAATTATAAATCTTTTATTGATATTGTAGTAACAAAAACAAAACACTACCAATGCAATAAGTCCTAAGGTTGAAGTGCAATTAAGCCATATTATTATTACTACATAAAAAAAAGATACCTATATAGAGGCAAGTTGTTTTTTTTTTATTATTAATTCTTCTAAATATTATGCATGGTAGGTGTATTAAAAAAGAAATGATTTAAAATATTACCTCTCGTTGATGACTTGTGAGAAAGTTGCAGTTCTTGCATTTCGCAATGTCAAATTTAGGTTTATGAATAAAACAATTATTTAATATTAAAATACATCTAATCAGTATAATAGTATCTGATGCAGAGAAATTACTTATTAAGTGAATCAAATTATCACTTATCACTTTAGTGTATACTCATTTATCAATCGTATAGATACGATAATTTTTTTGTAAACCATAAAATGGGTTTTAATTATTATTCCATTGTATCAAATTAATCATCACAAAATTAAGGTGAATTTAATATGTCATTCATAATTATCTAATTAGTTTAAGCGATACTTAAATATTAACAATACACTGACATTAATCAATTACGTTTCAACACTAAAATAAAAGTTCCAAGTAAGTTAGTTCGTAAGTCGTATAAACTGAATAAAATATTCACGTACACTATTAATTCATAAAACATATACGTAATATTAAATTTTAGAACAAACGTTTAAACGTTTAAAAGTTTTGTTTTTTTTAATAATAGGTCTTTACCTATGAAATTGCCGTTTTGTATGGAGATTTCTGTAATTATTTTTTTTCCATACTAACGTTTTTGTTATTATTTAACGACTAATATTATGTAAATTTACAAAATTTTACACACGTATTTATGGACATTTTAACTACTAAATGACACATTCGTTAAGAGAAAAAAAATTTTTTTCACTAAGTTACAACTAATAAAGTACGAAATTCTGGAAACAAAAATAGTCGTAACTTTCGGAATAAGTTTTTTCTATGTAAATAATCAAATATCGTGGTTATTAAATTATCAAAAGTTGCTCGATACGGTCTTAATGTAACGCAATATTAAAGAAATTATATATTTCTAATATTATAAAAGTTGTTAAGTTATATGTAAAAAGAAAAAAAACGGCAATTTCATATGTAAAGACCTATTATGTTGCAACGCATCTTTAAGAATGAAGGAAATGTATGGAACCTTGTCCTCATGTCCAACAAATGTAGTGTCGTTGGAAAAGACTTTTAAAATGAAACATTATTTACTTCGACAACCTTCATCAATTCACTGTACTTTTCGAGTTATTTTGAATCTTGTTTTCATTAATTGTCATGTTCATACCGCGATAATTCCGAAACTACAGCAAATTTGCAGAAGTGGTCGTAGTCAATAATGTTCCTTTTGAAAAGACCTTTCCAACGACACTGCAATTGATGCTATTAAAACAAGGACCACAACGCCCATCGTTTCTATTACAGCACAATAATTATTAGTCATGTTCATACCGTGATAACTCCGAAAGGTCATGTTCATACCGCGATAATTCCGAAACTACAGCAAATTTGCAAAAGTGGTCGTAGTTAATAATGTTCCTTTTGAAAAGACCTCTCCAACAACACAGTAATTGATGCTATTAAATACGAGGACCAAAACGCCGCGAAAGAAAGATAGTACAGCGAATTGGTGAAAGTCATTTGAGAAGGTCATTCCAACGACACTACAATTATTGCTATTGGACATGAGGACCAAAACGCCCATCGTCCTTTTAGGATTTTATTGTAAGTAACATTTGTCCCCGCATGATCACGGATGGAGAGGACAAAACTCTCCACAAGTACACTTTTAATTTACATTAAAACAAATGAGTAAACCGTAAAAATGTTTTATTCCAACGAAGGTGTTATTTCGCGTTATTCGTCAAAGCACCTATTTATACGTTGAATTTTAAACACAAATGGACGTCGCGTCGTTTGAATGTGTTAATAACTTTAGCCGTATCCCGCATCCCGGTCCCTTCTCTAATTTGTCTGACAAATTATAATAGCTGGAAAATCAGGTTCCCAGCCGTTTGGATGCCTTAACTTTGTTATGAATTTTAAACATCCCTTTAATATGAATAGTTGACGAGTTCCCTGAGTGACGACAGTGTACCCAACACTGAAATTTCGTGTTTAATTTCTAGTACCGAATTATAAAATACTAGCTTTCCGCCCGCGGCTTCGCCCGCGTGGACTACACGACGTTATCCCGTGGGAGTGTGATACTTTTCCGGGATAAAAGGTAGCCTATGTTGCTCTTCAGGCTACAAAGTATCTATGTTCCAAATTTCAGCTAAATCTGTTCAGCCCTTTTGGCGTGATTGAGTAACAAACATACAAACATCCAAACATCTAAACATCCAAACATCTAAACTTTCACATTTATAATATTAGTAGGATAAAAACGGAAAAATGTTTCGCTTAGTAGTAGTTGTAGTAGTAAGTAATTCATTCTAAAATAATTTAGTTCTTAGATGTTGGATAAGTATACTATGTGTCATTGAACTATGTACTCTCAGCACACCGGACAAATACTAGCGATTTTTGGTGCGCTTTTCAACAACGTTAGACTTTTTTTATGTTAAATAAATAAAAAAGAACCGCATGGATTTCCTATTTATAATAAAAGTCTTGATAAAGCAAAAGAGTCGACTCTTTCAACCTAAGGATTGCTTACAAAAAGGTTAAATTTTGTTTTGATTGCCACTGATATACAATTTCATGGAAATGTTAGGTACGTACTTAGAATTGTATTTACTTTTCATGTGCGGTAACCAGATACAAAAATCATTAGTAACATTTTTAATTAAGTATATATAAGTATGTTCTGAAATGTTTTTCTTATGAAAATTAAAAGTAATATCTAGTACTGTAAAAAGTACAAACATTCAAGCTCCAAAACCATCAAAATGCAGAATATGCATAGCGTGATAGCAAATACTTAGTCGAAACGTTCAACCAAAGAACAGCGTTTAGTTTCTGCATTGATATTATCGCTGCGAACATGACTCGCAATATTTATGCTAACTTATGTTACACATAAACAAATAATTTTATAGTCGAAACATTAACTTAAACAAAGTTTGTAGGCTTAGATTAGGACATATACTCGTATAGTAGCGTTTTATAATAATAAAATAATAAGAATAATATTATTCTTGTTATTGTTTTCGCGCTCGCTAGTTTGCTTTTTAATCTGGCCATCTATGTAAGTCCTACACCATTTTAGCTTGGCAATGAACGTGTTAAAATATTTTCTGTATCAATAATAATTCTAATTTCTCCAAGTTTTGTTACCAGATTATAACTTTCAGTTTTGTAAACTTAAAATAAAATTAAAAACCCCTAACACAAAAAAATAAATCAAAAAATATACAAAATAAAATTTCTCTCTCGGTCCGGCGACCACAAAGAGAGAAGAACTAAAAGGGTATGTTATATGTTGGGGGTACCCCGACCGAGAGAGTTTTTTTTTTATGTCGGTGGTTTTTATTCATATGGCTACGGGAATCAAGCGGGGTATACAAGTTGCAGCTAGTTTACTAATAATTATCTACGATATTGAGCAAATATGTCAAATCACTTACCTAGTTCACGATAATTATATTTGTAACAATGCAATGATGATTTATATTCGGTCTGACCTATATCATATCGGGGACCATCTGAGGGCGCGCCAGCCATTTGCCTACCGTCCCTTTGTACGGGAATCAAAGACTTTTTTCAAGTACCTACAGGGTGGCAATAGGGTTGTTACCACCAATTATCTAAGCCCATTTTAATTTCATTAAGAAACTGTGTCATGGAAAACTTGATAACGGATAAATATATACTTAAATACTTTTTGTTTGTAAATACATACTTAATATACATAGTAAACACCCAGACCAAGACAAATAGACAATGTTCATGCACACAAATATTTGTCTTGTTCGGAAATCGAACCCGAGACCACTGGCGCAGAAGGTGGGTAGCCTACACCTGCGCCAAATCGGTCGTCACGTAGTTTTACGTGGTTAGACTATGAATGATACGAGTAGATCTATGTCAAATTAATTCATGGTGAAATAAATAGTTGAAATTAAAATTTATATTTATTTTTATGCATTCACAATGCAATTCTGTAATTATAGGAAAAGTTTAGTTAAAAAACCACCAGCGCTATATGTAGCTGTTTAAGTAGCTGAAAGCCTGAAAAGCTTGAAAGCTTATTACAGGGCTGGTGGCTTTTTTGTATCACAATTTTTCTTTGTAAAAGCTTTGACGTTTTTATCCATGGATAAAAGAAAAGAGATTTTTACTGGAGAAAAGTAACTTAGTTTTAGTGAATTAAGCGCTGAGGTAAGTACGGATATTATCATCATCATGATTTTAAGTACTTACATGTAATGGAAAAGGGAAATGGATCGCAATGGAAGAAAGCCAGTTTAAGTTATAATTGTGCTATTCTAATAACTCTAATAAATATCAGCTAACAAGAAACTTGACTTAAAAAAATAAATGAGGCTATCACTTGTTATCAATATGTTGTAGTTGTTTTCCCTTTTTACCTCGTCGTACATATTTTTACAAGCTTTTTACTAACTTGCCATATTAGTTAGTTAGTATTTTAGTTAGTTAGCGGGGGACAAATCTTGCAAGCTTAACTTGACCCACTTCCCAGTATCTGATAGAGCTGAAATTTAGTATACATGTCTAGTTCAGACGACAATACAATATTAAAGTACAGTCAGCAAAAAAGCTTGTCATAAAAATGATTTTTTTACTAAAAAACTTATTTATTAGTTGACATTCATTCTATGCAGGAGCAGCCCTACGTACGGACGCTTTGTTGAGCAAACTTCGCGTGCGCCCTTTGAATTTGAATGGCATCTAATTGTATGGCTATCAAAGACTGAGATGACGATGAAACGGTATTAGCTTTTTTGTGAAATTAGCGCTGGATGAGGCGAAACTGTTTTTACGGGTTTTTAGGTAGCTCTTTGTTGAGTTTTTTTTAATATGAGGGTGTGATAAAAAGCTTGCTTGCGTCAAATGTTTGTATGGAAGCGTATTTCAGTTATGTAGAGGCCTATAATATGTTGAATCCTAGTTATTTTTTTTAACTGCTTAGGGATTGTTTGTTCACCGGTAATACAAACAGTCGTTTAAATCACATAAAAAAGGGTTTTCCGCTACATCCGTTGTTTGAGAGATAAAATTTTGCTCTGAACTACAAAACTTTAAGATCTGACCAAGCGTCTACAAAGCGGAAGTGACGCGGGAACGTCAGTCGCGTGTCAGTTGCGCGGCAGAGGCTGTCAGTTCATTTCAAAATCCGGCGGTACAGACGAACCAATTCAATCCTGACGCATTTTGCTAATATTTGATTGAATCAGGCGTCACCTGGCGGAAGTCCCTAACCATTGTGAAAATTAAATATATGTAGCTTTCTTCCGCAAATAATCACAAAACGTGCACCTTCACCGACCACACTATTTATTTTTATAAAAAAAAAATTACATTAAAAACATAAATTTACTTAAAACAGTGTGACAAAAACAAAAATTTGTTTGTTCGCACACTGGCATACACCGTCTTACGCTAACATAAATAAGTAGGTATAAAAATATCAAACATAGAAAGAAACATTCATTAGGTTAAGTTTTTTTTTTGTTTTCAATTTACCCACAACAATATTTGTGAGGATCGTTCGTACTTAACAACGCTGGCGAACCACTCTACACGTGTTTGGCACCAACCCGGGGCATCCTCAGGAGATGTTTGACCGTATGCAATCCAGCACCGAATGCAAATACGGCGGTCAAAATGGACCATCGGCTGTCAACACTATGATAATTACTTTTGTTATAAAAATTACCAATGGCGCGGCACGTCAGAAAAGGCTATACACATTAAGTGCTGACCCCACACACAACCACTACACCTGGACGGGCACATTTTGTATAGGAAATGAAAATACAATTTACATGTACCACTGTTTGCCGTCACTATCGACCGTGTGGGTGATACCGTCCACAACACAACCGTCGGCGACTCTGCGAACTACCGGCCGGCCACATCGAAAACACAACATTGCGTCGACGGCACGACAGTAACCACATCGACATTTCCACGCTTTGTCGCACAACCACAACGCAACCATACGCAACTGCAAAAAGCTGCATCGACACTATTCACATGTAACCACATTTTGTGGCTGCGATGTGGTGTGGTTGTGGTACGTGTGGGTTAGCCCTTATGGCCACGACGCGAGAACAGCAGCATTGTCAAAAATAATGAAGCTTTCTACTGGTGAAAGAGTTTCAGTAGTTTTTGAGTTAACTTATTAAGATCCCGCATCGCTGAAGCGTAGGTTTGGGTTCCATCTTTTTTATGCTAATTGCACTTAAAGAATTTCATGCTATTGCATTTGTATTTCTTTTTCGAACGGATAATAAAACCTTAAGCATAACAAATCACAATAATTGATGAACAATCTTTCACAAACTTTCTCGCAAGAAGTCGTTCGGAACGTTCCCGTATATTGCGTCACAGACGTTATTCGATCTCAAAACAATCGGTAAGAAAAACCAGGGGCCATAAATAACTCGCGGGTCAGGCGCATATCAAACACTCGTTAGTATCGACTCGTACAGGCGGCGACATGTAACGAAGAGGTTTTTGCGATATAACTAATGTAGCAAAAAGGTATTGCTTCTTATGTGACTGTGAAAAACAGTTCCGGAGGGATTCATAACGATTCCGTAACTCAGCGGTCAGAGCATTTGCTCCCGGACAATGCGGGTTCGAATGCCACTGAAGTTACTTGTAAAACAGGTATTTTTTTCTTATACTTCACTTTCAATATAAATTAGTAAGGTGATAGTTGAAAATCAGTGTTTCTGCTCAATAAAACATTTCTACGGTGGTGGCGTGTGAGGCGGGTCGTTACGTTCCCTAAAATATGGTTGAGCGAAGCGATGGCTGGTTCATGCGTCATGCTCGTGAACGGGTGCTGCCAGTGGGAATGGGTCTGCTCTTATCTGCTTGCCTTAAAATGTGTTTTCTTTTGTTTTTATTCATTTTATTAAGAATTACATTTGAAACATGTATGGCGCAACTTGCAGTATATAGTAGAATTGTCTTTTGTTTTTAACTAATATTAAAGCTTTAAGTAGAGTTCCTAAGTACTTAATTGAAAATTGTTCACCGCTATGATCATTAGTTCGCCTATACTTAACTGTATTTATCATAACCCATTGTGTAATTGTGATGGAAACTGACCTTAGTCATACCATGTTAAGGTCATTTTTCAATTTGACGACTCTGTATGAAATAAAACAGGGAGAAAAAAACAACCCTTGGAGTTTCTTGCCGGTTCTTCTCCAAGGCTTGTAGGGCTGTAGGGTTTGCGAACCGATGGCGTAGCTTCTATGACGTTCACAAGTATTGTAAATAACAATCTAAATTGAATAAACAAATTTGAATCTTGAATCTTGAATTTTGAATCTGCCTCCGGGCAAAAAACTACACTTGAACCTTACTGCTCATACGTACCTACAATTCTTTTGTTTCTACAATATGTGCTTTGTTTAATTTAATATTATGCTTTCTTTATCTACATACAAGTAGATACATACAACCTTCTTAGTGTTAACCTTGTTTGTAATCTATACTTATATTACCTACAAACTTTTACATGATAAGCCGTAGCTCTTATGGCTACGAAATGTTGCCGTAGCAAAAACGCTACGGAAGTGTAACCGTAGCAGCTACGATTCTACGATTCTTTAGTAGTAAATTGTGGAAAAGTTATATTTTTTTTTCAAAGTTCGAATAAATAACTTCAAAAATGAAAAAAATATATCTTTAAAGTACCTTCCTTTTTGAGGTCGGTGCCGGCGGAGCCTTTTTCTAGCTTTATCTTGCTCCTGGCTGGCAACGACATCAAAACCATAGGAAATTTAAAGATATTATTTTTTAATTATCAGGTGACATGTACTTTTTGGAGTTGGTTAATTTACTTAAATTACTTTTTTATTTCTTAATTTTTAGTGTAGTTTGTATCAAAAACCATAAGATACCCATATCTCAAAAACAAAATAACCGATTTTATTAAGACTTGGACTGTTCCCTAAGTTGGAGTACACCCGTCTCAAATCAAAAAGGATTATCTTGATTTGGCTTTTAATTTTTGAGATATTCATTGACAAACATACATACACTTACGAAATTTAGCACAAATGCTTTGAACGCTTAAATGTAAGGCTATACTCAAATATTATCCAATTCCAGCAATATCACACACAAACAGGTCAAACAGATAAGTTTCTTCTTTTTTGAAGTTGGCTAAAAAGAATATATGTCCTACTACACTGATAATTAATGACCTTAAATGATGAACATTTTTAGACTACGTAAGAATTACAGTAAGTAAATAGTACAGTAAGTATTCTGTGTATGTATCAAACACCGGACTTAACACGTAACAGACACATTAGTTATGGTTAGCAATTAAATAAAGCACTTGTATAAAAATAATGCTTGTAATTAACCATCCACATGCCATTGTCACAATGACTAATTTACGTGCTGAAGGCTGTAACTTTCAACCTAGTAATGGTGTGATTAATTTAAAATGACATAAGCTTAAACAATGAGAAATTACTACAACAGGTGATTTGCAAATACAGAAAAAAGTCAGACAAATGCCTGTGTTAAATAAAAAACTAAGAGTTTTGTGTGAACGACTCCGTGGCTCAGCGGTCAGAACATGTGCCCGGACAGTGAAAAGTCCCGGGTTCGATTCCCGACGAAGCTACTTGGAGAAATGGGCATTTTTTTGTCTAATAAGAGTATATCATTTTAAAAAATACTATTTAGAATCCTGCTGATAGCAAACATTTTGCAAGAGTACCGCAATCACAGACAAAAATGTGCTTAAGCTAAATATTTTAGGTGTATAGTCAAACTATAGGATCCAAAAATACTTTTTAAAATCTAACTGATATATAGTTCAAATGCATTTATGACTCTTTTGAATATAAAATACTATTTGAATTTTCAACTAATAGTTTCAAAACTACATCTACTGACTTTAAAAGTTAAATAAAGGCGGCGACGCTAGTAGACGCTTTATTCAATGCAGCATGCAAAATATTGACTTTTTTATCCACAACGGGGTAGCACTATATTCATTACACCTGTTTTGTTAAGTGAAGTATAATCCATCTTTTCAGCTCTAAATACCGAAACACAACAAATGCTAAGAACATTGTTGTTATGGCATCAGACTTAGATAAGATGGTGGTAGCTAGCCAGGCGGACTTAGAAAAACCTACCACTAACCAAACCGCATACAATATTTAATTTTACCCCCACTGGGAATGGAACCTGGGACCTCTGGGTCTGATACCAGTGATGTGTACCATTAAACCGAGGTTTCCTAGTTTTTACGACGACCTCCGTGGCCTTTAGAGGTCCCGGATTCGATCCCCAGTCGGGTAAATATTGAAATTGAACTTTTCAATATTTCCTCGGGTCTGGGTGTATGTGGTAATACCCATCGTTGTTTCCAATTTCCATAATACTAGTGGATAAGCTATTATAGGAAAATACACTGAAAGTTGTCGGCCATTGTGCAAGGAATTAAAGATACTTTCACTCGCGTGTATGTACATCAGAGAAATTTGTATTTTTGTAAGACAAAACACAGTTTATTTTTCGAAACATTCCGATTTACTTATTAGACATACAAGACATAAACAAAGATTGTTTCTGCCAAGATGTAACTTGGAAATGTTTAAAAGAAATGCTTACATTCAGGCTATATTAATCTTCAATAAGCTATCTGATGACATGAAACAATTACCACTTAACATGTTTAAGCGACAACTATCAGCATGGCTATTGGACCATTGTTTTTATGATGTAAAGGAGTATATGAATTTTAAATAATCAGTGTATATTAACAGAACTGAAATTAATTTAGACATTTATAAATAACAATTAACAAGTCAAAGTGTAGGTATGTAGTTTTGACATGATATGGACATAGGTTGTTGACAATTTTTTATTCGCAACTTGACATTAATTATAAATCTTTGTGTGTATATTGTTTTAACATGTTTGAATTAAAATGTAACTATATAATTGACAATTTTTTATTTTCAAATCGACATTTTTAATTATTTTGGAAGTCTTCATAAACATTTTGCGTGCTTCTTACATAAGGCAAAACATGTGTACCTTTTTATTTGTAAGACCGTTTTATAAACCGTGTTTTTATGCAAATAAAATATTATGATTATGATTATGATTATACTCTAGTATTGGAGCAATGTATGTGATGGTGTCCAATATTTTTAAAACTAATATATTTAATGTCATTTTTAAATAAAAAGAATCGTCTCAAACAACCAACATACACTAACGAAATTTATAACACACGTTCTTGGAAGCCTAAATATAACGCTATATTTTTTTTGTATGTTTAATTGTAGTACTTACAAACAATTATTTGCTTATTCACTAAACTTTTAAAGCTAAGATTCGTCGATTTAGTACAACTAGAGTAGTATTACCGCGTAACCGTACTAGCATAACATTGTGCTCGCTACATTATGAGCTAAAGTTTGCGCGAATCAAACTTTTAAGTACCAACTTAGGCAATACTTCATGAGCGGCGCAACTTTAAGAGTAAGAATATAACTTTATTTTACATGTGTAACTTATTTCACCATTTCCGGATTGTGGAAGAACTTTGGGTGGGTGGATTACCAATTTGACACGGATTAGAAGTACAGTCTACAGGGAAAAAAGTTTGACAGTGGCATTACAAATAACTGCACTTATTACTTTGGCGTAAAGCGTTCTTAAAGCACAAGCCACACTGTCCGTCAACTGGCAAACGCGCCGGATGATGATGTGACGTTTCACCACTTTTCATACTTCGGTCTACCTCGCTCCTGCTCACCTTCGCCCATTCGTTATTGGCGATATTACACAATTATTATTCACTTCTTCCTTTCAATTTGGATGAAGCAACCAAATTAAACAATGTGAACGTAAAAGTTAATCATTCAATGTCAATGTTGATGACTGAGCTTACACAATATTTTTACAAATTTTTTTTGTTCAACGTTCAATACAATTGAACGAAAGTTGAACGTGTAAACATAAGAATTGAATGATTCATCAGATGTTTATTCTCAGCAATGTGAATTGAAACTAATATCATCATCTACTCAACTCACGTTAAGAAAACTCACTCACCACCACCAAACAATACTCACTTCATAAAAAGAAAATGCAATAAATTAGGTATTTATTTAATTCACAGGATTAACATTCGCGATTTTTTCCAACTACTCTTGAAACTTACTGACCTGTTTGAAATCGATGCCATGCCGAAAATAACAAGAACAAAATGAACTAAGTGAATTAATGACACACGTGACTAAAAAAACCTGGTGACCAAGCGCGGGTGGTGTGAAAAGTATCCAATAAAATTTGGCTTGGCACCGTCTTCAGTTACGAAAGGTTACCCATTTTAATCCTATGGGTTGAATAAATAACCTAATATGTTTTAAGTGTTTTTATGAAGTGAGTTTGAATTTTTTGAAGTTTTTTGAAGGCGATTTAATTTTGTTTTATTTGTTTTGGTATTTATTAACGATGAATAAAGTTGAAGTTCTCGTCGAATCCAGCTTGGATGGGCAGCGTTTGGGAAGCTCCGACATATATTCGCGTCCGAAATACTTCAATGTCTCAAGACGAAAGTCTTTGACCTGTGTGTGTTGCTAGAAATGACCTATGGAAGTGAGACGTGGTCTTTTACTATGGGTCTCATAAGAAGGCTCAAAGTCACCCAGCGAGCAATGGAGAGAGCTATGCTTGGTATTTCCCTGCTTGATCGAATCAGAAATGATGAGATCCGCAGGAGAACTAAAACAACCGACATCACTCGAAGGATTGCATCATTGAAGTGGCAGTGGGCGGGACACATAGAGCGGAGAACCAATGGCCGTTGGGGCGGAAAGGTTCTCGAATGGCGACCGCGTACCGGACGACGTTCCGTGGGCATACCCCCTACAAGGTGGACCGACGATCTGGTCAAGATCGCGGGAAGCCGCTGGATGCGGGCAGCGCAGGACCGATCGTTGTGGAGATCCTTGGGGGAGGCCTATGCCCAGCAGTGTATATATATGCGGCAGTGTGTATATATTTATTCAAAAATTACTTTTATTTGTTAATACGTATAAATTTGAATATACAGCGCAGCTTGCAGTTTCCTTTTCATTAATCCTATAATATAATGGGAATAAGATTAAGATTAGTGTGTCCATTAAACTATTTGATTCCTTGTTTAGTTGAAAATTGTTTACTGTTTTAGGAAATAAGCAAAATTGTACTTAATTTAAGCGGTATTCTGTATTGTGATGGAAAGTAATCTTACTATTTGTGTGAAGGTCATTTTTCAAATTTGACGACTCTGTATAAGTTAAAACAGGCAGAAAAAAATTGCCCTTGGCGAGTTTCTTGCCGGTTCTTCTCGCTACAAGGTCTCCTGCCGTAGGATTTGCGAACCGATGGCGTAGCTTCATTGACGTTCATAAGTGTTGTTAAACAAACCTAAATTGAATAAACGATATTGAATTTTGAATTTTTTTAATTTTAGTGGGCGTCGTTCGGCTGACATGATGATGATGAAAGTTGAAGCTTAGTGTAAGATAAAAGAACATATCGATTGTATTTACTAAGTAGTAGGTACATCATAAACTAAAGTACTAAAAAGTTTAAGAATTACAGTTTTAAAGTCTGAAGCTACACCACCAGCGTCGGGAAATTATAAATCTTCGGAACCTTAGAGGATACAACCCTGCCAAAGCCATTTTTCACTAAACAAGACAATTTCTAAGGCGTAATGAAAAAAGTTCTTGTTTAGAATTGTTGCTTAACGCAATTTTCACGGTCGAACGAATCTAAATTTAAAACGCTAAAGTTTACGAGTTTAATTTTGTTACTTTTTACCTTCAGTCTATTTTCCAAGTTAATGAACTTTTGAATAAGAAACTATTTCTTATACAAAGACATTTTGTCTACATACTTGTTTTTCGTGTGTAGAAAAATAAAAGTATAATCTAGAACCTTGTATATTATAGGCACGATATTGACACCAAAACATGAGCTGATTGTTGTTGTCAAACTTTTCTGTCGTGATTTTTTTAATAATAAAATAACAAACAACGTGCCCATTATTATGACACGAGAAAGACGTATTGAAACGAAATTTCAACCCTTTTTCAATAAAAGTAAAAACAATTTATTATTTCTAAAGTTAACATAGAACTACTATTAATAAAGAAAGTTAAAAGTGCAAGCAATAAAGTGAACTGCTCAACCAACTTTACATTTTCCCTTTACGATTACTATAATAACCTAAAGTAGAAAATTTTATGAAAATCGACACAATCTGCCTTCGACCACTCGGGAATGTTCTTAAATATGAGAAATTTAAATGTCACACCGTGTCGTAGCGGATTTTTGCTTCCAATGTGACTACAGCTAGAGAATGCTCAAGCATATGCGAGTATTTTTCCGTTTTGTCTGAACTGACCCGAAGTACCTTCTCGAAAAGGGCGCGCACAGGGCAAATATATAAAGCAATATATTCGAGTGAAAATTAAGGCACTACTCGGAAAAAGTATGGACTTTTTGATATAAAACTATTGGACGGTTAGAGTTGTTATAAATCTGGTAATAAGATATATATTTCTTTATACCTTTATCTAGAATCGTATAGTTTCAGAAACACGATTTTATAATTTTGGCTCGACACTTTTTCTTTTCGAAAATACCTGTAAAAAATACGAAATATCAAGATTTTTCTTAAATGGGGTTACATATACTATTAAAAATTTGTTTAGTTAGTGGACACCAATAATATTTAGGATAATATGGAAGCATTTTTTTAAAATCGCTATAGTTTTTTAATACGCAGTGATTTTGTGTTTTTTTTTTTGCGTAATCGGCAAAATCGGTCTCGCTCCCGCGCGCGTCGTTTTCTCATTACTATCTCGCTTTAGCATATTTTTTCCAAGTATCGCCTTAATTAGACTCCATTACAAACTGACGGGGATAAACGTCAAAACAATAACAAACAACACCGATCGACGCCGACCGCCTGCCGCCGTCGATCGCCGTCATCATTCTAAAATACAGTCGAACTTAACGCTTAGCGCTAAGTTTAAGTTCACCGATTACACTAACGGCGTCTTAACCTGAACTTCTAATTAATACGTTGTTAAGTGCGACCTTGGGCAGCAGTCGAACACAACAATAGGACATTACGGTGAACGGCTAGCGTCGTTAAATAATTCACAAGTGCTTAAACATTTAATACGAGGTGGGGGTTGGGGTGACAATCCGATTACTGTGTCCGACCGATCGGACGCGAGCGACTTAGGGCGTTTGTGCACTACACTGAATTTTACCGATCCGGAAAAAAACGGATGCTTGTATTTTAATGATTAATAATTTATAATAGTAATTAATTAAATACAAGCATCCGATTTTTTCCGGATCGGTAAAATTCAGTGGTAGTGCACAAACGCCCTTACGGCACAAACACAATAGCCAGCTTAAGCTTGTGTTGTCTCGGACTAGTTGCTTTCGGCACAGGACGGTCTAGGTTTTGCTGTGGTTTCTGGAATTAGACTACAGGTTAGTAATATGCGAAATATACCTACAAACTATTAAGTATACTAACATCATTATTGTAAATAACATATTACATAAAAAATCGGCAAAGTGTCGGACTCGCCCATGAGGTTCCGTACTCACTCAAAGTACCTACCGATTAACTACACCTAAGCCAAAATACCACTGTAATTTTTTGCCAGCAAAAAATAACTTTGTTTCATAGTGTTTGTATGAATGACAATATAATATATGCGATTTTTGAAAATATGCTAATACATCAAAGACTGCTTAGTATATCTCGTTCAAACCCATTTCCTTTGAAAGTTTTTATTGAAATCTACAACATATTTTTTTTTAATTTTCGACTTTTATAGAATAGACTCTCTAATTTTATTTTAAAAGTTAGAGGTGGTGGGGAGGGAGAGGGACACACATTTTACCACTTTGGAAGTGGATATCTTTCAAAATATTGAGTTTGAGAAAAAGTGTTTAAAAAACTTTAATGTTAGTTTTAAACACAAATAGGTATGATCACATTTTTTTTAGTTTCAGTTTCATGTATTATCAACAGCTTGTTTTGTTTTATTTATACATAAAAATCGTAAAGCCGCTCACAGAATACATCTACCCAAAGAAGAAAAAAAAAGCCCTTGGCGAGTTTCTTGCCGGTTCTTCTCGTTACAAGGCCTCCCGCCGTAGGATTTGCGAACCGATAGCGTAGCTTCATTGACGTTCATAAGTGCTGTATCAGCCTAATATAAATAAATGATTTTGACTTTTGACCCCTCCAGTCTCAGGCTCAGTTGAGTCATTATAGTTTCAGAATAAAGTGGCTGTGACATACGGACACGGAAGGACAGTCCAGACAGACATAACGAATGGTTCAGTTTTTTGCCATTCGACTACGAAACCCTAAAAAGACTCTTGAAAAGTAATAATTTGATTCAACTTTTTAATTTAAATTTTATTTGAACTGCAAAGATAACATGACTTATCATTAATAGTTTAAATAAAATTAAGTACAATTAAAAATTATTTGCCGAAATTGTGCCGAAACGAACGGAAAAAACTAAAAACCCATTAAAAACACAACCAATAACTAACCGTTTAATCTGTAAAAGATTATTTTATTTAAATTCCAATATCATTTCGTCGAAAGCAAAATAACAAATACCTTTCATACTCGTACTACTTAACTGCAAATTTGATTTAAACAAGTGAAACAGTCAAAGAATTTTGTTTTATTATCCAAGTCCAGAGTAAAGCGGAATGAAAATAAGTGGAATTCTTGTTTCATTTAAATTCAATATTGACGACTTTGAAAGTAAATACTGCTACTTGCTTGTTGAAAATAATTCACATTTTTATTTCATTGTGCTAAGCACCGCATAGCGCGGAGAACCGATGGCCGTTGGGGCGGAAAGGTTCTCGAACGTTCCGTGGGCAGGCCCCCTACAAGGTGGACCGTCGATCTGGTCAAGTTCGCGGGAAGCCGCTGGATGCGGGCAACGCAGAACCGATCGTTGTGGAGATCCTTGGGGGAGATCGTTCGGCTGACACGATGATGATGATGAAGCATCGCAAAGGCATCACTATCTTTTAAACTTTCGAAATCGGTCTCGGTATGTGTGACCAAGAACTTTTCATCTCGAGCTCCGCCGTGCTTCGTGAGGCGTGTGAAGCCATTGGTCCCGGCTGCATTTTCAGTCGTTAATACCCACCAATTCGCTTTGGGCCCGCGTGGTGAGTCATGGCCCATTCTCCTTATCCATCCATAAGGAAGGCTTGTGCCCCACTGATAATGATGATTGTCAATAGGAATGGAATTAATTAAATAAATAAATAAATATTTTCTTACAATCACACCAATTATCTAAGCCCATAGTAAATTTCTTAAGGAACTGTGTCTACGTGAACTTGATAACGGATAAATATATACTTAAATACTTTTTTGTTTGTAAATACATACTTCATTTAGGGCAGAGGTACCGTTTGTGGCCAGTTTAAGGGTTTTTTTTACTTTTAAGCACTAAGTACTAAATGGTCTTAGGTACTTAAGAGACAAATTATATCTTAAATGATAGGTAATTTATCTACTACTACTACTGTGTGAGAGGTGCCAAATGTACTGGTTTTGGCCACTTATTGATAGTCAAACTTTTGTAAGTATAGCGAAAAATCAAAACCAAAGCTAGGTTAAATCAATATATTCTAATGCGCTAGAAACCAATCAATTGCAAAACAACAATTTAATTCAAAAATTACAAAGGTTTATAAAGTACTAGCTTTCCGCCCGCGGCTTCGCCTGCGTGGACTTCACGACGTCATCCCGCGGGAATGTGATATTTTTTCGGGATAAAAAGTAGCCTATGTTCCTCTCCTGGGTACAAAGTATCTGTGTTCCAAATTTCAGCCCAATCCGTTCAGCCGTTTTGGCGTGATTGAGTAACAAATATCCAAACATCCAAACATCTAAACTTTCACATTTATAATATTATATAGTAGGATTTCATCCAAAACAAGTTCTTAAAATTTTCATACAAAACATTTTTTAAAACAGAAAATTGAATATATTGAAAAAATAATTGTATGACATAAGTAATTCTAACGGTTGTTATTATTACCTTAAAATATCTTATTTTAATTGCCTTTAGCAAAAATGGCGAAAAGTTGTTTAGAAAACTTTTAGAGCAAAAAGTGGCCAAAACCGGGGCTTCTGCCCTAGGTACATAAAAACACCCAGAACTAGACAAATAGACATGTTCATGCACACAAATATTTGTCTTGTTCGGGAATCGAACCCGAGAACGTTGCAACTATTTAGTAATCTGTGCCCGAGACCTCTGGCGCAGAAAGCAGGTAGTTTACCCCTGCGCCAAATTGGTCGTCTAAATTATACTAAACGTTAGATTATATTCGTTGAAGCTCACATTTAAGCAAAAATAAACTATCAATGAGTGAGAACTGTCTAACACATGCACACACAAGCGCATCAGACGTAATTGGTCGGCAGGTACGCCTAATTCACCCCACACAATATGTTCGTTACTGGCATCATGCAAATTAGCCGGAGGTAGTGAGCGCCTGCGGTTTTCACTGCCAAAGGTGGCGGGAGTTTAACATCACGTTTAGAATGAGAAGTGACTTAGATAGACAGTACAATGAAACAATATTGTTACGGTAATCGATGGTGGTGACTGGTGATCCAACAAAGTTACTTTTCAGTTCGCCTCATCATGTAAAGTTCATTAATTATATTAATTGTTTGTGTAAGTATAGGAATAGGAAAATGTTATAGGTAATAAAAAACCAAGAGCCCTATAAGTAGCTTTCAGGCGGGGTTCGAACCCGCACCTCCGGGAATCCGATGCTCTGACCAACTAACGACGAGTCGTGTAAGCCTTCCGGTAGCTTAGTTGGTCAGAGCATTGGGCCGCATTATCGGAGATACGGGTTCGAATCCCGCCTGAAAGCTACTTAAAGGGCTCGTGGTTTTTTACAATCACATTTTTCCTATTACTTACAGAATTGAATTGTGAATGCATAAAAATACTTTCAAAATCTCAATTATATTTTGTGTTTCACATTTTCATTTTAACTAAGACTTTCTTTTTATAGGCTCAATAAACACAGCTCGTCAGTAAATATTTTAATTGCGCCGCTATTCCTTATCGCACCGAAGACATTTGTAACAAATTGGCGTCAAGTTAACGAGACAGTTACAAATTTTAATGATAATTTCTCAACGAAAATTCAGAGGACGATTTGTAATAATATTTTAACATCGGCTTCTTGTAATTAAGTCGAACAACAACAGCATAGCGAAGGCCCTTGAAATTATAAACAGTGCGCGATAAAATGGACGGTTTCTTAGGAGTAATTGTAGAGTTGAGTGACTTTTGAGTTCCTACTGGCTTTTAATGTTGTTTGAGGAGACAACTTGTAAAATGGGTTTAAAAGGTTCTTGTATTAAATGTTAAAGCCCTCATCGCATACTTAACTACCTTTATAACTCATCCAGCGACCCACCGACTCGGCTTTGCACGGCTACGCTATCAAATTAAAAATCAAATAACTTTATTTGCGACTAGTGGATAGTCGCGGTTTTACCCGCGTGGTACCCGTTCCCGTAGGAATATCGAGATAAAATGTAGCCTATGACACTCGGTAAGAATGTAGCTTCCTAATGGTCAAAGAATTTTCTAAATCGGTCTAGTAGTTTCGGAGCCTATTCGAAGCAAACAAACAAACAATCAAATCTTTCCTCTTTATAATATTAGTATAGACTAGCTTTCCGCCCGTGGCTGCGACCGCGTGGACTACACGACGTTATCCCACGGGAATGTGATATTTTTCCGGGATAAAAAGAAGCATATGTTCCGCTCCAGGCTGCAAAGAAGCTGTGTCCCAAATTTTAGCCAAATCCGTTCAGCCGTATTAGCGTGATTGAGTAACAAACATCCAAACATCTAAACTTTCACATTTATAATATTAATATTTAAAGTAACATAGTAAGATAGTATAAAATAACATAGCATACATATATACTGTGGTATAGACAAACAAGTCCATAAACTGTTAGTAGTAAAAAGGCTTAGCGATATGGCGCAGGGGTAGGCTACCCACCTTCTGCGCCAGTGGCCTCGGGTTCGATTCCCGAACAAGACAAATATTTGTGTGCATGAACATATCTATTTGTCTTGGTCTGGGTGTTTACTATGTATATTAAGTATGTAATCAAAAACAAAAAAGTATTTAAGTATATATTATCCGTTATCAAGTTTTCCATGATACAGTTTCTTAATGAAATTAAAATGGGCTTAGATAATTGGTATGAATGTAAAAAGTTATTTTTATTTATAATGCAGTGGTTTACATAATTATTAACTAGCTTACCCTATAGCGAGCTCCAGCCAGTGCCTTTGTATAGGACAGTCTGGTCTATCAGTAATCGCCTTCAGGATGCCATTCCGGTCGTTACGCAAGCGTTGTAGTAAGGAAGCTGGGGGCCAAGTCTGCCAACGTTAATTCATAATCGTGTCTTAATCGTGTTTCAATTGTAGTTCAGTTGTAGTGCTTTTTTACACACTAGTTACAATAATTATGACAGTATGATGTGATGTGAATGTAGTGTGTGGTGTGACTATCAGTAGTATTGTGAAAAAAGTACACATTTCTTGTAACTAGTGTGTAAAAAAACACTACAACTGAACTACTATTGAAACACGATTGAGACACGATTTTGACTAAACGTTAGCAAACTTGGCCCCCTGCTTCCTTACGTATGATGACATCAAAGACATCCGTATGAGCCTGCAGAAGTTAGATATTACAAACCTTCTTAAAAACTAAAAACTAATGTCTTTTGATGACGACCTCCGTGGCTTAGTGGTGTACGCACCGGTTTTCAAGGTGTCGCTATCTCTAGAAGTCCCGGGTTCGATTCCCGGTCGGGTAAATATTGAAAACGAATTCGATAATAAGCAAAAAGAAAATTCTACTATACACTGTATAAACTTATTAGAGAATAATGAAACCAAGGGGTAGGATTATCACACTTTTTATTTAAGATCGGTACACAAAGTGACAGAGTTTCCACTAGATCAATGCTCAGTACAAGAATGTCCTCTAAAATGACAAACACTCGTTTATATCATCTCTCCCCACCCTACCATACGGAATAATCTGACTTTGACGTAACTAAGCTAGTCAATACAACAACTAGTCAATTCAACAACTATTTACAGTTCCTTTACAAAATAAGCAAATTAACACATCAGTGATATCATTTAATAACTTATCTCAAATAAAATCTAACAACTGCAAGTAGCGCCATACATGTTTCAAATGTAATCCTACTAATATTATAAATGTGAAAGTTTAGATGTTTGGATGTTTGGATGTTTGGATGTTTGGATGTTTGGATGTTTGTTACTCAATCACGCGAAAACGGCTGAACGGATTTGGCTGAAATTTGGAACATAGATACTTTGTAGCCTGGAGAGGAACATAGGCTACTTTTTATCCCGGCAAAATATCACATTCCCGCGGGATAACGTCGTGTAGTTCACGCGGGCGAAGCCGCGGGCGGAAAGCTAGTTCTTAATAAAAAAAACAACGGGTTGCACTCCGGGAGTACCAGCAGAAGTGAAAAGGGCTCCCTAGACTTTTTCACAAAAAAAAGGAATTTGACAAAAAAAGAAAAAGAAAAAGAATACGGACTGGATTTGAACCGAGGTCTTCTCTGGCTTCAATGCCGCCTGTTTTCTGAGCTTTTGCATTTTCGAAACGGTGGCGAAATTTGCCTTTGTATTCTAATGATATTGTAACAGTTTTTCGATCAGGTCACGTGTCTGTTTCTATATAACAAAAAGATACAGCATTACCTGCATGTTGTTTACCCTTAACTCACACTAGCGTCCTGTAAATTCACCAGCCCAATTAGAATTAACAATTAACGCCTCAGTGTTAGTATACCCGTTCGCAAACAGCACAGAAGATGTTCGCAGCCTGAATCTTTGATCAGAGCATCCCTTAGCGCGCCCATTGCTGAACCCGAACTGAATAAAATATGAGTGGGACCTGCGGACCGGCAACTACCTTCTGATCTATATCTACCATTACTGGGGAATGGCCTGGAAACCTCGAACGGTGTTCTTCTTTTATTTCAACTCGATTGAAAAATGGGCGATGGCAGTGTGGAGCTTAGGTGTCTGTTTACTGGTCCTTGTGTTCTAATTTAATCTGAAATTAATCTATTATTTTCTGTAACAAACAGGTTGCGACAAATGGTACGAGTAATATGAAACAATGTCTAAAAAGTGAAATATCTATATTCGCACTGAAATTAGTTTTACTTTGCTCACCTTTGTATAAAGTATTTGCTAACGCATTAATAACCTTTTACTTTATATAACATTCATTCAATTAATTATCAAAAACCAATTTTAAAATTACCTACCAAAGTTTACCAAAAGCCCTTAAATAATCCTCCAAAAAGCAAACTTGCGTATTGTTATTTAATAAAGCCTATCAACAGCATGTTATTGGAAGTTTAACGGCGTCACGCTTATTGGCAATACCGATAAAATTAAATTCCTATTAAGTTAATTTCGCCTAGTTAGGAGAGTTATGAGCGGTTTGGGTGACGATATATTGGTTTGTTACCGTGGGACATGTAGTGTTGGGAAATAGCTACATATCAATTAAGTACGAAAGCAAAATCTCTCTCTGAGAAAGAAAGAAAGTAAAGAAAGAAAATTATTTTAATTTGCACACACAACGAGTAAACAACATCAGACTATACAAGCCACAAAAATAAACACAAATATTATTAAGTAATAATATGTAACATTGAGTACAGTCGTGTGATGCCAAACTGTGCTCAACTCAGTATGGGCAGTAAGCAGGGCTTACTGCACTGGTTTTCTGTCGAGCACAGTAGTGACATCAGGTACGAATAAGCAAAAATGTACCTACAAGAAACACAACAAACAATCTTAAAATACCAAAATTATACTAAAAGCTACAAAACATTTCAAAAAAGTTTGTTTGACAAAAATTAGGCTGCATAACAACTTAACCCTTGCCAAGAATAACAAAAAGACAGCGATAAAAAAAAGATTTACATTAAAACTATAATCTGTGACCATAGCGAAAAGTAATACACTAGAAAAAATCACATTGTACAAATCTGAGAGCCCACTGGATTAGCAAACTTAAGTGGCATGGATTGCCATACCAGGGGCCAGCCATACTAGCCACAGAACATTATGGGTTCCGCTGGAGTACGCGTATTACTTTAAACTCGATGAAAAAGAAAACTTGTTTATTTTTTGTTAGATAAAAAGTGACTCGGTAAACCTATTTTTAACTTACTTTAAGTAAAGTTAGTTATCTAACTTTATTTACCTACCACTAGTAAGTGGTTTACTATTAAACATTATCTTATTTTATTTTATTTATTAGTACCTACATAAACAGAGAAACAACAGAATACAGCATATATCAAGATCAATAGAACACAGGCATACACGATGTGTTGTAGCTCCAGGAGGAATGTACTGTTAAACATTAGTAACTAATGGTTTACTATTAAACACAATACACTCCTTTTTTTGGCAGTCGTGTAAAAAGTATATAACTCTAAAGTATTCTGTGACAATACTAACAATCAGATGACAGATAACTAAGTTTACTTACTATAACTTTTTTGTTTAACTTTCTTAGAAATTATAAACAAGTAAAATTTTTTGTTGTTTTTGTTAAAACCCGCCCGACTTCAAAGTACTTACGTTATTTATTTGGTGAGGAATTATTTCTTACTTTTTTGATGTGGTTTTTTTGAAGGCGGTTTTATTTTTTTATAAAAATATTTTTTATTTCACTCTTTTTAGTGCATCGTGCAGACAATTTACGTGTTTTCTGGTAAATAGGTATGTGATTAAACTGAAAACCTCCTTTTTTGAAGTCGGTTAAAATACCTTCAGATATCCCCTTTTTAACAAAACAAGAATCATCTAAATCGGTTTATAAACAAAGGAGTTATGCCTAAAGATACGTATTAAATTCACATAAAGTGGTAACGAAAACGACAGTATTTTCAAGATTTCCTGAAAACTACTGAACCGATTTCAAAATTTCAAAAAATGGGACCATCTTGGAAATCAACCTGATGTAATAACGTTTGAACTATTTCAATCGGTTCAGCCGTCTTCGAGTAATCGGTGGACATACACAAAAAAAAAACATACATACAGACCAATAGAGAACCTCCTCCTTTTTGATTTAGAAGTCGGTTAAAAATAAGTTAAAAATAGTTCACTTAAGTTCAAGTCACTTTTTATGTAACAAAAAATAAGCAAGTTGAAAAATTTCAAATGAAGTATTTTAGAAAAAAATCGACCCGTCTCACAACCAGCTCCGATGGGATTCGAACCCACGACCTTACGCTATCCGGGCGACTGCTCTAACCACTGAACTACGGAGTCGTCAGTGCTTAGAGCAGTCGGCACTGGTTTGTTTCCCTCCTTCCTCAATAAAATTAATAAAGCCACTTCCTCTTGCCCGGTGGAAATAAACCAGTTATCTTAATTTCGTTTACACGTGGATCTGTGGCGTTGGGCTTTCCAAACTTGGCCCAAAAGTTGGTCTTTAAATCGGGCCACAAAAGTTCCCACTTTGCCGCGTATGCCGGCTCCATTAAATATGGTGGAAGGTAAATTGAGCACCAAATACATTGGCTAACCGTTTAGGCTAATTTTGGGGACTGCTAAAATTTCCAAACTATGTTACAGCTGTTGGTGACTTTACATTGTTTCGTATGCCTGCTGAGTAACTACATAACTCCCAAAAAACTACTTAACTGTGCAATAGCTTTTAAAATAGTAGGTCGATAAAATGGAAAACATTTTACAAGTAAAACAAAATGTTTCAAAAAGTTTAAATAGTTGTACTTTTTGTTGACACTGATACAAGGATAGGCAGAACATTGAGATATAACTTGTAGAATCTGAGATAATTTAAGTTGGGTAGCAATGGGAGAGTTTCCTGCAGTTATTTTCGATGCACTAGATGGCGCTGTAACCCTAACACAACCTCCTTTTTTCAGCATTTACGGCAAAGGATTAGTTCATTGAGCCTATAAAATACTTGTGTGTCGGTCGGTTGTACTGTCAAATTAATCTGTCTGTGGTAAAGTTTTTCTTCTGTCAAATCTGCGGATTGCTTTGATTCTATGCGTTGGTGTTGGTGGTGTTTTGTGGGCGTATTCGTTTTTCTTGATAATTTGATTGAAACCTGGCATCAAATTTTTTAACTAACGATTAAACGCCAAAAGAAACTCCCTCATTAACCGATTGACTAAAATATTTTTTTACCTACAAAAATACTAGGTAAGCGACTTAGTCGCCAATCTAACCTAGCCTAAACCTATTTTTCCGCAACCAAACCTTGTATTTTAGTCGGTAAATTTTGTAATTTTAAGTCGGTCAGGTTTATTATACTCCATTTAAGTTTATTACTACTCAATAGTCTCACAAAACAAATTATGTATTAATAATACTAGCAAATAATTAGCTAACAAATTTAATTAAAGAGGCACAATTTAATTGCTCCAAAACAAAACAAATCTCCCAACTATAAACGAAAGGCTGAAAAACAAAATGAAACACAGTAGCTACACAAAAGAAATGCTAAATGAGCAGACCCGTTGAACCAACAAAAGATTTTAATAGTTGCTCGCAAACAAGCGTTGAGAAACCTTCGAATATTCTGCAAAGGCTCTAAGCATTGAAAGGAGTTTGAGGCGTGGTGAACTTTCGAACTACTTCGTGAAAGCTGACGTCGGGGGAGAAAAGATATATTGCTCCATTATTTTCAACTATGAGCTCAGGCTATAGCCTTGAATATGTTGGCATAATGAAACTGGGATTAGGTAATGTTTGAATAGAACTAACTTGAGAAACTAAATCGAAATAAAGAGAGCATTTTAAATATATTTTATAACTTAGATTTTTAATCATTTTAAGGCATTTACAATGCAATTCTGTAAATTGTAGGAATAATTATTGTTATAGAAAATAAAACCACCAGCCTTGTAAGTATTATTTAGGCGGGATTGGAAAATGCCCCGATTAGTTGCAAAATTTGTATGAAAAGTCGTTTTTTTTTTAATTCCGACAAAAAATTCTTGCTGTACGTTGTTCAGCATGATGGTCTGAAGACATGGTTAAAGTTTTTGCAAAGGTGCCCCTAACACCCTGTTTAGATAAATTGGACGAGTCTTGTAAAGCTGTTAAGCTGTAATTAAAATTACAGCTTAATCCGATTGCAACATGGGTAACATGGGTTGATAACATGGGATATGAAAAAATCGACCCGGCTACAGGAGTCTTTGATAGCTCAGTGGTAAGAGCATTCGCCCGGACAGTGAAAGGTCGTGGGTTCAAGTCCCATCGGTGCTAGTTGTGAGACGCGTCGATTTTTACTAATACTTCATTTTCCATAATAAAAATAACGGGTAGGTATTTAGAATTTAAATGTTTAACTATTTATAGTTAACTTTACTCGGAGAGTTCAAAATTTTTTCTACGTCAAAAACAAAGCCAAATAAACTCCTTGACTTACATTGTGTCTTTAAATAACTTGTTAACGCAAATAAAATGATATTCACGAGCGTGTCAAATTCAAACGCGACACGGAACTCGAGAAACGATCTTAAACCAACTTGGGAGTTCGGGAAGTTGGATTGGGGACAAAGCTACTTATATATGTTAATCCATTACAGCATCCAGTCTCGGGTACTCCTCAAGAGTTCTTGATAGCATGTAATTTGTCAGCCGCATGGATCCTCGTATTAACATTTCTTTGAATTTTGAAACAACGCCGTCGTATGAAATCTTAATAAGTTATTGTTGGGGGTACGGTCTGTTCATTCGTCACCTCTTAAATTTTCGCGTAGTATTCGTATTTTTGTGTAGTTTATTATAACTGAACTGATAGTATGACTTGAACTAAACTGATTTCTTCTAAAAAATCTGTAAAAATAGTTTCTTAAATTTGCCTGCTTACAAGATAGAAGAGTTTTTTTAAAACAAAGTTAAATAATGGAGCTAACAACTCAATAAAAAACTACTTAACGTTTTTCTTGAATAGAAATTAGTTTATTAAATAATCCAAATCTTAAAAAATGAGTAGTTATTAAAATATACAAGGTATTTTTCATTATACCTGGATTTAAAGTGCTCGAAATAACGGAGATAGCAAATTTCAGTCAAGGGAAACATTGCTGTCATATTTCGACCCATGTTTCAATGAGAAAGTTGTTCACTTACCGATTCTGAGTCGATCCTAAAATTTGTGTAGTGTTACAATATTCACCTGTTTACCATTATAGCTACCAACTAGAGATTAGGTATATCCTTCTATAAACTAAAGCACGACACGACAGCATTTGCACAAGGACTCGTCATCAAGTCGACGCCGGTGACATCTGCAAACCGTGGTCGTAACTCACGAGGAGGCAGCAAGATTATTGCCTCCTAATATTAATTCCTTGGGCGGGATATGAAACTCCTCGCCCTCGGTTAATATACGAGCCTAAACCACGCTGCAATTATCCCGTGACGAGAGCCAGACAATATTTATGATGTCTATGCAGATTTACTTTTTATTTACTTGCGTAATGTACTGTAACATGAACTGGACTTGATTCTTATCTATCTAAATAAGTCTAAGTAAATAAACACCTCCGTGGCCGAGTGGTGTACGCAACGATTTTCAAGGTGCCGGTATCTCTACGTGTCCGCTGAGTGAGTTCAACAGATTATCTTTTTATGTGTTATCTGATAAGGAGGCAAACTAATGGGTTGAAATAAAATGAGTGAGCTAGGCATTTAACAATATAATAATAATAAATATCACACACAGACAGCAATGACAGGTAAAGCGACGACAATAAGACATGACCAAGCATAAAAAAGGAACAATAAATCCAAGTAAAAAACCTTTGATCAAGGTGTTATTGTTGATCGAAGTAAAAAACCATAAATATGTATCAAAAAGGAAGCTACATTCAGGTTGCTTAAAACTGACGGCGGAGAGCAAGTAGTGAGGGGTTTAGTTGGTAGTGGTGCCTACTCTCAACCGCCCCATCTGGTCAGCCCACCCGGAGTGGGTAACCTTATGGGGAGATTGAGAAGAGGCTCTCTCCTCCTGCCCTGCCTACTGTCGAGCTTTCGAGGTCGTCAGGGGGCGGGGCAGGGGTTAGAACCGCCCAGCCCTGACGCGAAACCTATTAGGCTTGGCGGGAGGGCTGTGCGAGGCAAGAGACAGACCTTGTCTGACTGAGTCCAACATGCCGTTAGCGGTATACGGAAAGACTGTATTTGCCCTCACTATAAACAAAAAAAAAGGCTACATTCAGGTACGCAACACTATCTGTAGCTACACTATCGCATTAGATACCTGTTATGATTTTGTATGTTTTGAATAAATAAATAAATTAATTAAAAATCTCTAGAGGTTCCGGGTTCGATTCTCGCTCGGGTAAATATTGAAAACGAAGTTTTTAATATTTCCTCTGATCTGGGTGTACCTATGTGGTAATACCCGTCGTTGTTTCTAATTTCCATAACGTTAGTGTTCAAGTTACTACAGTTTGGTATTTGGACAAATTATGTGATGGTGTCCAATAAATAAAAAGTCTTATTTGGTGAAAAAGAAACCTATAAATTATTATACAGTTGGGTGAATAGGGCTTAAGACTAGAGCAAGCTTCAAATATTGTTACACGTCTTCGCGTCCTTAAGCCAGTATAAACGCTGGAGTGGACCTGGGTGCATACCATCAACTTTAAGACAGCGATTCAAAAATAGCGCGATGCAGAATAGGTTCCTAAAATGAATTGCTTTCTTTCGTACCATGACCTTCTAAAAACTGGATCGCAAATGAATTGCTAAATGTGAATGACCGAACGATTTGTGTCCTTATTTCTTCTACCCGTCTCTTTCACTCGATTCTGTCATGCCAGGAGAGTGAAAGGGACGGGTATAACCTGCAGGTGACATGTTAGCTTGGCCAAGTTATACGTCAAATAAGAGTTGATGACAGCTCAGCGGCTGTGAAATGTCATTGAATGATCACTGAATCGCTGTCATTGATATTAAGTTGTCGTGGTACGAATAAGCGAAGCAGATCAGTTTAGGTTCCTAAACAAAACCGCAATAAGAGTTGATGGTAGGCACCCTGACAGGTGTGCCTGCCTTAGCAGCCTTTAATTTAGTTGACACTATTCCTTGCTTAAGATTAAATGAGGCTTTATTCATGTGGGTGTAACTATGTATGTGGTCCACGAATTTTACAAAAACTACACAAGTCATATCGTTAAGATTCTTTTTTATTTAAATCAGGTGTATTTCGACTTAGAACAGTGTAAGTTACATCAACATCGTTTCAAATCAAACACTAAAAATTATGAAATAAAAAAAAATAAAAAAAACAACCGACTCCAAATAGTCCAACTGAAAAGGACCAAATAATATCTTTAAAGTTTTGAGTTCGGTGCCAGCCAGGTACTTTAGAAATATTATTTTGTCATTTTCAGTTAACAGATTTTGTTCTAACATAGTGTTAATTACAAAAGATTTTAGAACTATCAAGGTTAATAGACAAATCCAAAATGCCGATTCTGAAGTTGTTAATATGCTTGCATCATATTTTATTCGCCTCATTCTATTTACTTAGGTATTTAATAACCTAATTGTGAAAGGAAAAATGTCGTCGAGTTTCCGCGTCGAGCGAAAATCAGGTGTGTCCTACCTCTGTTAAACTTTTAAAGTGTCTTTTTAAGCGGGTGGGTGCGCCCGATCTCTAACACAATTTACGCCTTCCTGCTTATTTTATTTCAGAATAAAAGCTGTGAGCATTTTCCAGCCCGACTGAGTTACCAGTTCCTATTTCGAGTTAGTAAATACATAGATTATTTTCAGTTAAAAGTGAAATGAGAATAAATGAATGAATGGATGGATGAAATACTTAAATTTTTTTTTCCTTTTTTGCATTCATAATGCAATTTTTATTATTCAAAAGGAAATATTAGAAAAAATCGACCCGTCTTACTTACATCTAGCTTCGATGGGAATCGAACCCAGGACCATTCTCTGTCCAGAATATTTTTCCGGACAGTGAAAGGTCGTCGTTCATTAGAACTATAACACCGTTGGTTTCGTTTAAAATCACTATTCCGTTCGACACTACCGCCATTAGTGATGTCCTGCAAATTATAAGTCCTTGAAAATATTTATAGACTTGTTAGATAAGAGTTAAAAGCTAAGGTTAAAAGTCTTTTCATTAAATAATAACATGAAATTGTCTTCTTTATTTAAGCCAGTATCACAGACTAGGTACTTAGGTATTAGTAGTTATTATTAGTAGTTACGTAAGCTTGCTATTCAAAACATCACTAGGATAGTGTCGTACGTAATTCCAAACGACATCACCGGTGGAATATCTGGTGGTGTCGAGTGGAAGGAACGAAGGTCGTGGGTTCGGTTCGAGTCTCCTGCCTGCTTAAGATACTGATCTAATAACGAGTTTAACACGACAACGTTTAGAAGAACGACGACCACAGTGAATTTATGCATAAATACCTACTTAGTAACATAAATAGTAGCCTGTCCACCATAGCTTAATCAATCACGTGAAATTTGAATATAAAGTAGTCGAAATAAAATGACTTGTTCATTTTAATTCTGTTGGAGTTCCGATTTCAATTTCAAAAATTAGTGAGAATTTTATTGTATCTATAGGTACCTACTCTATTTTGTGCATGTGCATATCACATGTACCATAAAATGCATCTCGTTTATAATATAATAATAATATGATGTTTTAATCATATTTATACTATCAGCTGCAAATCACATATCACAAAAGACAATATTAATTTATGAATCTACATGATTACGGCTGATGTGGCATGTGGCTACGAACGGTGGTGAAGCAAAATAGGATGGTTCAGCAAAATTTACTAAACTCAAATTTCTCGTCAGTCGTGCTTTGAACAAGACGTCAAGTCAATGGCCCTGACTGCACTTGCAGTCGTTAGAAGCCATCAATCCTTATTGTGCGAGCGCGGCGGAAGAAATAAATTGGCGATTGCAGTCCGTTTGGTACTTAGAAGAAACTGCTATACATCTAATGATGGCGGTTTTTCCTTTAGTCGCTTTCTACAATACCATTAAATGGACGACTATTTAAGAAATAAAACACAGAGAAAAAAAAGCATTGAAGAGTGTCTTGCCAGTTCTTTTCGTTACAAGGTCGCTAACGGCCTTATAATTTGCGAACCGATGGCGTAGCATCTTCGATGTTCACAAGTGATTGTAACAGTTGAAAATGAAGTGTTAGAAAAAAATGACTCGTCTCACAACTAGCTCCGATGGGACTCGAACCCACGACCTTTCACTGTCCTGATGAATGCTCTAAAAACAATTGTAACAGCATAGGGCTCCTACACAAAACTACGAATTCGCATCGCATCTCAAAAACCTGTGACGCGTGTCAAGTATTTGCCGGGCAATAAGGTTTCTATTAGTGTCGACCCACACGTGCCAAAACCACCACACGTGGGCGGAGCGCATTTTGTATTGGAAAAGAATAGTACAATTCACACGTACCTCATTTTGCAGTGATCATCAATTAACCACAACGCAACCACAAGTGACGACGACGCTGCGAACTAGCAGTCGGCCACATCGCATACGACGTAACCACATCACAACTTTCTACTAGCGACAACGACATTTTGCATGACAAAGCTGCATCGACACTATTCACACGTAACCACATTTAACTCTTGTAAAGCCAGGGTATTTTTAATGGCCCATTTTTTATGTAAACAAAGCACTTTGAGTGCGCGGCTATCGCTATCCCGAACATCTGGTTATACTTAGGCCGTCTTTGGTTACATTTATAATAAGCTGAACAACAAGGCTATAAACTAAGACTATTTCGACAGTTTTACGATATGTTTTGTTTTTATAATGGTCGTTCGAACTTGACCTTTTGAGTAAACAAAGAACAATAGTGCGGTCCATGCGATATATTTTTTTTTCACATAGTTATAGATAAATCTACATGAAAGAATCTATCTGATAAGAATTTAATGTACGGAAAAAAAATTTTCAAAAAACTAATTACTTCCGGTTTCAAAAAAAATCGAAATTAAATGTTTTTTATTTATTTTTTCTTCTGGATCACATATTATAGTGTATTTTTATAGTATGACGAATTTATCTCTCTTTTGAACATCGAAAACCGCATACAAAACATATTAAAATTGCTATACTAACAAAAAAAAAACAATTGGGGGTAGTTGCAAGTGCGTGTATACACGCACCTGGTCGTTGAGAGGTTTTTGGTCGCTGCGGTGTGGTGTGGTTGTGGTTCGTATGGGTCGACTCTACACTTAAAATGGCGCGCCCCATATTTTAGCGATACGATGTCGCATCACAGTTTTGTGAGAGAGCCTTTAGAGTAAATAAATGATATCGAATTCAATGGAATCAAGACGTATGCCCAATGATGATGTACAATTCAGCAGTTTATAAAACAAGAGTGCCTTCAGTACTGTCTATAAAAGCGCCGAAGTCATTAAAAGGCAGTACATCCACATCTCTGCTCAGGAGAAGTTAAGGTATAATAAAGCCAACTTTGTCCCGTTTCACTATAAAACCCGTCAGCGCCGCAACACATGTTGCTCTCGAGCCGAATGTTCGCGGAATTAAGACTGGAATTTGTCTTTTATCACCCAGAGACGCGAGTTCGGATTTAAACGCCACTTTATGATGCAGTAAATCCTCAGGTTCAGAATTTAGACGGAATTTTGATGGCCGAATTGGGAATGTACTCGAATCTTCGGGAAATACTGGCTGTGCTCTGGTACAGTAATGTTGTTGTTTTCTATTAGAGCGTAAGGAATATTTTTATCTAAGACTAGCAGCCGCTCCCGGTTTCACCCGTGAGATTTCCGTTCCCGTGGGAATATCGGAATAAAAAGTATCCTATGTGCTATTCCAGCATATAATCTATCTTTGATGCAAATTTCATCCAGATCCGTTCAGTAGTTTTTGGGTGAAAGAGTAACAAACATCCATACTCACAAAATTTCGCAATTACGAGTATATGATAGTAGGAAGTCAATCTGATAATCGTAACTGAGAGCATACTCTGAAACGGAAAATCCGAAACTTCGTTATACGCGTCCCTCGCACTCCACAGTCCTGAGACAGAATCGAGTGAAAGGGATGGAGCTAACGAAGTTTCAGATTTTTCCTTTTAGAGAAGGGCTCCTGCTACGCTTGTTTGTTATTCTCTATATTAATATTACCTGCAAACTTCGCTCAATGATACCACTAGTTCTTTATCCGGTTGGGGTGTCAAAAACCATTTTTTTCAAAATAATTAAACCGCCTTCACTGCCAACAAAAACTCACTTCCCAAAAACACGTAAATATGAAAAATAAATTGAATCATTCCATTCAAATGACGAAAGGGCTGGACTTTCTCTAATAAATCTTGGAAATTACTGAAGCCATATTTATGTATTTCACACCACTCCGCGCATGAGGTATTGTGTTGTTTATTATTGTTTCACTAAATATTTGTTCTTGTTATTTTCGGCTTGACACCGACTTCAATCAGATCAGTAGATAAATCAATTTTATTTAACTAATGGTGTTGATGATTGAAGCTTGCAAATCAGTTTTAATAGTTGATATCAAAACTTCTTCGTTCAAACCAACACGATTTAATTTCACTTTAAAAGGCAATCTTCATTTTTTTTAAGTTCTATTCATGAAGCTCGACTTAATACGAGTATTATGTCAAACTTCATGGTTCTATTACTCAATGTGCTATTTATTTCAGGTTTGACAATGTACCGGACAGATCAATAAATAAAAATATTAAATATATGTTTATTCAATATCTTTTGGATAATTACAATCAATGGCTTGGGTCTCCTTTTAAGTAGCCCGTGTTAGGAGGCCCCGCTTAATCACAGCATATTTTACAGATAGACAGAATAAATTTATTTCTGCTAAGAAGTATGGCCAATTATTAAAATATTTTACTGTTTTATATTTCACAGAGTACATTTTCAACGGTCTCTCAGTACGGCAGTATGATAAATTATTCATTTCATTTTTGACGACTACGATGTTGTAAAATATTAAGTTTTGTGAGATAAGATATTATGTGTAACTTGAACGAAATGGAAGGCGCTACGAAATGTATTCATTAATTCAAAATGATTATAAAATTATGCCTTATTTTATTTTTATTCTGCCTTTATTTGATTTAGAATTTTATTATTGTTATGTGCTAATAAATAGTATTAGCTTAATTATGTTGTATATCATTTGAAATGACATGATATTCTCATTAGATAAACTATTAACGAGACAAAGCCACGTCTATTTCAGACTTGTCTCACGCCCGAATACTCGAACGCTACTTAAATTTGGGAGGGTCTCAAGCATGGTTCTGTCACTTTAAATGTCAAACGTATGAAAGAGATGCCATGATGTTTGAGACGCTCCCAAATTTGATTTGCGTTCAAGAATTCGGGCGTCAAAGTTCGTTACTCAGTGGTTAGAGCAGTTCGGATAGCGAAAGGTCGTGGGTTCGAGACCCATCGGAGCTGGTTGTGAGATAAATCGATTTTTTTCTAATAATTATGTAATTTTCAATATTTTCAATAGTTTTTAAAGTTTACTACAGACTTGTTACGAACTAGGATACTTTATAAGAACCTGCCATCGAACACAAATGATGCTATAACCACTAACCACCGCAGATGTTCCAAAATTGGACCAATAACAATCCGAACAGCCCTTAACTTCAAATAGTTTCATTTAACGAGAAACTGTCATCAACGCAACGGGCTTAAATAACGTCAAGATTTGGGCTATTTGATGCCATCGGTGGTCTATTTAGCGAGTGGGCCATCGATCGAGCGTTCACAATAAAACTAATATTACCCTCATTCGTCGTGAGGATGAATCGACTGTTTTGTGTAACAAAACGGGCTGGTGCGATATTGAGGCGGCGGAATGGATTGAACACATCGATTGGGGCGCGGCGCTACGCCCCGCTGTTTGTCCAACACTTGGTGTTCAGGATAAAAATGGAAACAGTTCACACGCCAATGTTGGAGGAGAAAATTAAGATATTTTTGGTGTGACATGAATCACGATAGTCAATTGTTCAATCTATATCTCTTTAACGCCCGAATTCTCGAACGCAAATCATCTTTGGGAGCGTCTCAAACGTCATGGCATCTCTTTCATACGTTTGACATTTAAAGTGACAGAGCGATGTGTGAGACTTAGAACAATAACTAAAGCTATAGAAACCGTGCTAAAATAACAACAAAATACATTAGTTCGTACTCTTTTATTTTATGCAGTAGTACATGTGTAAGAAAGAGATAGTATACAGTCTACTGTTTCTTAATTTACAAGGTTGTCACAAGTTTTTTTTACGCCAGTGATGCAACGTCATCGACATTAATATCGATAAATTAAAAATAGATTTTACATACATTACATTTTTAAAATCTCTATGTATGTCAATGACACTAGTAAGTACGCTATGGTAATGTGTCGACGCACACGTACCTACCACAAACAACCACACCACATCGCAGCGACAAAATGTGGTGTCGATGCAGCTTTTAGCATTTGCGTTGTGGCTGTGCGACAAAATATCTATGTGATTGCTTTGTCGCCAGCAGTTGTGATGTGGATACGTCGTATGCGGTGTGGGCGGCTGCTAGTTCACAGCGTCGTCGCTGGTGGTGATCGGTATTACACGCACGCGGTCGATAATGACGGCAAAATGTGGTACCTACGTGTAAATTGTACTAGGTATTCATTTCCAATACAAAATACACCCCGCCCACATGTTGTGTGGTTGTGGTACGTGTGAGTAGACCCAATGAATAATTAAGTATAGCACCTGCAATATTATAAATGCAGTAAGTTCTTTTTCAACACACTTGCTCATAAAGTGAGCCTTATTACATCGATCTTAGGGCCATAAACCGAACTATAACCCACGCGTGCATAATAATATTACAGTACTAGTTGCGTAATAGAATTATCCCTACAAAGTTAAGTAAGTACCTAACTGCAAATTATATGCGAGTAAACAGAGACTTTTCAATTTAACCGGGTAATACAGTATCCCTACAAAGTTAAGTTAGTACCTAACTGCAAGTTATATGCGAGTCAACAGAGCATTTTCAATTTCAGCGGGTAATAGATACAGTTCTTTTTTTGTAACAACAAAGAGGTTTTATACGGCTGAAAATCCATTTACGTTTTTAGAAGAAATAAATGTGTCCCTAATTAAGACAAAAAACATAATTAAGTATATTATTATCAAATTATTTATAATTCACAATATATTGTTATAAAACATTTGCATTTTATCACTATTATTATACTTAATTATTTTGAAGTAGGCTGTATGGCTGTATGTAATCAATCACCTCACATTTGGCGCGTGCAAAAAAAAAACTTGCGCGCTTTTTCCCTTAGTTAATATTAGGTTAATACATTATGTATGCAATAAATGTTTGTTTTTCCTCGCAAGTGTGTTGAAAAAGTGCGTATGAAACTCGTGAGCAACTTACTCACTAGACACTCGGCTGATTTACGCCCTCGCCTGCGGCTCGGGCTGCAACCCACAGCCTCGTGTATAATGAGCAACCTAAGCTCACTTGTATCATAATATACTATTATAAAAATTTGCAGTCTTCAGTAGTCTATACTAGTGTTTTAATAAAGCTGACGAGTTTGTTTGGTTGAACGTGCTAGCCTCAGTAACTACTGCACTGACTTAGAAAATTCTTTCTACTATTAGAAAGTTACATCCTTCCCGAGTGACACAGGCTATCTTTTATCCCGGGGACGGGTACCACGCGGGTAAAACCGCGAGGATCCGCTAGTTGATAATATAATAAGTAAAAAAATTGCACATAGTAATGCTGGTTCCTTCGCCTACTTTTATTGCAAACATTAGAGTGAATTAAGCTGAAAAGGAAATTAATCAATTAATTAAAATAAAGAAACCATTTTTTCTATTAAACACATCTTTAATGTTCTCATTTGGCTCAAATGATTGTAGTCCAAAGTGTTACGCATAACGTGACTGTTCACTTTTGCTGTCCAGTTGATTTTTAGAATACGGCGTATACAATCATTTATAATAGTTTCATCTTTGGGAAATCTGAAAGAAGTAAAAATTGTTAACATCGATAAAGAAAAATCACAGCACTATCATAACCTTAACAACTTTAACAGAAATGCAAGAAAATATAAAAAATAGACCAAAACTCACGTACATTTCTATTGATAATATTAATTTATTAAAATTTTCGGATAATACTGATGTAAAAATCTTAAAAATATTTGAATTTTTAAACAAAACTTACCGATGAAATGATTCAATCTCATCCGAATTTTCTTTCCGTGATATATTAGACTAACAGTCTAGAACAACACAAACCATCCTAGACACGGAATGCAAGCTCTCTAGAGAGCCTGTATGCACACTTTCCTGTTGTTTTATCACCGAATTCTTTGTAAATTAATCAATTTTCACTTTAGCTGCCAGCGAAGCTGTTCGACCATTGTAATACGTTCGTATTAAATTGGTCATACCTCAGAAGTTACGTTCTCAACAAAGACGTATTTTTATTTTGGTAGTATTATATTACAATCAATTAGAACCATTTGACATTTGTACTTTACGAGCTTGTGACAATGACAGAAACAATAGAAACTCACAAAGGTTGTCTATTTCACTCTTACTCATGTATGCTGAATTACTTAAAGTGAGTACGATAGCTGATACACAGTTTCTATTTTAGTACGGTTTCTATAGCTTTAGTTATTGTTCTGAGGTGTGAGACGCTCCCAAAGATAAGTAGCGTACGAGTATTCGGACATAAATATATAAAACTCTTGGGTACTAAAATAGTGACTGACAGACAACGTACAGAAAGACGCAACGCAAGAACCTGAAATCAATTTGGTTGAACCGTGAAATATCGGCTTGGTTCAATCAATCGTTGCAATGTTCATAAAAATATTGCTAGAAGTATTGAATTAAGACTCGTTTGTTTAAGAAATCCAATTCTGTGAATCCTTTCTTTCTTTTGGAAGGCCTATCAAATCAATCATTGTGTCATCCTTATTTCGATAGATCAAGGATTTCATCTTCAATCGGAGAATAACAAACAACGTTATTCCACGATTTTCGAATAAACTGATTACATGGAAAACGTGTATTCTTTATTTTGTATTGAGTATTTTTTTCGGCGTCACATCAAAAATACAAGATTCGTTGTTTGAAATTGCAGAATTTCTTGAGATACTGTTCGCGCTTAGGCTTTAATAAATAATGGGGAGTCTCAATTGTCTCTGAAAGCTCTGGAAATAAGACTTCACTTAGCCAAATTTGGATCGCTGAAGTACGATACTAAAAGAAACATAGATTTCAAATAAAAACAAACAAATCAAGATAGAGTAAGCGTGCTTAGTTACTTGTGGTAAATATTTTTGGTAATTTTGTACTAACTAATATTATGTAGGGTTTTTAGATCGTTGTGGAGATCCTTGGGGGAGGCCTATGTTCAGCAGTGAGCGTCGTCCGACTGACATAATGATGATGATGAAGGTTTATTTTTAAAGAAATAATGGTTTCCCAGATATTTCCTTGAACGTTACTCAACGTAGTAGCGTAGCGTAGTTTGAAGGCCTGAGAGGCCCACGCCAAAACTTTTGTCTATTAATCAGTGCCGTTTTGATGACCATCTGGTCCGGACTGGATTAATTTGTACTTGTAAATGGTAATTAACTTGCATTTGAAAAGTAAAGGGCATTCCTTTGTTATTGGTTCCATGTCTTGTAATTAATTGTCATGTATTGAAGTTCCAAAATGTAAACAGATGCCTTTCTTTGCTCATAATAATTATTATTTAGTTTGTTAGCAAATTTGAGTTGTGAATATTGACAACTACTTAGTGAAACTTAAATGATTTAAGACATTGTTTACACATTGAAACTTATTGAAACTTGTGCTTTGAAATAATTAAAATTTTCTTGTTGTATGTTGATATCCAAGTGAATTTCAATAGTCAGTGATTTTGAGTGAATTTCAATGAAGTGAATTTCAATAGTCAGTGAGTTTTGTTGTTTTCTGATAACCTCCAAATATTTAAGAGTTTGTGTCATTATAAATACTTTGTTGTTGTAATATTGGAATTTTGTGGTTATTGGTATCCTCCAAATATTGGAGATTTTGTGTTATAGTGAATATTTTGAATTTGTTGTTTTTGTTGATAAATTTGTGACGTTACAATGACGGCCTCCTCTGCTAAAGCCAAAATACGTTCTGAGTTACGGTGGTTAGCTTCTGCGGTTGCATTGTTGGATCGACCGGATAGGACGGAGGCCTTGTTGAACAGATACGTAGATCTGCCCGTACGTTTGGCTGTTGTTGATGAACAGTATGCCTTATTTTTGGAAAGGACTGTTGAGGCCGATGTGGAAATGCGACAAGAAGTCGGTTTGGATGTGGACCAGTGTTATGATTTTGCGGACAGAATTACCCAGGTGGCTCGACCTTTGCAAGTGGCAAGAGAGAATGAACCGAGCCCGTCCCCGGTCACATCTAAGAGTATGCCCCCTCTATTTGCCAGATTGGCCCCCTTAGACTTAAGGCGTATTGCTGGTCGTCTAGAGGACTGGGAGGGCTTTATTAATATTTTTGATAGTCTCGTACATGCCCGGGATGATTTGACCCAGGGCCAGAAGTTGGCTTATTTGTTATCCGTGTTGGAAGGGGAGGCCCTTGAATCGGCTCAACATTTGGCCCCCTCGGATGAAAACTACCCTATTGCTAGGGATTTGATTGCCCGTCGGTACCAGAACGTACGACGTCTGGCGGACAACCATGTTGCCGCCATTTTGAATTTACCCCGCGTTGCCAGCGTGATGCACTTGAGAGTGGCTTTGTTGAATCCGCTGTTGGTTGCCTACAACGCATTAAAAAACTTAAAACTCCCAGTGGAGCAGTGGTCGTTTTTGTTACTGCACATTGTCCTGGGAAAGTTGCCGGACTCTGTTAAGGTCCGTTTTGAGCAGCAGTATGGTGGGGATAGTGCGACTTATCTGCCACCCTTCTCGGACCTCTTGACGTTCCTGGAAGGAGAGAGTAGACTGGCAGATAATTCCTCTCTGGCCGGTCCTATGGGACCCGAACGACCTGTGCCACAGAGTAGATCCCCCACCGGACCCCCCCGTAGGGGGCGTATGGCCCCTCGCGCGCCCGGCCGCTATGCCGCCGTCCAGGAGACCGCCCGCTGCTTGTACTGTCGGGAACCGGGTCACAGCACGACCCGTTGTGATAAGTTCCTCGACCAGCGCGTCCAAGGCCGTCGAGCGATCGCGCGACAACGGACATGGTGCTACTCGTGCTTGGGCCTGCACATGCAGCGCGAATGTACCCAAGCGCACCCATGCCGCTTTTGTAAGGGCAACCACCATCCCCTCCTCTGCATGAACAGCCCAGAGGGCGGCGGAGCGCCGCAGCGCGTCGCTGCAGGATCACCTCGTATGGGTGGGGGGCTCGGACCCCCCACGGTGTTTGCATCCCGCAGCAGTTCTAGTGGCCACCAGAGTGGCCCCAGACGCTCTCCGCCACGTTTGGAGCCTCAAACGGGCGGGGGTCCCAGGGACCCCCCCATGGGAAACCGATCCCCAAGGATGGGGATGAGTCATGCGAGCGTTGCCGGAGGTCGTAGAGGCTCCCCGCGACGTTTTGAGCCTCGCACGGGCGGGGGTCCCACGGACCCCCCCATGGGAAATCGGTCCCCAACTAGGGGGTTCGATTTTGCGAGCGTTGCGGGAGGTCGTAGAAGCCCCCCGCAACGTGTTGAGCCTCGCACAGCCGGGGGTCCCCGGGACCCCCCTTCTGAAAATCGGTCACCGTGCCCCCGCGACTATGGGGCGACGTACACGGTGGATGCTAGGCACCGATTCTCGCCGCCGCTCGCCGAATGCCCGCGTTTGGAGCGGCGCCCGCCCCGTCTTCAAGGGGCCGGGTAATATAACACGCCTGATACCGGGCGAATTGGACGTAGGCAGTATGTGGGAGAATGGGACCCACTGGATCGCTATGAGCGACCCCCTTACCATGGGGGGACGTCTGGGGACCCCACATACTAGCAATCAACGTGTTTACGGTCGATTGTAGCCACCCCTCCAGAGACCGTTTTGTTGCCCACGGCCTCTGTGCTTGTCAGGGGATTGAATGGCGACCTTGTGGAAGTTCGCGCCTTGTTGGATTCCGGTGCTCAGGGGTGTGTTGTGTCATCTTGGTTAGTTAGGCGGTTGGGCCTCAAGGTGCACCCCCACACGGAAGGCGTGAGAGGTGTTGGCGATGTGAAAGTCCCCGGGTTGTTAGGGCATGTTGACTTCACATTTACATCACGTAATAAGTCCACGCCAGGCATTAAGACCTCGGCGATTGTGTTGGACACAGTTGTTGGCCGTCAACCTTCCGTTGACTTGGGACCGAGTATGTTGTCTTTGGTGTCTGATTCCCCACTCGCCGATCCAAATTTCTTCCGCCCAGGCCCGATTGATGCTCTCCTTGGAGCCGATGTCCTGGGGCGAGTTTTGTTGACGGGGAAGCGAGTTTTGCAGCCAGATGGCTTGGTAGCTCTGCAGACGACACTCGGTACAGTTGTGATGGGCCCTGCTCGCCGCGTTTTGGATTCCCTTGATGAGGATCGCGGTCTTGTTTTTAATGTGTCTCTCTCCGAAGTGGTGCAGAAGTTTTGGGAGGTTGAGGAACCTCCACCAGCCCCGCGAATCGACCCAGTAGCGGATGAATGCGAGTTGTATTACCAGAATAACACTGGTCGCCTCCGCTCTGGTCGTTTGATCACCCGTCTCCCCTTTCGTGCCGGCCGACCTCCTCTGGGCGAATCCCGACCGCTAGCGGAACGTAGGCTAGTGGCGATGGAGCGTCGCATGAGCAAGGATCCGGTCTTCCGCCAGAAGTATGTTGAATTCATGCGGGAGTATGAGGAGTTAGGGCACATGTCCGTGAGCGATTTGGATTGGCGCTCCGTTGAGCACTTCTTTTTGCCGCACCACGCCGTTTTGAAATCCGGAAAGATTCGGGTGGTCTTTGACGGTTCGGCTCCCACCTCTACTGGAGCGTCCTTGAACCAGTGTCTGCATGTAGGTCCCAAGCTGCACACGGAGATCTCAGACATTTTGACCAACTTCCGGCGGCACCAAATTGTATTTATGACTGACATCCGGATGATGTTCAGACAAACGGTCATCCATCCAGAGGATAGGAGGTACCAATTGATTTTGTGGAGAGAGAGTCCTAGGGACCCCTTGTTGATTTATGAATTGAATACGAATACGTACGGTTTGGCTTCGAGCCCGTTTGTTGCGATTCGTTCTTTGTTGGAGTTGGCCGAGAAGGAGCGCTTGAGATACCCTCGCGCCTCCGCCATTTTGGCCAGTGACGTCTATGTGGATGACATTTGCACGGGCGCCTCATCTGTCTCAGAGGCGATTGTCCTGAGAGACGAACTCACCGCCCTTTTGAAGTCGGGAGGTTACGAGTTGAGGAAATGGATATCCAACTCGCCTGATGTACTGGTAGGTTTGCCCGAAGAGCACCAGCAGGACCCCCACCTATTCGAAAATGTTGATAATCCCCATGTGGCGACCGTCCTTGGCGTACAGTACAAACCGGTCTCTGACACGTTCACTTATTGTGTGGATTTACGACCACCGAAAGTCTGGACCAAGCGTTTAGTATTGTCTACTGTCGCACGTACCTTTGACCCCAATGGGTGGATTTGCCCCGTGCTGTTTATGGCCAAGTGTTTCTTGCAACGGTTATGGGCTTCGGGTGTGTCGTGGGATGAACCCCTCTCGGACGAGTTACTCCGAGATTGGTCGAGCTTCGTTTCATCCCTCCCCGAGATTAATGAAGTGCATTTGCCGAGGCTATTCCTCCCTTCTGAAAATTGTAAAGTTACTCTTCACGGCTTTTCCGATGCCTCCGAACGTGGATTTGCTGCGGCCGTGTACCTCCGCACCGTTACTGTTGACGGAGTTGTTGCTGTGCATCTGGTGATAGCGAAAAGCAAAGTCGCTCCCCTTCGGACTCGTCATACGATCCCGAGGTTGGAATTGTGTGGAGCTGCCCTCCTAATGCGTTTGTTGAACCACGTATGGCTCACATTAGGTCGATCTATTAAGATACAAGAGGTTTATGCTTGGACGGACAGTCAGGTCGTCCTTTGTTGGTTGAAGGCTCCGGCGCACACCTTGGACGTGTTTGTGGCCAATCGAGTGTCGCAGATTTGTAATTCCGACATCGAGTTGATTTGGAGACACGTGCCGGGAACCATGAATCCCGCGGATTGTGCGTCTCGGGGTTGTGTAGCCCCAACCCTAATTAACCACCCCCTCTGGTGGGGCCCACAGTGGTTGATGCGGCCTGAGTCGGAGTGGCCGCCCTCTCCAGCGTTGTCGAACGTAGCCGTTCCTGATATGCGGGCATGCGTCCTGGAGACTAACCCCGCCGGGGAAAAGGATTTGTTGTTGGATCGGTACAGCTCCTTACAGAAGCTGCTTGGTGTTACCGCTTGGATCAGACGTTTTGCGTACAATTGCAGAAACCCACGCGCGAGGCGTGATTCGTCGGTTCTCACTCCGGACGAGCGTAGGGACGCGCTCTTGTTTTGGGTCCGGAGAGTACAAGCTGATAGTTTTGAGTCCGAGATCGAAATTTTGCGTTTAGGCCGTCGCAAGTTGAAGGGCGCGGTATCGCGATTGAATCCCTTCCTGGACGAGAGTGGGCTTTTGCGAGTCGGCGGAAGACTTCGAAATGCGAACCTGCCGTATGGAGCTCGTCACCCCCTTTTGTTACCTAAAGCCGGACATTTGACTCAACTGATAATAACAGATCGCCATGTGAATGCACAACATGCTGGCTGTAATGCTTTGTTGGCCATTTTGCAGCGTGAATTTTGGATTTTGTCTGCTCGTCGAGCCATTCGCACTGTGGTTTTCCGTTGCCTGCCTTGTTATCGATTGAAGGCCGCGACCATGCAGCCCCAGATGGGTGATTTGCCTGCTGATCGCGTCACGGAATGTAGAGCTTTTGCCGGAGTCGCCACCGACTTCGCCGGTCCCTTTACTGTAAAGGCTTCGAGACTGCGTAATGCTAAAACCTATAAGGCGTACTTGTGCGTGTTTGTGTGTTTGTCCACCAAGGCTGTCCATTTGGAAATTGTCTCGGAATTGTCTACCGAAGCCTTTGTCGCCGCCTTGAGCAGATTTGTTTCCCGTAGAGGACTGCCGACATTGATACGTTCCGATTGTGGTACTAATTATAAGGGAACGTGTAATTATCTAAAGGAAGTAGTTAAGTTTTTTGTTGATAATAAAATAGACATTGGAACCACCCTCTCCCGGCGTGGGATAATCTGGAAGTTTAGCCCTCCAGCTTGTCCGACCTGGGGAGGAATTTTTGAAGCTTGTGTAAAGGCTGCCAAGACACACTTGCGTCGCGTGATTGGAGAAACTATTCTCACGTTTGAGGAACTTGATACGGTATTTTGTAAAATTGAGGCCGTCCTCAACTCGCGACCCTTGTGCCCGTTGTCTTCGGACCCGAATGACCTGGAAGCGTTGACCCCAGGTCATTTCTTGATCGGACAGCCCCTTTTGGCTTTGCCTGAATATCCGATTCAGGATGTAGGATCCCATCGTTTGTCGCGATACCAACTTTTGAGACAGATGTCCCAAAACTTCTGGGCACGTTGGTCGATGGAGTATTTGCATATCCTACAACAGCGCGTGAAGTGGACAGATAAAACCACCCCACCCCAGACTGGCGACCTCGTGTTGATTAAGGATGCTAACCTGCCGCCCCTATGTTGGCGAAGGGGGCGCATTGTTAAACTCTACCCCGGAACTGACGGAGTTCCTCGTTTTGCTGAGGTTTTGGTTCGGGATTCGGTTTTGAAGAGAGCAGTTAGTGGGCTCTCCCGATTACCCGTAGATTGACGTACCGTTCTTAACGGTCCGGGGCGGGGGGATGTTCGGAAAAGATCGACGTTTCTGAACGCATCCCTAATGTCACGTCAAATTGACATTTCGCTGTCACTTGAAGTTGACAGTTCTTGACTTGATTGGAATTCTTGTAGAAAAACATGTCGGATTAATTTTGCTGAATTGTTAAAAAACCGCTCGCGTTGAATATGCCTGGCATATCGAGTTTGAATTGAATCCTGAATTATCCTGTCGATCCCGTGTTGTACGACCAAGATTTTGACGCCATCGTGACGATCGGGCCGGTCGCGGCGTTTTGAAATAAAGAGTGCCACCACACGCGTTGTTGTCGGGAAAATATATCTTAATAAGCAAGCCTCGCGTGTGTCGTTGTGTATTGGTGAAGCGCCCAGTGTCTTGGGACCGCTGTGTCGTATTTGTTTTGTGAGTAAGGTGACGAATTGGTAAGGTCTGAAGAAGAAACTACCAGGGGGCGCGCGCCCTCTCTCCGCAGCCCAGGAGCCTTTCGACAGCACAGACCGTATGTAAAGTTCACCTTAATTTAAGTTAAGTCGCTGTGTATCGCAGTCCACTTGTTCAGTTACATCCCGGCTGAAACCAAGTTTTGTCCGGAGTCTATACTCATGATAATCTTCCACTGCGCCATGGCGATTCCGCGGGTCTAGGCGGGGGTGTACTGAACAGTAGGTATATCAGTCAACTATCACAATAAATAAAATAAATACCTACCTAACTAAATGAATCTTGTCTTAGTTAGTATTTACGTCTTTATCAAATTAAACTCTGTCTAAACATACGCGACCAAGCGTCAGCGAAGCGGTAGCGTCAGGCACGCGGAATTTTCGCGTCAATCATGGTCGTTTAGTTGTACGAAATAAAGACAGAGCCACTGACGTGCGGCCAATTTTACCGCGTTGCTGCCGCTTCGCAGACGCGTGGTCGCGTCCGTCTGTTCAGAGAATAAATGGTATTTTGTAAGAAAGACGTTATAATAACCTTAGCGAGCCATTAGACGATAGGTTTTGCTGTCAGTTTGCTATCAGTCAAGATTATTTTAGCCAATCAAAATGAACCATTCATAGCGCCCAAAGTTCCTCTATACCGATTGGTTAGATAGTCATAAGAATTGACTGATGGTTGCATGACCGTCTAATGTACGCCTTATAAACGCATCATAGACAATTTACTTTGCTATGTCTATAACATAATTCCCATGATCACTTAAACGGAACAGAATCAAATGAAAGTTCTCTTCCCCGAATTCTTTCGGAGTTCTTTTCACGGAACGAGGTGGCTTCTTCATTTTAAACAAATTGCTCCAGAATGTTCCAATGAACCTGATTCCGGGCCAAGTTTATTATTAGCCGGTCCCGGTCGAGTACACCTGAAGATTGGCGGCACCAATAAAAGACTGCTTCGCTTTAAGTTTCATTCGATATGAATCGAGAACCGTAACATCCTTTTGTACAAGGATTCCATCTCTACATGTTTTAACAAGGGGTTCCTTATTGCGCATTTGTTTAGGAACTAAACAGATCTGTTTCGCCACAGCCGTCTCTATCGTCTTCTACAAGCCATGCTATGATACGGAATGGCAACATTGCTGTGAACCGGTTTACTCCTCTGAGTACTAAATCCTATGGAGGTGGCATACCTACGAAATAGTGAGGTATAAGTAAGTCACAATGTAAGAAAATCTTGGAATTCAATTTTCAACTACTTCTAATTGTCGTATTAATCGGTCCGTCAAAATTGGTCCAGCCGTTTCAGAGATAAGCCGGAACAAACAGACAGACAGACAAAAATTGTAAAGAATTTCATTTTGGTATATTATTATGTACCGTATATTTAATTACATGCACGTCGTAAAATGCGGTTATTTAATGTTACAAACAGACACTCCAATTTTATTTATTTGTATAGATGTATAGAAGATATGCCATCTCCATAGGATTCAGTACTCGAGGTTTACTCGCTGTTTACCTGTCAAACGGTGCAAACGGTGTCAAATCGGTTCACTTAAAACTACGTTGCCAACTTTATGCGCATGGCTTGTAGAAGACGATAGAGATGGCTGTGATTGCGCCAATGACAAGCGATTCAGCGATATTTCACAGCCGCTTTGCTGTCATGAACTCTTATTTGACTTATAACTCGGTCGAGCTAATGACACCTGCAGGTTATACCGATCTCTCTCACTCTCCGGGCATGACAGGTTCGAGTGAAAGATACGGATAGAAGAAATAAGAACACAAATCGATTGTTCATTCACATTCAGCAATTCATTTGCAATTCATACCGTACCACAGCCTTCTCTATGACGATAGAAAAGGCTGTGACCGTACCGTTATCGTCCAATGTGAAAACGCTAATTTGATTAACATTACGATATTATTTTAATTTTTAGTTTTTTGTTACTGAAAAATGGAAAATGAAGTATTTAGAAAAAATCGACCCGTCTCACAACCAGCTCCGATGGGACTCGAACCCACGGCCTTTCGCTTTCCGGGCGACTGCTCTAACCACTGAGCTACGGAGTCGTTCGTCGTTCTAAATACTTCATTTTCCATTTTTAACCGACTTCTAAATCAAAAAGGAGGAGGTTCTCTATTCGTCTGTATGTATGCTTTTTTTTTTTTTTTTTGTATATGTCCACCGATTACTCGAAGACGGCTGAACCGATTGAAATGGTTCAAAAGTTATTACATCAGGTCGGTTTCCAAGTTGGTCCCATTTTTTGAAATTTTGAAATCGGTTCAGTAGTTTTCAGGAAATCTTGAAAATACTGTGGTTTTCGTTACCACTTTATGTGAATTTAATACGTATCTTTAGGTATTACTCCTTTGTTTATAAAACGATTTAGATGATTCTTGTTTTGTTAAAAAGAGGATACCTCAAGGTATTTTAACCGACTTCGAAAAAGGAGGTTTTCAGTTTGATGACATACCTATTTACCAGAAAACACGTAAATTGCCTGCACGATGCACTAAAAAGAGTGAAATAAAAATTATTTTTATAAAAAAATAAAACCGCCTTCAAAAAAACCACATCAAAAAAGTAAGAAATAATTCCTCACCAAATAAATAACGTAAGTACTTTGAAGTCGGGCGGGTTTTAACAAAAACAACAAAAAATTGTACATGTTTCACGCCCGACTTCAAAGTACTTACGTTATTTATTTGGTGAGGAATTATTTCTTATTTTTTTGATGTGGTTTTTTTGAAGGCGGTTTTATTTTTTTATTCAACATTACGATAGTTTTGCATGCTATGGGTACAGTACCCTCGGCACGGAAAACTATCGTTATCGTAATCGTTATTGTGATCGTAATTAGTGTTGCGGATCGATAGTCCACTATCGATAGCATATCGATAGTATTAGCAAAAACAATAGTATCGATAGTTTTCGATAGTAACGATACTATCGATAGTATCGATCTCTCTTTTAGTGCAATACTATCGGTAAAAAACAATACTATCGATAGTATCGATCCCTGACGGCGAATAAACTATCGATAGTATCGATAGTATTGCTTTTCAATATTAACAAACTATCGATACTATCGATAGTTTTGGACAATCGATTGTTACCTTTATTTCAATATTATTGATTGCATTTTTACTGGCAGATGGGTAGAACCGATACTATTGAATTAAAGCTCACTATCGATAGTTTATTAATATTGAAAAGCAATACTATCGAAACTTATTTAGTTTATTCGCCGTCAGGAATCGATACCATCGATAGTATTGCTGCTTACCGATAGTATTGTATTAACTAAGAGATCGATACTATCGATACTATCGATACTATCGATAGGCCTATCGATAGATTGGCATTTTTCGATTAAAACTATCGATAGTAAAACTATCGAGAGTTCGGCAACACTAATCGTAATATGCTGTTGAACGAAAAAGGCGCTGCTATGGTTTTCATACAGTATAATACGATCGTGATCAGAGTTTTTCGTGCTTATAATACAGCTTTTACAAGAGGTTTACCTTTTACCTACAACTACTTACTTATTTAGTTTGATATGTTATCGACCGTAATATAAATACATAGAATATTAAAAGTCAATTCGATATGCTTGAAAAATAATCTAAGTATCTTTAGGACTATATTATAATCTTTGAGTTTTACGATTAACGTTCTTTGAAAATATTATTAAATTTACTTTGAATAGTTTTATACGCAAGTTATATGGGAAGAAAAGCTTAAAACTCTACAATACCTACCACGTTTGTGTAACAGCATGGAATCAAATATCTTCGTTTAAAGGTTAATAATTCTTCATCATCATCACCATCACCATGTCCGCCGAACGACGTCCACTGCTGGGCATAGGCCTCCCAGTGATCTCTACAAAAGAATCGGTCTTGCGCTGCCCGCATTCTTAACTTTACATAAATTATACTATTGTTCAATGTAATAATTGTTGTAGATATATGACATAATGGTGATTTTTTCGACTAAATATTTGTAATTATTAATGAATTTCTCGCCTATTCCAGGTACTCACAATCTAAGCACGCTCAGTTCTCAGAGGTAATATCAAGATGAAATATTAGAACATTTATCATGGCCGCTGCCTACCTTTTAAAAACGTCTTTTGGAATTTCGCTTGAAAGTAGGCATCAATAACGGAGAGTGATACCGTGTTATCGAACTCTTTCTGACTAATGAGATCGAATGGAGGCAGGCAGTTGTCGAATTTAATTTTGTGGAGTGAGTGCTATTATCCATACTTATATTATAAATGTAAAAGTGTGTTTGTTTGTTTGTCTGTCTTTCGAGTCCAAGCGGAGCAATGGATCGACTAGATTTTTTGGCATGGGGATTGTTTGGAAATTGGAGAGTGACATAGGCTACTTTACTAGTATTATAAATGATAAGTGTGTATGTTTGTCCGTCTTCCACGTCCAAACAAAGCAACGGATCAACTATATATTTGGTATGGGGATAGTTTGGAAGCTGGAGAGCGATATAGACTACTTTTTATTCCGGAAAAATACCACATTTCCGCAGGATAACGTCGTGTAGTCCACGTGGGCAAAGCTGAGGGCGGCAGACTAGTTGCTCAATAAACGTTTTTTTTATTTAACCTTATAAATAAATAAATATTTTCGGATCATAATTACACAATTAAACAAACTAAGCTCAACGTGTATACAGATAGGTAATACTAGAGCCTAGTTACTAGACAATTAGATATAGATACCACATATATTTCAGTAAATACACACTCATAATACATAGAAACATCTAGTTAACACCACATTATCATATTAAATACCTTTAACCTCGATATTCCACTGCTAGCATCAAATAATTTGATGCTATAATATGTTTGTGTCGTGTGGATATCGAGTTCAAATTTTGGACTAGTTTATAGTAGGTACAACATTTAAGCACAACTCTCAACGTCGCTGCCTGGAGAATTCGGGTGATGTTTAGGACAAGGGATACTTTAATCTCCAATTCCCACGTGACCAATGCATGTAAAACCGCAAGTGCAGCTAGTTTAAAAAAGCTTTTTCCTAACAAAGCGAACCCACACCCACTTGAACCAGTAGACGTTGTCAAATAGTCCACGCTTGTACCTGTAGATTGGACGACATGGATCAAAATGTCATCGATTTCAAAATATTATTGCAAATCTAGCAAAGTGGCACTCGAGAGGAGCGCGCGGTTTGAGTGCGGGCGTCTCTTCTTAGCTCTAAAGTCAGATGGACCCTGGCTTAGAGTGTGTCCTCTAAATCAATTTCATTTATTGGCTCAGACTTTGATTGATTGATTGATTGAAAACTCTTTATTGCACACACAAATAAAAATTACAAAAAGAGGAAAAAGATATAACACATAGGTATGTGGGCAAAGGCGGTCTTATCGCTGAAAGCGATCTCTTCCAGACAACCTTTGAGGCACAGGAAAAATAAACAGAGCGAAAGGTAGTGCACCAGCAAATCTACGTACTAGATGAAGAAAATTAAACTAAATTAAGTACCTAACATAAATATACCTAAATGAGAAATAATACATGCATTATATTCATCATTTCAACCGTAAGACGCCCACTGCTGGGCATAGGCCTCCCCCAAGGATCTCCACAACGATCGGTCCTGCGCTGCCCGCATCCAGCGGCTTCCCGCGACCTTGACCAGATCGTCGGTCCACCTTGTAGGGGGCCTGCCCACGGAACGTCGTCCGGTTCGCGGTCGCCATTCGAGAACCTTTCCGCCCCAACGGCCATCGGTTCTCCGCGCTATGTGTCCCGCCCACTGCCACTTCAACTGAGCAATCCTTCGAGCGATGTCGGTCGTTTTAGTTCTCCTGCGGATCTCATCATTTCTGATTCGATCGAGCAGAGAAATACCAAGCATCGTTCTCTCCATTGCTCGCTGGGTAACCTTGAGCCTTCTTATGAGACCCATAGTAAAAGACCACGTCTCGCTTCCATAAGTCATAATTACTGGCAACACACACTGGTCAAAGACCTTAGTCTTGAGACATTGAGGAATTTTGGACGCAAATATATGCCGGAGCTTCCCAAACGCTGCCCATCCGAGCTGGATTCGACGAGAGATCTCTTTCTCGAAGTTGGACTTACCTAATTGGATTGCCTGTCCTAGGTAGACATAGTGGTCAACAACTTATATTATTTATTTATTTATTTATATATATTAATATATGCATTATATTAATATATATAAATATGCTTATAATAAATATAATCGTATCTATATAAATAAATTATAATAAACCTAATAAATACTATACAATATAGGTAGTTGCAAACTAGGACTTAGTGAGAAGATGCGAATGCAGTTCGGTCTTGAAAACGGCAAGTGACTTTGCATGACGGATCTCATACGGAAGGCTGTTCCAGAGGCTGATAGACTTCACCGCGAAAGATTCCTTGAAATATCCTGAACGTGTAAAGGTAGACATAAGTAGGTTGTCAGTCTTGGACCTAAGAGGACGACTGTGATCAGTACCAAGGTATTGGAAACGTTCTTTGAGGTAAGGAGGGGTACGAGGGTCATACAACACATTCGACAAAAGAGTAAGGACATGCCCCTCACGACGTAGTCTTAGGCAGCCACCCAAGTTCAGTCCTGAACTCAGACACATGATCGAACTTGCGCAAGCCATATATAAAACGTATGCAGAGGTTCTGCAGTCGCTGAAGCTTGTCCAATAGAACCTCATTGAGGTCAATGGTACAAACATCAGCATAATCCATAATGGGCAGGAGAAGCGACTGCGCAAGTACGACCTTGGTACTCAAAGGGAGCAGGTTTTTCCACCTCCGCAAAGCACCGGCGGCAGCATAAACCTTCCTGCTGACCTCCGCAATATGAGGAGACCAACAAAGTGTGGAGTCAAAGAGGACACCCAGGTTTTTAACAACATCACTAAGAGGAAGTGGAACGGAGTTAAACATGAGTGGAGGCATAGAGATGGACTTGAGCTTAGCAATCTGCTTAGACCCGCCAATAATGATCGCTTGCGACTTGTTAGGATTCACCGTTAGGCCATGTTTTCGACTCCATTCGTAAATAGTCGCAAGGTCAACATTTAGCGAAGATATCAGGTTGTCTATATCTTCGATGGGGGCCTGAGAGTATATTTGCAGGTCGTCAGCATACAAGTGATATTGGCAGGATAGGAGGGGAGTAAGGAAGTTGATAAAGATAGAAAAAAGGAGTGGGGAAAGGACACCGCCCTGAGGTACGCCCGCAGTGATGTCGCAAGAGGCGGACAATTTGTCATCGACACGAACACACTGCCTTCGGCCGATGAGATAGCTGCGAAACCACTCAACCACAGCATCTGATCCAAAAACTGACCTCAGCATCGCCAAGAGTACGTCATAATCAACAGTATTAAAGGCGTTGCTGAAGTCTAAAAGAACCAGAGTAGTGAGCTGCTGATTTGCCATACCCTCACGAATATCATCGGCCACTTTGGTCAACGCGGTCACCGTGCTATGCCCCGGGCGAAAACCGGACTGAAATGGACTTAGCAGATGGTTTGCGTTAATAAACACACTGATCTGGTGGAGGACAAGGCGCTCGAGGACTTTGGAAAGGAAAGGGAGAATGGAAATAGGGCGAAAATTAGAGGGAGCGGAAGGATTTGAATTTTTGGGAATGGGGATGACTACAGCTTGACGCCAGCACCTCGGGAAAGTTGCGGTTTCGAGCGAAAAGTTGAAAATTTGGCAAAGAATGGGGATGACACCAGCCAAGCTTAGTTGGATCATACGCCGACTTATTCCGTCGACTCCCTCTGCATTTGACTTGATGGCCAAGATGTTTTTTTCAACTTCACGCTCAGACACCGACCTAAAAGAGAAGGTAGGGTGGCGTGGCGGAGACGTGGTGGAGTGGGAGGAAAGGGATTGCAGAGTGGATAGTTTAATATGTTGGGGAAAAGAGGGAGGAGATGTGAAATGGCGGTTTAAAGTGTCAGGAGTAAGGTTGTGAGGAGTACTCGACTTAGACTTTCCGATGCCAAGTGAGTTAAGGAAAGACCAGACCTTAGCGGGGTTACCATTTGTGACTGACGCATGTATGTGACGACGCTGCGCATCCCTGCACATCCTACTACAGCGATTGCGTAGCTCCTTATATCGGCTACGGGTCTCATCGGAAGGGTTATTGCGAAATTTAACTTTAGCCGCATTACGCCGTTGATGTTACCTGTGTGTATCAAAATTCAATTGGGTTGAATAAATGCCCTGTGTTCACGTGCCGTAAACAAGCAAGAATTTAAGGATAAGTAACTCATAATTATTTAACATTTTGAAAAGATTTTAGAATAATATTCTAAAATCTTTTCAAAATGTTAAATACGCTTTTTTATGATAAATCATAAATATATTTTTTATTATTATTTGGCTAATGAATTACGGAAGACACTATCTGCGGGATGGGCGTCATTAACTCTAGTATGCAATGCAAATGCAACCCATCTACGAAAATGTACTCCAAAATCAAACCCGCAGGCTTATCACGTAACTTGCAAAAGCCAAGCGATAGCAAAAATCGCGCAATTATTGCTCTAAAATCGCTAATCGAGTTGAATTTACATACAAATACAAACCTCCATAGTACGAATTTGCACTTTTAGAGCAATAATTGCGCGATTTTTGCTATCGCTTGGCTTTTGCAAGTTACGTGGTAAGCTTGCCGGATGTTCCATTAGTTAGGGTGCTTGTTCGTACACAGTGTAAGTAGCTGGAGCTAGTAAAGATGCGGGATGCACGCGTGAGTAATATGCGCAAGCTACTTGTTCAAGTTACTCGCTTGTACTTGTACAGGGTGCAAATAACTGGAGCAAGTAAAGACACGGGCTACTTGCGCAAGCAGTACGCACAAGTTATTTGCTCGTGGTCAAGAACTACATGTGCATGCTATTCGAGTTACAGCGGTAGCTTTATGAGTTGAATCGCGTCAAAATGTCTCGACAAACGAAAATTCTTGTAAAATCATTTTTTTTAAGTAATTTTACCAGTATCTATTATTAAATATGCTGGAAGACGAATTAATACGATTATGTGATCGCAAGTGACCCAGAGCACGCGGATTAGTTGCGCGGGTGGCTCGCTTTGATAGGTACATGCTCGAGTCGCTAGAACCGCACATGTTTTTAAACGGTAAGTTTACGATGTATATCACCGGCGCAAGTGCCTCTACATGCGCAAGCTACTTGCACCGTGTACAAGCACACTTACAGGTAGGGTGCAACCTAAAAAATGTCGTTGTCGTCGAATGAACCACAATATTATCCCAAATCTAGCAGAGTAGCTCTCGACAGGAGCGCGCAGTTCGAGTGCGAGCGCCTCATCTCAGCTCGAGAGTCGGGCGGACACAGGCTTTGAGAGTGTTCTCTAAACCAATTTCATTTATTAGCTTAGACTTTGATGCTACTTATGTGTGTATCAAATCCAATTGCGTTCAGAAAGCATGCCGTTTTTAGAGGGATGTAACTTTTATTGTTGTAAAAACTTTTCACAGTTTTATAGATGCTGTTGTATGATACTTTCACGATCGACAAGACGTTTTTCATTATTATTAGCGAATGAATTATGGAAGACACTATCGGCGGTAGAATACAACCTATCTAAGAAAACGCACACCAAAATGAACCCGCTGGCTTATCACGTAACTTGCCAAAGCCAAGTGATAGCAAAAATCTCGTAATTATTGCTCTAAAATCCCAAATTCGTACTACGTAGCAGCAAAAGCAGCTGCTGCGATTTGCGATTATAGAGCAATAACTGCAAGATTTTTGCTATCGCTTGGCTTGTTAAAGTTACGTGATAAGCCTGCGGGTTTGATTTTGGAGTACGGTTTCTTGCTCTGTTAAGGGCTATTACACTTATCCTAGTTAGGATCCTAATTAAACATGAGCTCAAAGAAATTAATGTATGCTTAATTAGGATCCCAATAACTAGGATAAGTGTAATAAGCCCTCTAAGTGCAAGAAGAACCTAAAATATGAACTTAAAATCAACGTTGTCGTCGAATGGATCAAAATATTACCCCAAATCTAGCAGAGTAGCACTTGAGAGGAGTGCTCCAATCTAGAGAGTTCAGCTCTTACCCCATTTCATTTTATAAGCTCAGACTTTGATGCTTCCTGTTTGATTCATGAAAATTCAATTGAGTTCAGAAAAAGTTTTCAGTTGATATCAAGATCTCTAATGTTCTAAACTTTTGGTTTAATGACACTTCATCAGTAATTGTTTTAATAATTGTAGAAGAACTTTGTAATAAATTTTTTAATGGTTTATATCCATAACGCATCGATTGATAATAATAAATAAATATTTTAAGTCTCTGTGAGCTTTGTTTTATTCTCGACGAAGATTGTAAGCTACTTGTAAGTCATTGAGGAAGATAGATCTAAGAATTGCTGAGCTCTCTTGCAACCTTTAAAGCGATTTCTCTTATTGATATTGTGATTTTAAGGCGCTACTCGGAAAAAGTATGGACTTTTTGATTTAAGTTGTTAGAAATCTGGTAATAAGATATATATTTCTTCATACCTTTATCTAGAATCTTATAGTTTCAGAAACACGATTTTATGATTTTGGCTCGACACTTTTTATTTTCGAAAATACCTCTAAAAAATAAGAAATATCAAGATTATTCTTAAATGGGGTTACAAATACTATTGAAAATTGGTTTAATTAGGGGACACTAATAATATTTAGAGTCGTATAGAAGCATTTTTTTAAAATCGATATAGTTTTTGAATACGAAGTGATTTTGTGTTTTTTTTGCGTTATCGGCAAAATCGGTCTCGCTCCCGCGCGCGTCGTTTTCTCATTGCTATCTCGCTTTAGCATAATTTTTCCGAGTATCGCCCTGATGTTGCTTTTATGATTTCATTTTTCTAAGATAATAATATTTACCTACCTAATAGGGACTAGTGAAAAAATTGTGATATAAAAAGAAACCACCAACCCTGCAAGTAGCTTTAAGGAGTCAAAATAATTTAAAATATTTATACTACTAGTGGCTTCCCCCGGTTTTACTCGCGCGCTACCCGTTCCCGTGAGAAAATCGGTGTGGAAATTTAAGACTCATAATACGGTATTTTACAGATTTTTTTTTATTTCTTTAAAATGTTTTTCGAAATATTAGCTGTGTAGCTAAAATGAAAACTTGTTTTGTGTAAAACAAGTTTTCATTTTGAATTATCTTGAATACTTTCAAAGATATAGGACTTCAAACTTTATAATTAGACAAGGACAGGACGCTATCTTAGTGACGTCAGTGAGTTAGTAGCGTCATAGTCACGCCATAGAAGATTTCGTTTTAGAAAGAGACAGCTTTAGTCAAAATCAAACAGACTATAATTCTTTTATTATAAAACAGATTCAAATTATTTTTTCACATTTGGTATTCTTAATTGCAATATTTTTTAACGTCATCATTAAATATCTACATTTCAACAACAGTAAAATACCCTATTATGTCTATATATTTTTTTTATCCACAATAGGGTAGCACTAAGCTTTCATCACACCTGATATTAAGTGGTAATAAGGCACTACTCTCGGAATCCTCAATTGCTGAGGAACTGGCTATCTTATCTCTAACTGCCGGAACACAATAATGCTGCAAAACATCATTGTTATGGCGTCAGACTTAGATAATATGGTGGAGGCTAGCCAGGCGGACTAAAAACAAGACCTACCACCAATCAAACTGAATTTAATCCACTTGGAATTCCACTGGGAATCGAACCTGGGACCTCTTGGTCTGAAATCCGTGGTGTGGACCACTAGACAGGCGGTTAAAACATGTAAATGTAACTCAAGAAGAACGTAGCTTTCTACAGGTGAAAGAAGTTTCAAAATCGGTCCAGTAATTCTTGACTTTATCCTTTACAAACGAACAAATTAAATCTTTCCTCTTTATATTTATACAGGATAAATTTTTGACCAGTGCACAAATTTTAAGGATCAACTCAGAATCGGTAAGCGAACAACTTTCTCCTAGAAACATGGGTCGAAATACGACAAAAAATGTTGGACTCCCCATACTAAATTGATCACGTGATCAGTCCGATTTGTATGAAGAGCCAAAAAATTTTTGTCATATTTCGACCTATGTTTCTAGGACAAAGTTGTTCGCTTACCGATTCTGAGTCGATCTTAAAAATTTGTGCACTGATTAAAAATTTACCCTGTATAGTATGGATAAAAAGATACCTACAGAATTAAAATGAAACGCTTTCATTTTAATACGGTGAAACACGCACGTAATGTAACTAATTAAATCCTACCTAATTTACAAAAAAAGCCAAATAAACACACAATGACATTAACAGCTATCCAAAGAGATCAGCCAAGCTAAGCCTGGCTGTAATCTCATAACATTAATTACTACTGAAATGGATATTTAGTTTGTGAGGTTTCCGCTTTGTGATTAATTTGATTTATCAATAGATTGGTCTCACTTGACTAAATATAGAGAATCCGTTGGAATTTACATATTACCTACTATATTCTAGCTAGAGAGTGGCGTTAAGGTTGTGGTTAAGGCGAGGATTCCCGAAAATAAGGTAGATATTTTAAATAATGGATTACTCGCAAATCCCAAGTACTCAAAATTTGGAAAAAGTTATTTTACAGTCTTTTATCTAGTGTCTCCGGCCGTTAAATTTATAGCTTGTGTTACTTAGTAAGAATGCAGCTTTCTTAGTTGAATAATTTTTGATATTTGTCCCTTTGCTATTGTTGATCGAAGATCGGTCCTCAAGTTTTTGAGTTTATCCATAACAAGCAAAGAAAAGAACAAAAATTTTTTTTTTGCATAGATAAGGGAAAGGTGTACAAAATGATCCCTCGAGGTAAAATGATTCCCTACAGTTTCAACAAAAATAGTGCCATCTATGCGATTTGTTGGCTAACGTCTTCCCTGTACTCCACTCAGTAGCCCAATAAAGTGTCATGGCGGTGTGAGTACAGTGCGTCGATTTATTGCAAAAATTTAAAATAGCTGTCTTCGATCTAAGATAAGCATGCAATCAATGTTAAATTGTTGAAATTCTTTTGTGGATATGTGAATGAAAGTTTTCCTGGTAGTTTTTATTGATATTCAGTAATATTTGAAAGTCGTTTTGATCTCACCAAGATAATGTTTTCAGGTCATACTTCGACAAATTTGGAAATTCAACATTCGGGGTAAAACGATCCCCTTTAGTGGGTATAAAACGATCCCACGAATAATTTCACCAAACATGAAAAACAATTTAAAATTAGTCATGTTTTTTTTTGTATTTCTATATAACGTCGCTGGGTCGGGTTTCCTGGGTATGGTCTCGTTGTCAGGATGGTTGTGACGAGGGATCCTCAAAATAATAGTCTCTTCTTCAATAACAAACGTCTTATTCTTCAATCACAATCGATATGGCACAAATAAAACAACGATTCAAGTGATGTATACGGATCAATCGTTAAACGCGGCAAATTCGATACAGAAAAGTGGCCCTTGCGTGCCCCACTACCGCCTTAACGTCCAACCCCTTGTAGGTCCCTGTTTAGACTGTTATTATCTTGCCCCTGCACCAAATGTGTCGACAAATTCAACTCACTTGGTCAGGTCCTGCCATCTCTCTCTGTATCCAATTCACCCAAGTGCTTTCCGCAACGTTTAAACTGACTCAACTAATAGTTACAGAGCAGCAAAATAGATGGCGCTAATATTTTAGGTCGACAGTTCCAAAATAACTCGATAGATGTCGTTATAATTTAAATTAAAGTAATTGATCCCGCCGCCTATGAGGGCAGCACTGCGTCCACGCTCCGACACGGCCATTCTGACGTGTCACATGTCCTCATGTGTATCTGGAACAAAATTACTTCAATGGAGCTAATTCCGCTCGGCTTAACCTGACTAAAAGGTTAGTAGGTACACTATAGATAAGGAAGAAAGTATGCCTCACAGTAAGTTATCGTAATCACAATATTATTATCAAAGTCATATAAGCAACACACATCACTAACAGTAGCTACACATTAGGTGGCAAGGATTCCCACATGGAATCGGTACACTCAATGTACATGGTCATCGTAATGACATAGTCTCCCATGAGACGGATTCCCACATTGGAATCGGTATGCTCAACATACATGGTCATCTCATAATGACATAGTCTCCCATGAGACGGATTCCCACATTGGAATCGGTACACTCAATGTACATGGTCATCGTAATGACATAGTCTCCCATGAGACAACACCATACATGTACGCCGATGACCTAAAGTTTGGGAAGATCATTGAATCGGTGGCGGACTCTGAATTGTTGCAGAATGATATAGATAGGCTTGTAGATTGGTGTAGCGTCAATCAGTTGTATCTCAACCTCAATAAATGTTTCATAGTATCTTTCACGAGAAAACAAGCACATACCAAATTTAATTATCAAATACAAGGCAGTACAATTGTAGAAAAAGAAATTATTAAAGACATGGGTATTTCATTTGATAAAAAGTTAACATTTGTGCCACATGTGGAAAATATCATTAAGAGGGCTTCAAAATTGCTGGGCTTCGTGATGAGAAATAGCAAACCGTTTCGTGACCCAAAAACCAAGCTGCTTTTATATAACGCTTTAATTCGTAGTATTCTTGAATACGGCAGTGTAGTTTGGCGACCTCACTATGCTAATCATTCTCTTCGCATAGAAAGACTTCAAAAACGCTTCGTTAGATACTTAGCTTTTTCTATAGGTAAAGCCAGAGAACTTGGTTCCTACGCTGAAAGGCGTAAATTTTTCGGTATGATATCACTGTCTGATAGACGAGAAATACTGGATACTGCGTTTGGTGTTAAAAGTATTAAAAATATCATAGATTCCCCGCAGCTGCTGGTACTTATAAAATTCCGAGCACCAGCCAGAATACCACGCAAACCAATCACACCACTTTGCCCCCCGCAGAGCAGAACCGTCCTTGGTTCGAGTTCGCCCATCTCAAGATTATGCCAATCCCTTAACAAAGTTAGTGATATTGTTGATATATATCACGAATCCCCCAGCTCAATTAGAAAAAAAGTAATCAAATACTTAATATGTCAGTAGTTTTGAACAAAAATCATCTCGCGCTTAATAATAGCAATAGCTCAATCCTTCTTTACGCACGCATACTATAACACATACACGCATACACACACCCATACACACACACATACACTCTTAAATATTCTTCTAAATTAATTACCTAATACATGAACTGTTACACAAAGCATGCTGTGTTCACCTTTAAGTGGTTGTGCATTAAAATAAGTTACTGATAAGAGTTTTTTGTATATGTACTATTGTAACAATTGTTGGTGATCCAAATAAATAAAAAAAAAAAAAAAAAAAAAAATGAGACGGACTCCCACATTGGAATCGGTATGCTCAACATACATGGTCATCTCAAAATGACATAGTCTCCCATGAGACGGATTCCCACATTGGAATCGGTACACTCAATGTACATGGTCATCGTAATGACATAGTCTCCCATGAGACGGATCCCCACATTGGAATCGGTATGCTCAACATACATGGTCATCTCATAATGACATAGTCTCCCATGAGACGCTAGATTGCCACAGCCTCAGCCGCACCGCGCCCTGTACAACCCTATTGAATCGCAGTTACGACTACGACTGAAGCGTGCGGATTACCAAATAAGTAGCCATGTCAGTAAGTGTTTGCACATAGTAAGACAGGCCTTCACCGGCACTGTCCACACCCGATTCAACATCACAAACATTTAATTCTGAGGATACATCACTTTGAGACATCTTTCTGAGCTATTCGTTAAGTCTTTAAAAACTTAGTTTTAACAACTTCAATACTATTTTAGGGCAAACGTTAAAAATATCATTTTACACAAATTAACTCTCCTCACAAGTTTACTTATGAAAATCCATTTCCACTTTATTTTGGCGGAGTTTGGTTTGACTTAATGACAATGCTGCTGCTGCAGCTTATAACTGCTTGTAAATAATGTAATTACTTAAAGCATTTTATTAAAATCTAAAAGCTCTCAACTACTTCTTAATTACTGAACATAGTCACAACGTGTTTTAGACTGACAACGTGGAACAAAAACAAAACATAATCTTTGTACATACTACAAGTGCTTCCGCTGTACCCTCTTTACCTCATGGTACCACAACAACGTGCTGACTCATTCAGCCACGCAATAAAACAAACACAACATCTTCAGCACTTCCTTGCTAATAATGTGATAAAACACTAACTAGATATTTAGTCCTCTGAACCAAATCAAATCATGTTCCCATCTGTCAATCTAATACGAACTCTTATCGTTTCTAATCCAATTTAAATCAAATCTCACATTAACAATCATTGTAATACTAGGTTTGTACTAGTAAAATACCAAAAGCTTTACAAAAGAATGTTCATTGAACGGAGAAGTGCATTTCGGTGCTGTTTGCACAAATAATGACAAAATAAAAACTGCTCACCTAATTGCGATCATATGATATGCGATGCCAGTAGATCTCTCTCTACACTATCGCCAACAGCGCCGGCTACTTGTCTGTTGCGTTGCGCCACTACGCCACCGCGCCGCCGCACTGCCATCGTCACAGAATCGCCCCATTGCGCCACCATGCTGCGCTTGCATTTCACTGTAATTTGAAATAGGTCATTTGTGAGGACTCATGAATTTAAACCTTCCGTATAGCCACCAAATCTACTTTGGAAACATTGTGATCTTAGTAACTCTGCATTTAACTCTACTCGTGACTCTGAATTTGGCTCTACATTCGACTTAACATGTCACTCTACATGTGACTCTATATTCGACTCTACATTTGACTCTACATCAGACTCTACATCGGACTCTACATCAGACTCTACATCAGACTCTACATCGGACTCTACATTGGACTCTACATCTGACTCTACATCGGACTCTACAACGAACTCTACATCAGACTCTACATCAGACTCTACATTTGATGAAAAGTTAGTGTCTCATTAGTCATATTTACTACTAGGCATTTACTTAAGACCTCTCGATCTCTACCATTACGTCATGGGATAGATAAGATAAGATAACACTTTATTGCACACACAGACAGAAAATACATGACATAAACAATTTACGAAAAGCGGTAAAATTAGACGGCCTTATGTCTTAGCAGCGATCTCTGCCAGACAATCTTACTATCTGACAGGTCATGTTATAGGCGACAACTTTATATCAAGAGTTACAATGACGCAACTATCTCGTATGGTATCTGTACCCCGAGTGTAAATTTGACAATGTGCAAACGTTACTATCGCGTTCAAATTCAAATTCTATTCTAGATCTTATTTCTTCTCAACAAAGTACAATCTATCCGACAAAATTTCTCCCAAACACGATGGCATACGAATTTACTAACTTACACTCAGCCGGTTGTACAGAGGACTGTACATTAGTAAAATTAGAAAAATGTTTCTCGCTAAGTTTTGATGTAGGTGGTTGACAGTAAAATCATAAAACATTCTTGGTTCCGTTAGGAACTATTATTACAACGAATTACTCACAAAGAAATAAGATTTACTTTCTTTCGGCTTCACAAAATAAGAAAAATATGAGAGTACCTCCGTTTGTCTAGATACAGACAAACTTATCGATGAACAAATCCTTATTCTCCAGCCAGGTTACGCCAGCACATAAAACATGGTCCAGGTCCAGCCGATGAACTTCCTTTCAGCGCACCGCTCATCACCAGGACAAGATGATTTTCACAATTCTCTTCTTGCAAATGAAATGCCGCTAGTGAAACGGCAGGGCGCCTTTTTCATCACACGTTCAGTAACAGAATGTCGAATAACAGAAATACGGGTATTTCGTTTTCAGTCCACTTTTCATCTGTGGCACGGGCTGCATCCCACTTCTGATAACGTCGCTGGGTTCGGGTTTCCTGGGGTATGGTCTCGTTGTCAGGATGGTTGTGACGAGGGATCCTCAAAATAATAGTCTCTTCTTCAATAACAAACGTCTTATTCTTCAATCACAATCGATATGGCACAAATAAAACAACGATTCAAGTGATGTATACGGATCAATCGTTAAACGCGGCAAATTCGATACAGAAAAGTGGCCCTTGCGGGCCCCACTACCGCCTTAACGTCCAACCCCTTGTAGGTCCCTGTTTAGACTGTTTTTATCTTGCCCCTGCACCAAATGTGTCGACAAATTCAACTCACTTGGTCAGGTCCTGCCATCTCTCTCTGTATCCAATTCACCCAAGTGCTTTCCGCAACGTTTAAACTGACTCAACTAATAGTTACAGAGCAGCAAAATAGATGGCGCTAATATTTTAGGTCGACAGTTCCAAAATAACTCGATAGATGTCGTTATAATTTAAATTAAAGTAATTGATCCCGCCGCCTATGAGGGCAGCACTGCGTCCACGCTCCGACATATATATTTGTACTTTTTACAGATCATGCCACGTACTTATCAAAGAAAATCTTCCGACAAAACTGGGAGTGAGTTTTCTGTACGACAAGACAGTTTTCTGTTCCTGTAATGGTGCTAAAAACAAAAACGCAGTTAGTGCAGTTAAGACTTTGGGCAGTAAACAAACGGTGTTTACACTAAGCATGAGAGAGAACTCGTTGAGCACATAATATTATATTGAACCAAAAATGTATGGGTTAACCAAACAAGATAGTATGGGATCGTTTTAGACACCCAGGTGTACAAAATGATCCTTTAGTAGAGGTTTCGAAAATCTCTAATTAATCTAAAGATATAAAATCAAACTGCAATAATGGCATGCCAGTATAACAACACTTAAATGACTTACCCAAAACTCTTTCAATGTTTGCTCTTACTATAATATTTTGGATACAGTAACCGATTTCCCTTAGGGGGATCATTTTGGACACCTTTCCCCTACTGGTTTGGTATGGGTGACAATACAGTATTAAAGTAAAGTCAGCAAAAAAAGATTGTCATAACAATGTTTTTTTAACAAAAGTCTTATTTACAATTACTTAATTCCAGGGATAAGCTTAGATATTTAAAGAAACGAGCTCTCGTCTTAATTAAATTAATACAAATTTACTTCCAGCACTGTCATTTTGTGCCCAGAAAATAGGTATTCCATACAATTTTTTCAAAACACTGTTTTTAATGGAAAATGGGTCTATTACGCATAACGATCAGACTTTGACAGAAAACAACACAAAAAAATCACATTCTGCGTACCGTTCGTGTTATGCGGTCGAATTGTACTCCTTACAATGATATATTTTTAATTTTTAAAGTAAGTTAGTTCCAGAGATAAGCTTACTAAAACAAAATAAGCTCTTGTCTTAGTTAAATTAATTCAGATTTCCTCCTAACACTGTCATTTATCGACACACGTACCGAACATGAGTCTCGTAATGGCCCCGATTGTTAATGCGCCTGATTCGTGTAATGCGGACGGATTGTACTATTAAACGAACTAGGTTGTTAATTCCCTACAATGAGTTATCTGTAATTTTTAAAGTAAGTTAGCTCCAGAGATAAGCTTACTTAAACAAATTAAGCTATTGTCTTAATTAAATTAATACCTACTGATTTTCTTATAACACTGTCATTTATCGACACACGCACCGAACATGAGTCTCGTAATGGCCCCGATTGATAATGCGCCTAATTCGTGTAATGCGGACGGATTGTACTATTAGAAGAACTTATCGACACACGTATCGAACATGAGTCTCGTAATGGCCCCGATTGTGAATGCGCCTAATTCGTGTAATGCGGACGGATTGTACTATTAGAAGAACTAATAGTTGTAAATTCCTTACAATGATTTATTTGAAAAATGGAAAATGAAGTATTTAGAAAAAATCGACCCGTCTCACAATCAGCTCCGATGGGACTCGAACCCACGATCTTTCGCTATCCGGACGACTGCTCTAACCACTGAGCTACGGAGTCGTTACGAGAAGCGTCGAATTTATCAAATACTTCTTACGCGCTGTATAGCCAGCGTTAATTTCATCAATGTGAAGATATTACTACCCCCACACGCGAAAGAAATACCTTCCCAGATATTTGACAATCGCTAAAGAAGAAATTACTATGGCAAGTTATTTAAATTTTTACTTTTTTGCATTCACAATGCAATTTTTATGGTTGAAAAATGGAAAATGAAGTATTTAGAAAAAAAAGTCTCATCGGAGCTGGTTGTGAGATGGGTAAATTTTTTCTAAATACTTCATTTTCCATTTTTCAACTATAAAAATTGCATTGTAAATGCAAAAAAGTAAAAATTTTTATGATTTATTTGTTTTTTTTAAGTAAGTTATTTCCAGAGATGCTCTTGTCTTAATTACATTAATACAGATTTCCTTCCAACACTGTCATTTATCGACACGCGTACCGAACATGAGTCTCGTAATGGCCCCGATTGTTAATGCGCCTAATTCATGTAATGCGGACGGATTGTACGATTAATGGCCGCGACTGATCCCGTCAGGTAATCAGCTACGAAGATGCGATTGCTTAATTGATTACTGTGTCAGTTAAAATTACACTGGTAATTTACAACGTGCCGATGCTTAATGTGGCAGGCTCTGTTAAATTTAAAAAGATGCACTGAAATATACAGGGTGTTAGAGGCACCCTTGCAAAAACTTTAACCATGGCTTCAGACCATCATGCTGAACTACGTACAGCAAGAATTTTTTGTCGGAAATGAAAAAAAAAATGGACTTTTCATACAAATTTAGCAACTTATCGGGACATTTTGTATGGAGAGTCGAAATAAGTATTTTTTTCATTTCCGACAAAAAATCTTGCTGTGCGTTGTTCAGCATAAAGGCCTGAAGCCATGGTTGAAGTTTTTGCAACGGTGCCCCTAACACCCTGTATGTTTAACCGCCTCTGTAGTCTAGTGGTGCACACCACCGGTATCAGACCCAGAGGTCCCGGGTTCGATTCCCACTATTCCCAGTGGGGGTACATATTGTATTCAAGATTCAAGATTCAAGATTCAAATCTGTTTATTCAATTTAGATTGTTATTTACAATACTTGTGAACGTCATAGAAGCTACGCCATCGGTTCGCAAACCCTACAGCGGGAGGCCTTGGAGAAGAACCGGCAAGAAACTCCAAGGGTTGTTTTTTTCTCCCTGTCTTATTTCATACAGAGTCGTCAAATTGAAAAATGACCTTAACATGGTATGACTAAGGTCAGTTTCCATCACAATTACACAATGGGTTATGATAAATACAGTTAAGTATAGGCGAACTAATGATCATAGCGGTGAACAATTTTCAGTTACTTAGGAACTCTACTTAAAGCTTTAATATTAGTTTAAAACAAAAGACAATTCTACTATATACTGCAAGTTGCGCCATACATGTTTCAAATGTAATTCTTAATAAAATGAATAAAAACAAAAGAAAACACATTTTAAGGCAAGCAGATAAGAGCAGACCCATTCCCACTGGCAGCACCCGTTCACGAGCATGACGCATGAACCAGCCATCGCTTCGCTCAACCATATTTTAGGGAACGTAACGATTCGGTTTGGTTGGTGGTGGGGTTTGTTCAAAGTCTTGTTCAAAGTCTGGCTGAACCGCTACCACCATCTTATCTAAGTCTGACGCCATAACAACGATGTTTTCAGCATTGTTGTTGCATGCACGCATGTATCAGCAATTGAGGATACCGAGACTCGTGCGCTACCACCTTCAGCCTTATCAACACTTAACATCAGGTGTGATGAAGGCTAAGTCATACCCCGTTGTGGATGAAAACAATAAAAGCTAGAATTTAGTTATTGACATTTAATTTTGGGACATATTAATAAAAAAAAACTAAAAAGCCCACTGACTTAAAAAACAAGCTTCTATATATTTTCTTGTCTTTACAAGGTAGCTAAAGATAGTTCAATAAAATTGCCAATACATTCTTAAATGCTAAAGCATCTATTCATTAAATGATATGGATTAAAATTTACAAAATCTTAATATCGAAAGTCGTCATCAAAAATAAATATTGACTTATTTTATACTAGCCTTCCGCCCGCGGCTTCGCCCGCGTGTACTACACGACGTTATCCCGCGGGATGGTGATATTTTTCATTCAGGAAATATTTTTCAGGAATAAAAAGTAGCCTATGTCCTTTCTCAGGCTCTAGACTATCTCTGTACCAAAATTCATTCAAATCGGTTCAGTAGTTTAGGTGTGATTGTGTAACATACAGACAGACAGAGACGCATTTATAATATAAGTAAGGATTAGAGTTTTTATTTTATGCAAATTACTCTTCTTAACCGCAAACATTAGAAAGTAGGAGCAATATTTGTAAAAGATTTGTCCGTCCACGAGCCACGACACGCCACCATTAGCTTTGAAACTACAGGGACTACACTTTGCGGCAGGAGGGGTAAAACTTCGTACGTCATCGTTTAGCTGGGTCACGCGTCATTTGACGCGACACCCGCGGCACTAAGGGTTGTTGACTTAGCAAGTTGCAAACGATTTCGAAACGATGTTATTCGCCTAGTCCTACGTGATTAAACAGCAATTAGAGATTTTTGAAGGACAGAAAAAAGAAAGAAAAAAATAGTTCTAATAAGGAAACGAGATGGCGCTGACAAATAGCAAAGTCGGTGTGACCAGAAATAAACTAAAATGACGAGTTGATAACATTTTGATTTGTTTTCAAATTCGTAGGTAGCAAGTAGGTAGCACTGTCTAATATTAAAACAGTAAAATAATAACGAAGTAACAAACATATCAATGAGAACGCAACGTAAATCTAGTAGTTGAAGCATAAGCAATCAAAAAGTGTGTAAAATCCCCGCGCTCGACTGACATGATATGCCCGAATACTCGTACGCTACTTATCTTTGGGAGCGTCTCAAACATCGCCCTGTCACTTTAAATGTCAAACGTATGAAAGAGATGCCATGATGTTTGAGACGCTCCCAAAGATGATTTGCGTTCGAGAATTCGGGCGATAGCCTGGCAACGTCGAGCGTGCGTGTTTTTGACCTAACTTTTAGTCTTTAAAATTACTTTTGATCATTTCGTTATTTGCGAGCGCCATCTGTCGCCACTGTAAATCAACTTTTTTTTTCTTTATAGCTGTCAGAAAAATCCCCCATAACGTCTTTATTCATATTATTCCAATATCAAACTACCTATAGTAGCTTGAGCAATAGTATTATGGAAATTGGAAACAACGACGGCTATTACCACATACACCCAGACCCGAGGAAATATTGAAAAGTTCGTTTTCAATATTTACACGACCGGGAATCGAACCCGCGACTTTGAAAACTCGGACATCACACGAGGTCGTCAGATAATAAAAAAATGCATTGTGATTGTGAATGCAAAAAAAAAATGTAAAAATAATAAAAACCAAGGAACACAATGACAATAATATTACTTTGAATCTAGGAGCGCGGCTCTTTATAGCAATGACGGGTTAAAACTTCGTACGTTATCGTTTAGCCGATAGCCGCGTAACGCGTCATTTGACGCTGCACCTGCGGCAATGAGGGCTCAGACATGATTGAAACGATTTTATGTTACGGTTGTTATGTCAGCAAGTGGTTTTAAATCAGATTTCCAACTTCGTTCGCTTACACCACGTGTGTTTACGTCAATACAATACATCATCATCATTAGCCTTTTCAACACGTTCCTATTACTATGACACAGGTCTTCCTTATGCATGGATAAGGAAAGGAGAGATAATTAGTGGTTTTATATAATAGAATACGTAGACAAAAAGACATGTTCTGTTCATGCGCACAAATATTTGTCGTGTTCGGGAATCGAACCCGAGACTTCTGGCGCTGAAGGCAGGTATCCTATCCCTGAGCCAAATTGGTCGTCTTAAGAGGTCATTACAAATTACCTAAAATAAAAAACATTCATCATGCCTTGAGACCAAATGCGTGTCACTGCGGAAAGAGCGGTAAAAGCTTCGTACGTCATTTAAACGATCCGCGTCACGCCTCATTTGATGGCTCAGCCTGCAGTGGCTTCTCGGCGGTCGGCATCGCTGAATCAATTCCCGTGAATAATGTTGGTAATGTGCAAATCATGTCACCAACGACATTATGCATGTGTTAAACTGAATAAATATATGACTTTGAAAAAGAGGCGTGGCAATTTTCAGTGGGGAAGGGGATAAAACTATGTACTTATTTCATGTATACTTGGCTGCGTCACGCGTCATTTGGAGGCTTCAACTGCAGTGGCTTTGCGACGCTTCAGCATTGTTCGAGCAATCACTGAGATAATGCGCAAATAATGATACCTACCAAATATATTTTCTCATATTTCGCATCTAATGCGGGGCACTCACCTAGCTGTGTAGTACGTAACGTATCTTCTACTGTATCAAGTGAGTACGTAGGCACGAGCAAACCGCTGCTCGCGCGTGGAGCGCAGCATGCAGTATGCTCGCAGTGACCCGCCGAGTGGCAGTACAGCAGGGTACTCCCCTAGCTTGTAGCACGTAACGTATCTGCTACTGTATCAACCTGCAAGTGAGTATGGCTCGTCCACGGTCACCGCGTATCCAGCTAAGAGGTCCCGGATCCGATGTACTAGCCGCCTTTGTGTTCGCAGTGATACCGCCACTCGACGGCTCGCAGCGAACTCGTACCTACGTACTCACTTGATACAGTAGCAGATACGTTACGGCTACACAGCTCGGTGAGTACCCTGCTTATCACTGCGAACACCAAGACGGCTAGCACTTCGGATCCCGGAGCTCGTAGCTGGATACGCGGTGACCATTGACTAGCCGTAGTACTCACTTGCATGTTGATAAAGTAGCAGATACGTTACGTGCTACACAGCTAGGTGAGTACCCTTCTTAAGAACGGAACGAAAAATAGCCAACAGTCCCGAATCATTTAAAACGAGACCTTCGTTTGTTTTTCTTTCCGCCGCTCCTTCGCCAGGCATTTGTTATTCGTTTCCCTCAAGCTCGGCATACAGCGTTGCCATTAATAAATTAAATAAGAACCTCTTTTATTTCCCCGTGCGGGCAACTTGTCAAAAAATCCTCTTTGGCTAGGCTGTTGCCTTACGCACATCAGTCATCCTGCGGGCCCTTGGGAGGCGAGTTATTAAGCGGAGGAAAGCGCCCAACATAAATACAGCTTACGAAATTAAGCTTGTCCGCGCCATTGTGATCTCGCCGGTAATATCGAGCCGTAACAACCACCCGTTATCGTGAGGTGAAGGCATTAGATGAAAATTTCATGGGAAATTTCATTATTCGTTATTGCCATTATGAGACGGTTTTGCAAGCTTGATAATTCGCTTTTGTTTTGTTTGTGAGTTGGTACTGACGGATCCACTCTTAATTATGAAGGTCAAAGTCAGAATTATCTTTATTTTAAAGGTGGGAACATAATTAGTACTTCTATATTATGGGGTGTTGACGCGCGCCAGAAAACGTATCGGTTTCATACAGTGTGTTGTGTTGAGGAGCCCTAGCACGAAAAATTGTCTTTATGGTAACTGTTATATATTATCGTGATCATAATTATTATATTTCGTCGTTTCATTCTTTGATATAATATTTACAGAGTAGTAGTCCCTTTAACCTACAGGCAACTTCGCACGTCTTTAGAGATTTAAAAAAAAAAGTTCACTAATCTGTCATTTACTGTTCTGTGGTCAGTTTGACGCCATTTTTCCCATTCCTTTTTCGTGCGAGGCAACGAGCGCACGCGTCTATTTTAAATGCCGAAACGCAGCGCACAGGAAAATGTTGAACGAGTCCAACGTTTATATTCTTCAGAGAATGAAGATAATGCCACAGGTACGTTTATAGTGCTTTATCAATTCCTATTCGAATATTTGTGCATACAAGTTATTAACAAGCTACACAATAGTAAACTAAATTTATCAGATATTAAGATACAATTAATACTTTTTTGTTTCTTGTTGTTCACTGGTGAACATGAACAAGTGATTTCACTAGATGAGTTTAGTTAGGTACATAAAATCAAACTAAATCGAGATTGACTGCGAGTCAATCGCGATCTCGTAATTAGCTGCGAGCTAATCATGGGTCATATTTATGACATGAAGTAGAATCTACCCGCGTTCTAGGATAGACGCATGTTATCTACACTTTATTTAGTTACATAAAATCAAACCAAATCGAGATTGACTGCGACTCAATCGCGATATCGTAAATAGCTGCGAGCTAATTATGGGTCATATATTATGACATGAAGTAGAATCTACCCGCGTTCTAGGATAGACGCATGTTATCTACACTTTATTTAGTTACATAAAATCAAACTTAATCGAGATTGACTGCGAGTCAATTGCGATATCGTAATTAGCTGCGAGCTAATTATGGGTCATATATCATGACATGAAGTAGAATCTACCCGCGTTCTAAGATAGACGCATGTTATCTACACTTTATTTAGTTACATAAAATCAAACTAAATCGAGATGTCTGCGAGTCAATCGCGATATATCGTAATTAGCTGCGAGCTAATTATAGGTCATATATTATGACAGGAAGTAGAACCTACCAGCGTCCTAGGATAGACGCACGTTATCTTCAGATTATTTAGGTAGTTAGTCAAAATCAAACTAAATCGATATTGACTGCGGGTCAATCGCGATATCGTAATTAGCTGCGGGCTAATTATGGGACATATATTATGACATGAAGTAGAATTTACCTGCGTTCTAGGATACGCGCACGTTATCTACAGTTCATTAAGTTACATAAAATCAAACTAAGTCGCAATTGACTGGGGGTCAACCGCGATATCGTAATTAGCTGCGGGCTAATTATGGGTCACATATTATGACATAAAGTTTATGACATAAAGTAGAATCTACCTGCATTCTAGGATAGATGCACGTTATCTATAGTTTATTTTCTGCGGGACAAAATAAATTATTAAGCCATAATAACTTATTAAATTATTCTTTGAATTTTATTTTTTACATTCTACCCTCATGTTGTTTTTTTTTTTTGGCAAAAAAGAGTATGTTTGTTTTGGATACAATAAATATCATACAAAACGATGCGGGACTTTATCGAACAATCTTTGGAAATATCCATCCAACAAACCTTGGATGCCGCAGTATCGCAAACGGCTCACTCAAGAAATTACATCGATAACTTTCGATCCACAATAATATTGTCAGCGTTGAGGGCGTCTACGTCCGATACGCCTGATTTTGGAGATGCCATTCAGCTTAGCTAATTTATGGACACCTTTATGAAAAATAGGTCTACCAAAAGATCAGAAAGAGAACTTGACAAAGGTACTTGATACCAAATAATTGTTGAATGTTGCACGCACCTAAATTAAACGCAGCGATTGCTGCCGCAGTTTCTGACGTCGTCGTCGTGAGGGGACGCTACAAAATGTTTCTTGGTTTTCAACAACAACTTGATATGGGTATCTCGGCAATAGGTAAATAGAGCAATAGACACACTGCTCTCCTCAGACGATAAGATACAATCTCTTTAGTATCTAAGCGACGACTGTCGCATTTTGGTATTGATTTACACCATTTCCTAACGAAAGATAGGATTAAACTGACTCTTTATGACTCTTTATTGGGTAATACATCATCCGAAAATATAAAAGCCAGTAAGGCAATCGAACGACAAGGTTCACAGATTTGGAAAACATTCACAATTCAGAAAACTTCTGCAGTCCAGTCCACAGTCATTCGTCCTGCCCATCAGGGAAACCGGTCAGGACCTCCTCAGTACCCGTGAAACAGGGGGGCGGCGGGGAGGTCAAACCACAGGACAGGACAGAGGCTAGCGCCGCCACCGCGACGAACCTACCCTCAGCCTGCTTCGTCTCATGCGAAGAACTGCAATCAACCCAGGCCCCGTGCACGGCCACAATAACAAAGGTACACGCTGGCAGAATTCAATACTTTTATGATTGTTGGTTTCATATAACATACAACAAAACTGTACTATCATGGATCAAAAACGGATATTATATACCCTTTTGTACGGAAGTGACAGTCTGTCGTGCTTTAATCTAAATTTACCCCCGAAGAAAGTCACGAGATGGTCCAAGCTATAAATAAATTAATTGAATTGGAGCAATTTCACAATGTTCCCCGGTAATTGACCAGTTCATATCAAGAACTTTCCTTGCACCCAAGTCTAATGGTGGTAAACGCTTTGTCTTAAATCTTGAAGCATTAAATAAATTTATTGAGAAGAAAAACTATTTTAGAATGGAAGACTATAGAACATCTCCTTAACTTATACCACAAGGTAGTTTTGTAGCACCGATTGACCTCAAAGAGGCGTATTTATGACTTCCAATATGTAAGGAAGACGGAATAATATTTAAGATTTCATTTTCAAGCTCCAAATTCAAACTTAGCTATCGACGAATTTACTGACTTGCCTTACGGCCTATCCGTAGCATTAGCACCCAGGGTTTTTACCAAAATTATGAGAGAGGTTATATGTCCTATCTTAGAAGCCAAGGTCATAAATCAGTAAATTTATTTCGACGATGCAATAAATAAATTCTTTATTTATCAGACAACACTGTGGCCCATAGAAGGTTAGTAAAAATAATCTTAACATAAGGCATCGGGGACACTTCCGTAAGACTGCGTACGCGGTATGACTCTTTAATTGTTACAATGTTTAGGTTTTGTTGTAAACCGCGAAAAAAGTGTGTTAACGCCTTCTCAAGTCTGTACTTTCCAAGGCTTTTTATAATTATGATACGCAACATCTCTCGCTGTAAAACGCAGAAACATTGCACAAATGATCAGAAATTATTTAAAATTACCGAAACGTACATTAAGAATCTTTGCTAATTTTATTGGTGTTCTAATTTCGGTCTGTCTAGCAGCTAAATACGGATTTAACTTTAAGAACGCCAGAAGTTTTTGGCATTGCAGCGCCATAACGGTAAATGCAAAGCAAAAATTTAATTTTAAGAAGACCAAAACTGGTGGCGCAATAACTTTTTTACAACATTCTGTTCTATGAAAGCTTTTACAAAGGAAGACGATATTGTGCAATATTACTGCGCATGGATAGTACTGCAGTAGTATGCTACATTAACCGTCAAGGTAGATGGAATAAAATAAGTAAACACAAAAAATAACGGCTCAGATATCGAATCAAGTAAAAGCAACCCCGATACTGAATGGGAGCTATCTGACGAAGCTTACGTTGATATTAAATCACCGTCCCGTGCCGTACCGTTTCACTGTTCTTAAACCATTAAATAGTAACATCGGCTCACATGAGTGTATTTAACGAGTTCGAAAGGGGCTTACAAACTTAAACCAAGTCGCCCTAAATATACCTCTACTTGGGACCCACAACTTGTTCTCAACCACATACCTAATTGATACCCAAATTTAGTACTGAGCCTAGACAAGAACACTTTGTACAATGCACAGGGTACAAACTTTCACGCTTATAAAACTAGAAAATGTATTCATCTCTCAAGACGGTGTTAAGATAGCCATAACCGACATTATTAAAACTTCGGTCCCGGGCCGCGAACAACCCATGCTGTACTTGTCATTCTTTCACGAGAAAATAAATATATGCCCTGCTTCAGTCCTCGTCGATCATATATATTTTTCAAAAAATATGATGACTTTGAACGCAGACAAACTGTTGTTAAAATACAAAAAACTCCACAAGCGCACCAGCTCGCAGTCTATAAGCCGCTGGGTTAAATAAGCTGTTGGGAGCTTGGGAGAGAGTGGCGATAGCACACGATACGCCTCCATCTCGACCGTGCTTGCTCACGACTCAGTGTTTGTATTGTAGACGAGATAAGAAAAACAGCTGGTTGGACAAGTACCTACATCTACACAGCCTTTGCTCGGTTCTATAACCGGCCTATTGAAAGCGAAGATGTCTTCGCGAGAACCGTAACGTTCCCTACTAATGATTAGTTACTTTTTTTTTTGTTGCTGATTTATGATTAGGTATTTAATTTGTACGGAGAAAACTTATTATTATTTAAGGGTTGATTGTTTACATTCTGCTTATGAACAAATACATAATATGTTTAATTGAGATGGTTATTTATTCTTATAAAAACAACCCATCAACACTTCTTCTAGAACAAAACTTAAATCTCTAAACATCTACTCTGTAAATATTATATCAAAGAATGAAACGACGAAATATAATAGATGATCAAACAAACTACTGTGAAGTTCGATCGCTATTATATGAGTCGTTTCATTCGAAGATATAGCAACCCGCCCAGCCCAGTAAACCTCAGCTGCAGGCGGAGGTTTACAAACCCACTAGTTAAGCTTTGTTCTAGAACAACGCTATTACTCTGAACTTGCTCTAAACGAAATGAGAAAAATGGCGTCAAACTGACCACAGAACAGTAAATGACAGATTAGTGAACTTTTTTTTTTTAAATCTCTAAAGACGTGCGAAGTTGCCTGTAGGTTAAAGGGACTACTACTCTGTAAATATTATATCTTCGAATGAAACGACTCATATAATAGCGATCGAACTTCACAGTAGTTCGTTTGATCATCTATTATTTTGTATAAAAACCAGAGCAGCGCCTATTTCGGTCGTATAAGGAACTAAAATTCAATATATTTAATAGCCGTACTTTGACAGTATTTGAAGGACGACATAGTTTACGGTACTGTAGTTTAAATGTAAAGTTACGCGCTTTTAAATCATTTAAGCTTTTGTATTAAATGAAAGTCACTCCGAAAATTGTACGGATACAAAGAAAGACAAAGTTATAACCAATACCTTTTGTTAAATAACTACGTATTTGTCCTGGGGGGTAATTGTCTAACTCAACATCAATCGCAATCGCATTCAGTTTGAAAGATATTGCACGGCCATTGCTACTTTGGTCAACTAAAATTTTGTCAACTTTCTTCAACAAAAAGTGATGGATGTCAAACTGAAAACAATTGCAATTGATGTTGAGTAACGCCCGAATTCTCGAACGCAAATCATCTTTGGGAGCGTCTCAAACATCATGGCATCTCTTTCATACGTTTGACATTTATGCCCGAATACTCGTACGCTACTTATCTTTGGGAGCGTCTCACACATCGCCCTGTCACTTTAAATGTCAAACGTATGAAAGAGATGCCATGATGTTTGAGACGCTCCCAAAGATGATTAGCGTTCGAGAATTCGGGCGTTAAAGTGACAGGGCGATGTTTGAGATGCTCCCAAAGATAAGTAGCGTATGAGTATTCGGGCATTAGACAATTGCCCCTCTGAATGGAAATCGAACTCTGGCCTCCTCAGTAGGCTCTCATGCCGTCATTGAACCGGTACTACATCAAATCAGACGCTCATAAAAGTCACCCGCGTGTTTCCTTGTCGCCGCGCCGTCACGGCCTATCGTCTGTCATTTCCCGGATTCCCTATTTCCTTAGTGGCATTTCCCTAAATTAACAGTCGAGTGAATAACAGCCCTGGCTTTGTTTCAGATGTTGATGTTATATAATCGGAATTCCTAAGAAGAACAGGAATATAAAAAGTAAAAATGAAATGGAAGCTTCTGCTTATCAGTCAATATTGATATTGCCTATTTTCCTCAAAAGGAAAAATACTTTACGCAGAATAATCTTACGTCTTATTTTTTTCTTATGTTGTTTCAGGTAACATTAAGACACCCAGTCTAGTCGTAGGCCACAATGGAGCGACCGCGGGGCGCGGAGGCGTCCTGCGGATCCGCAGGACGCTCGAACACGTACTATTTCCTCCGCCCCGGTCGCGGCAACCGCCGGACGCGTCAGTGTGGCCCCTCCCGTCCGTCTTAACATATTTGTTTTTCCCACTCAACGCGGACGCAAGACGCGCCACTCCAGTGTGGCCTACGACTGTTATACGTACCTACGTATTAGCGCTTTAACGATGCTATTATTCAAGAGGAATATACAAAATTTACAATAATTAAAATAATCAGAATCAAAAATTCACTCATATGTAATTTTTTGTAAAACAATTTCATGTAAAACATTCAATCTGGACTTGTAGATAACTCATAATAATAATGGTCAATTACTTCTTCAAAGTCAGAAACCCAATTTTAAAAGGAAAAAAACAGCCAAATAAATGCTTTTGACATTTATAGCTAAATATCCGGGAATAGGAAGGCAAATGCTCGACCCTGCGTACTGAGATAAAACGACTAAAACAATTACGCAAAGCGTACGAAATTATTCAGTTGCCTTGAATATAAATGAATGTTGAAGTCTTACAAAGGAATTAGGCATGATTCAGATAAGTTAGAAACACCCACTGGCGATTTAGGTTGTTTTATAATATGGCATGCCGGAATGCGTTTCTGTCACAGATATACAATTTCATAAATAACGCAAATGCATGTACTGCGCGTGTCCGAACCCCGACCAAAAGTCAAGGTTGGTCGCCGAAAACTTACCAGTCCGCGCGCAAAAACTAAAAAATGCCTCTAGTGTAGGCAATGAACAGATTCTTTGTATGGAGACCCATACACTAATTCCTCAGTCGATGAAACTTTGCTGGGTTATAAAATAGCATGAGCCATAAACTTTTAAATAATTATTCAAAAAAAACTCACACGTAAGTTAGGTATTTATACCGATATATACAAATCTGTTTATATACTGAACCGAGTAATTTCTCAGTCCAAATTTATTTTACCAAATGAGTTATTTGTACTAGTATGTGATACTTGATAAAAATCCAAAACTTTTTTCAAGCATGAGTATGCTTGGCAAAATGGTATAATTCCGTTAAAAAGTTCGACAGAGACATTTTTCAGTTCAAGTCACCCCAATTGTTTAATTAAAATTTGGTGTTTCTGCTGGGATATTTTTTTGGATATTTTATATTATTGTTTTTATACGTTACATAAAATGTGGGAGATAAGACGCGGAACGCCAATGCTTAGCGGGTAATGTATGTTAAAACGCGTCTAACTCGCGCGTAGTTCTGGACAGGGACTTAGCCTAATCTAAATCTGGTTCAATTCCTTTGTAAGACTACATCATTTATTAACTTATATAAAACTTAGGTGTAGATCACCTATTTGTATAAATAAGTCCCTAGCTAAACATTGGCACGAACCACAGATATAGATTTACATACGCAAGTATATCTATTTGTATTGAAACCAAGCGTGCCGACTTTTTAACACCTACTGTGACGTCACAGCCGAAATTTAGCAACGGGAAATAAATAATAAATAATAATAAAATAATTTTTATGAAAGTCTTATTTCATTGATATCTTTTTTAGGAAAAATGCTCCGTCTAAACTTTCTTCACCGGACATAATATGTCCGGTGAAGAAAGTTTAGACGGAGCATTTTTGACGGAGCATTCTGTGATGTAATGAAAATCGCTGTTAAAATCGCGGCAAATTCGTCCTTTCTGGACAAACAGAAAGTTAGGAACACTCGCTGGAGATATAAGTCTTGGGGTGTATTATAATAAGGGATGCCAGAATGATTTCGTGTTAATGTTCATTGTAATGTTAATTTGATTGACTAGCTTATTAATTCATATATCTACACCAATATTTTCGCCGTTCCTTTGTGGTCATACTTTATGTAAATTGATATTAAAGTCTTACAAAGAATTAGATTAGATTTACATACATTACAGTTTGGAACTTCCACTGACACGCTAATCCGATTCTATGTACGTTATAATGTCTATTTGATTGATTAGTTTATTAATATAAATACAATATTATATACCTACAGAAGGCATAGGCCTAGTGAAGTGCTAACGACTTCTTTACAAACTTAGTTTAATTTATATTGATTGACACATAGATACATAACGACATAAAACGCGGTTATGTAAAATGCGTTATACATTTTAAAATACTGTAGGAAGGAGTGTCCTTAATATGAATTTAGTGTAATAAAGTTATTAAAAAACTAATAGCTTTGTTAATAGCTCAGTATCAACAGTGTTATATGTAAAAATACTTATATGTTTTAAAGTGAATTATTCTTGGATATTTTAAACTTTTCTGCCTATCTGATTTTTACACTTATATAAATTTCATCATCAAACATGGATAAATAGCCTGAAGCATTAATTAAGTAAGGGGTTTAATAATTAGGATCAAGGATTAATTAATGGGTAATTAACCTAAATATCTCTTCAGCCATAGGACCCAACTGTAAGATATACGTTTCGTTATTATATTAATATATTAATAAAATGGCGTCATAGAACTTTTTCTCATGTAAGGTAATGAGGATAGCAAGTCTGAATCGCTCTTAACCCTCATCACAGTTGATGTTAAGTGATGATAAGGCTAAATGAAAAGTCGTGAAGCTGAAACATTAGGTACAAGGTCGAAGGATACAAACGAATTATTTGTCTAATATTCTATTAAATTTATACTAATTAAACTGGTAACATAATTTCCGTCACCACGTGACGCATGACGTAGCTATGGCTAAACTATGACGTAAGTACTAAGTTTTAACCCCATTTTCACGTAAAGTGACAAGCCTCTTCTTTTGAAGTCATATTAATATGGTCTTCTCCCATTGTACCTATAAATAAATAAATAACTTTTTACAGTCCCACCAATTATCTAAGCCCATGTAAATTTCATTGAGAAACTGTGTCATGGAAATCTTGATATACTTAAATATTTTTTGTTTGTAAATACAAACTTAATATACATAGAAAACACCCAGACCAAGACAAAAAGACACGTTCATGCAAACAAATATTTGTCTTGTTCGGGAATCGAACCCGAGACCTCTAGCCTGCGCCAAGTCGGTCGTCGTTATGTCACAAAGTAAATATCTTATTCAAGTGGTTATATGTAGTTTAACACATGAATAATATTATTGGTGACGTTTTGCTCATTATTCATGAAATTGATCAAGTTTACGAATGACGCGTGACGCGGCTATATTATGATGATATACGAAGTATTAACTTCTACATAAGTTTTGTTTTATATTAAGGGCCCCATATACGGTTCGATAGATCTGTGAGATCTGTCGTTTCAGACCGATCGTAACTAAGCGACGAATCGTTACATAATTATATGGAGCCCTTTGAGATACAACTGTCGATTCGTTGTTTCGATCGGTCTGAAACGACGCTTTGTACAGATCAATCGTAGCGTATATAGGGCTCCTTATTGTCATTGTGATCTTTGGTATTAATAATTTAATTTAAACAATAAACACGTAAACAATTTTGAATAGGCAACTATAATAGTACCTACGCCTGCCAAGCTCTATTCAATTAAATATGATATTCATATAATTTGTGAGCCGACGCCCTCGGGATAAAGGGAGGAATAAGAGCACTCCCAGAGGAGCGATGAGGGAACATTGAAAAATATAGTGGCTAATATTAGCTATAGTTTTCGGGATTTTCATTGTGTGCTAAAGGTTAGCTTCGTTGGTTTTACTTTTGGTGTTTTCTGTGTGATTTTGTCTATACAAATATTATAAAGAGGAAAGATTAGTTTTCTGTTTGTTTAATTGTATGTTTGTAATGGAAAAACTCAAAAACTATTGAAGCGGTTTAAAAAAAAAATCGTTATTAGAAAGCTACATTATTCCTGAGTGACATGTCCCCATTATTTCCACAGGAACAGGTACCACACAGGTAAAGCCACGCAAAGACCCTAGTTCTTTATAATATAAGAAAATCAACATTGAATTATACATATACCTACAGGCTGAAAAAAATAAAATAAAATATAACTTTGATGGGAAACTTAAACCCTTTAGTTCGCTCATGTTACTGTAAGAAACATTTTTTTAAAGAAGGTTATATGACTATAAGTAGTCACTGATTAAAAAAACTACTTACAACATACTTAACTCGACTTAGCATTTAGATGGATTAGTCCATGATGTCTTTCATTTAAAAACAATGTTTCTTAGAGACATTTGATACTTAAGATTGACCTAATCGATTGATGCAATAAAACTACAGCGGGCCAATCGCCGTTATTCAATGCAGCGCGTTTGGGTCTTGACGTTTGACTTCGTATTGCCGTAATGACAAAAGCACACACACGTCACGCAAACCTATAGTCTTACAATCCTGTCTGATCCAGTGACATCCGTGAGAGAGGAACCACTTGCAATACGAAATTAGCTGTCAAATAAGACTGTCGTATGAAAACTGTTTTAGTTCCAAAGATTATCACCGGAACAGAAAACGTTATCGCAATGTCAAAGCCGCGCGTTATCAAAAACGGTTTTGCACGTCAACTGCACTTCAACTGCACGTACACTTGACTAATGCGTCATAGAATTACCGCGATCGGGCCCCAGAATGTTGTTTTTTCTAATTTCGGGCGAATCAAGTAAATTTTAGGAAATCTGTAAATGCAGTTTTGTTTCTTTTTTAAAAAATAAAAGAATCTTTCCTTTCAGTAAAATTACCTAACTAATGGATTTCAGGCAGTTTCCCTCCAAGGCCCTTACATTTTTCCATCCTGTAGAATAAAAGTTTTTGTTTTTTTTATAATCAATTTTTGCCAAGCGCTAAAGAGGTTATTTATATGTAGGATAAATACTATGTACACTAAAAAAGTAGAAAATCCAAAAAATGAAGTTGTCTTATAGTATGTTTCGACGGTCAGGGTTGATGATGAAGTGATAATCAGAGTCGTTAGGGTAACCAGTGTAATGCACAAAAATGAGGTGATGAAGTGATAATCAGGGTCGCTAAAGTAACTAGTGTAATACACAAATTACAGTAAGTGTAAAAATTTAGAAATTTACAGAGGAGTTTTTTACAAGTCAGCGACGTCTAAAAAGGTGTCACAAAGTTATGAAAAGTATTACACGCAAACAATTAAATTGTTTTATTATCATCATCATCATCATCACGTCAGCCGAACGACGCCCACTGCTGGGCATAGGCCTCCCCCAAGGATCTCCACAACGATTGGTCCTGCGCTGCCCGCATCCAGCGGCTTCCCGCGATCTTGACCAGATCGTCGGTCCACCTTGTAGGGGGCCTGCCCACGGAACGTCGTCCGAAAAATATAATATAAATATGTATTATACTTGAACTAAAATCGAAGCCTCCATAAAAAAGTTTTTAACACGACATTTAGAGCTTTTCTCCCCAACAGTATTGTTTCGAGTTCTATTCTTCCATTTCGCATTTCCATTTCGTAGTCAAACATGTTCCCACAGGGGCGATGTGCGATGTTCGTTCGTTTTGTTTCACACATGTGTTGATGCGGATTTCAAAAATTTACCTTTAACTACCTCGATTCTTCGCGAGAGTAGAAGTACAAGCCATTTTGTGGAAATTTACGGCTTAACTAAATAGATAGATAGATAGATACAAACATACGTTTGTGATGCAAATAAATGAATTTATCTATTTCTTCTTTTCTTTTCTTTATGTGCATACTGTGCATTTATATGCACAATAACAAATAAACAAAAGAATAGAAAAGAAAGGAAAAGAAAAGAAAAGAAAAGAAAAGAAAAGGAAAGGAAAGGAAAGGAAAGAAAAGAAAAGAAAAGAAAAGAAAAGAAAAGAAAAGAAAAGAAAAGAAAAGAAAAGAAAAGAAAAGAAAAGAAAAGAAAAGAAAAGAAAAGAAAAGAAAAATACTTAAACAAACTACTTACTAACAAAATTATGCAAGCAAAAAGCTACCAACAGAGACATACCTATGAAATTGTTAGGTTAATTTCTTAAGCAGATATGTGTGCATGTCTGTCACAGCGAGCGACGCAACGAGGCAAAAGCTCAGCGTATATTTTGCCCCGAAAGAACAAAACACTACTGGTTTTCAGCTTTTTCAAGAAAAACGCGACAGGTTAAATTAAACTTTAAGGGCAATGTTTAAAAATGTGTATGTTATAATTTACATTTTTAACAATATTGTTAAAAATGCACGAATCTATTTTAGCTGTTACTTTTGCTGTTTCCAAATACTTAATTTTTGCAAAATATTGCAATACGATTCCAGTTGTTTTGAGCTGTGAAATCACAAGTATTGTTACTGTTATTTTATCACATAGTTCCTCCAAAACACAAAGAACCTCCACTGAATATAATTCACTTATAAAAATGAAATAGGTACTGAAATCATTGTTACCTCAGGAAATATTTCATTGTTCAATAGTATTCCGTACGACTGTCAATAAAGTTCAAATTACGGAAGCAACTGAAAGAATAAAGGCAAAACGAGCAGACAGGACCGATACAAGTTAAATAAACGAGTACTAACTTCTTTTGTGTTTCAGTCCTATAGGATGCGAAGACAAAGTTAGTTTCGGAGAGACAAATCCTTTTTACCCGACTACGGCAAAGCAAAAAAAAGGAGGGTTATGAGTTTGACCGGTATGTATGTATGTATGTATGTTTGTATGTATGTTCATCTGTTCCCGCATAAGTTCTAAACTGCTGATCATATATTCACAATTGAGGTATCGTTGGAAGCGTCTTGATTGTCTGCTGGTTATAGGCTATGTCACGTCACATGAAATTGAATATGGCGCCCTCTAGACGACATAAAGTTGTGAACTAAAAAACTTTTTTTTGAGAAGAATATCGTGTTTGGTATCAACTGAAAGCTCTTGGTGAGCTCGTTTAAAAAATATATATTTTATTAGTTGTTGCTTGCGGCTTTGCTTGCATAAATCGAATTTTGACTTTATCACGATATTCATCATCATCATATCGCCGAACGACGCCCACAGCTGGGCATATCCCTCCCCCAAGGAACTTCACAACAATCGATCATGCGCTGCCCGCATCATGCGGCTTCTCGCGACTTTGACCAGATCGTCGGTCCACCTTGTAGGGGGCCTGCCCACGGAACCGGTACGCGATCGCTATTCGAGAACCTTTCCGCCTCAACGGCCATCGTTTCTCCGCGCTATATGTTCCGCCCACTGCCACTTCAACGGTACAATCCTTCGAGCGATGTCGGTGGTTTTAGTTCGCCTGTGGATCTCATCGTTTCTGATTCGATCGAGCAAGGAAATATCAAGCATCGCTCTCTCCATTGCTCGCTAGGTGACTTTGAGCCTTCTTTTGAGACCCATAGTAAAAGACCACGTCTCACTTCCATAGGCCAGTAATCCAGTAATGACTGGCAACACACACTGGTCAAAGACTTTCGTCTTGAGACATGGAGGTATTTCGGACGCGAATATATACCGGAGCTTCCCGAACACTGCCTATCCGAGCTGAATTCGTCGCGAGATCTCTTTCTCGGAGTTGGACTTACTAACTGGACCGTTTGCCCTAGGTAAACAAAGTGGTCAACAACTTCGAGCGTAATGTTCGCAACGACTGGAGCGGGTGAAACATGGGTATTGGATATGATTTTCGTCTTATCCATGTTCATCTTTAGACCCGCTCTTTGAGAAGCATTGCTGAGATCTTCGAGCATTAAGTTCAGGTCTTCCAAGGTCTCAGCCATAAGAACTACATCATCGGCAAACCGTATGTGTGTTAGGTGCTCGCCATTGATGTTGATGCCGCATCCTTTTCAATCTAGAAGCTTAAAAATATCCGCCAACGCAGTTGTGAACAGTTTCGGACAGATGATGACGTCTCCCTGTCTCACACCTCGCTGTAGTTGGATAGGATTACAGCTCAGGTTCTGTAATCGGATTGACATGGTGGCGTTTTGGTATAAGTACCTGAGCACATAGATGTACCTGTGGTCTACTTGGCACCTCTGGAGAGACTGCAGCACCGCCCAGCTCTCAATAGTATCAAAAGTTCGGTTTTGTATTCGGTGCTGTATAACTAGCCGCAGCGTATGAATGTGTTCTTTGGTGCTATTAGCCTTTCCACAACCCGGCTTGTTCGGGAGGTTGGAAGTCGTCGAACATCTTATAGATATAGCTCAGAAACGTGATGGGTCTGTGGTTCTTCAAAAGAGTCCTATCGACCATCTTGAAAAACGCTTCTGCCCCATGCCTTTGGCGTTTTGCCCTCGAGGATGATTGAATTGAAAAGCTTTAAGTATCAGCTTTTCGCCCGCTCTCAGAAGCCCGCCCGCCGCCTTGTTGTTTTTAAGCTGCTTGAGAGCCATTTTTTTAAATTTGAGCCGGTATTGGTCGGAGCGTGGATTTTATCAACCGCGATCTTTCAAGCTTAACATTGATATTCAATGTGCCTCTGACCATACGGTGATCGCTTACTGTCTTAACAGCGGTGATCACACTGACATCATTGAGGATGTGCTTCTTGGTCGACATGTTAAATCGATCTCGTTATTGACTGTACCGTCCGGGCTGATCCAGGTCCATTTGCCGGTTACGGGCTTCCTGAAGAAGGAGTTCATCATAAAGAGGTTCTCCGTCTCCATGAAGTCTGCCAACATCTGGCCGCTATCGTTCCATTGCCCAAATCCAAATTGCCCCACTCTTAACTCATCACTGCAACGTTGCCCCAACTTAGCATTGAAATCTCCCATCACAACCGTGTAGTGGGTTTTATAGCTATGCATGGGTTTCGAAACCTCCTCATACATAGACTCCACTTCGTCATCGCCATGTGTCGAGGTCGGAGCGTATACATTTAGCGAATACCGTTTCGATATTCTGAGTATCGGGTACGCTACCCGGCTCGACACGCTTCCGATGGTGATCACGTTGTTGACTAGGGACTTGTGGAATGTGGACAACACCTAGGGATTGTTGGTCGCCCTCCCGGTGGTAAAGTAAGTTACCGGATTGCAGGATAAGCAAGTTCTCTTCGGACTTCAGATAATCCAATGATGTCCCAGTGTAACTTACTAAACCTCTTCCAACTCTATGGGCTTCGAGACAGTCCGCAATATGCTCGTGTTGTAGGTTGCCAGGTCAAGTCGTCTGTGTTGGTAGCCTGGTCTTACCCGGGGATTCTCAGCACCCCCTGCCCCGCCGTTACCATAGCCGCTAGTAGATAGGAATAGCGGGGCCGCCGTGGACTGGGGGCTGATTGATTTGGTGTAAAACCCTTTGGGGGGGGGGGGGGGGGGGGGGGGGGTACCATAATCGCCACGCTTGGCCTGCCAAGTGTTGGCGATCGCTGTATGTCCTGCTGTTCGCGAAGCCTATTGGGCTTGGCGGGAGGGCTGAGCGCGGCGAGAGACAGACCTTGTCTGCCTGAGTCCAACATACCGTTAGCGGTATACGAAAAGACTGTATCTGCCCTCACTATAAACAAAAAAAAAAAAAGTATGTCCTGCTGTGACATGGAGACGCTGCTGCCCCTCGAAGAAAGGGGGTAGTGCTATTATTTTTATGTGCCGGCACTACACAGCGCAAAATTATGACCCCAAAATAATGTAAATAAAAATTAAGTTCAAAAACTAAAACCCGACTACTGAAAAATCACGCTCTAAAAAGTATGAAACAAGAAAATATTCTCATCTGAAATTGCCGTGGTCGTATGCCCACGACTATATAATATAACAAAACAATATTTTCATTCTAGGGAAAAGTGGCATACGACCACGGCAATTTCAGATGAGAATATTTTCTTGTTTCATACTTTTTAGAGCGTGATTTTTCAGTAGTCGGGTTTTAGTTTTTGAACTTAATTTTTATTACAATATTTGAACAAAATGAATTTGTTTTTATTATTATCGTGGTAGCCATATGCACACTATGGTTTATTTGGAGCCTGGAGAGGAACATAGGCTACTTTTTATTCAAGAAAAATATCAAATTCCGGCGGGATAATGTCGTGTAGTCGACGCGGGCGAAGCCGCGGGCGGAAAGCTAGTTTCAAATAAAAAAAGGAGGTAAATATTACGAAAAGCGGGATTTTTACCATGTTTGATTTGTTGTCGAGTCTCTGTATGTGTATACTTAATTCACATTCAGTTGTGCAAGAACCACATTAAACAATCAAAAAAATCACATCAAAAAAGTAAGAAATAATTCCTCACCAAATAAATAACGTAAGTACTTTGAAGTCGGGCGTGAAACATGTACGATTTTTTGTTGTTTTTAAAACCAGCCCGACTAAGGCGGTTTTATTTTTTTATAAAAATAATTTTTATTTCACTCTTTTTAGTGCATCGTGCAGGCAATCTACTTGTATTCTGGTAATTAGGTATGTGATCAAATTGAAAACCTTCTTTTTTGAAATCGGTTAAAATACATTGAGGTATCCCCTTTTTACTAAAACAAGAATCATCTAAATCGGTTTATAAACAAAGGAGTTATGCCTAAAGATACGTATTAAATTCACATAAAGTGGTAACGAATACGACAGTATTTTCAAGATTTCCTGAAAACTACTGAACCGATTTCAAAATTTCAAAAAATGGGACCAACTTGGAAACCTACCTGATGTGTCAATCTTTTCAATCGGTTCATCCGTCTTCGAGTAATCGGTGGACATACAAAAAAAAAAACCATACATATAGACGAATAGAGAACGTCCTCCTTTTTGATTTAGAAGTCGGTTAAAAAAGTGTCGTTCCGCGTAGTGATACTGTGAGTTTGAGAATGGTGAAAAACTTCAAGTTGAGTGTGCGCACAGCATACTTCCATGGCGCACAGTAACATTGGTACTGGCAAAGAGCATAGAAAATGAACAATAAAGAGAGTAGACAGATTTGTCTGCTCCTAACATCAAGCCACAACTTTATTCAGTTACTACAATGATCATGGCGTGTGCAACTGCGCCAAAATATCGGAAACTCGACAACAAACGAAAACAGGGTATGTATAAAAACCCCGTTTTACGTAATATTTACACTGTTAAGAATATAGCATAGGTAAAAAAAATATCGTCGATGGCCGTTGCTTACACAAGCGAGGAGGTGCTGGGATCGGTAAGACTCCGGCCGCGGCACTCTCGTAGACTGAGAAATACGTGTAGACGCGGCATGCAGCGCGCATTCTATTTACATCTAAAATATCACCTATGTGCGTTTTTACTAAGGAAATTATATTATGTAGAATACAAGAAGAATTATTATGAATATTTATTGTAAACGTCGGTTTGTAGGAAGAGAAGAAGAAGAAGATCTACTTAGATATTATTCGTATGTAGTAAAAAAACTAACTTTTTTTAACAAAGATAGTCACTTCAAACGATTCTTCAAAATGCAGAACACAGCAGCAGCTATTTATATTTATTTTCTATCTCTAGATCATTTCGATAATATATCCATTATCGAAATGATCTTCGCAGGCAAAACTACAACATTTGCTACAAATTACACTGAAAAAAAATGTATACTGCTCTAACCAGTAGGTACATTTTCAGATTTATTCCAATCAAATTAATAAAACTTATAATTTAATATGAAAAAATATAAATAACTCATACTAGCCCATCATCTAATACTTTTTTACAAAATAAATCTACTTAGTTAATCAATATTTAAATAAGTATACGGTTTATATAAAATCACGCTATCAATTCATAATATAAATCAATATATAAAAAAACACTTAAGTAAATAAAAATATTCTTTAAGTACAAAAAAATAAAATAAAATACATATTATTCCAATACCAAAAATGATAATATCAAATAATACAATAACTTGTGTCATTGAAAATTGGAAGCAACGATCACATACACCCAGATACAAGAAAATATCTAAAAGTTAGTTTTCGACATTTACCCGTCCGAGAATCGAACCCGGGACCTCAGAGATAGTGGCACCTAGAAAACCGGTGCGTACACCAATCGGCCACGGAGATCGTCGAATTTGTTTAAACGAAATGTAGCGCAACTGAAATAATTGATACTTTGTTTACTAATGTAAACTTGCCAAGTAAGGTTATAAATCAGCCACTTTAAAAAAACCTTTTTTTATTACTCATTTTAAAATATCTTTATTTTTCACTGTCACTATTTTTCGCCATTTACGCATCATATCCCTTGTGCTCTAAAAATGGGTAAAAAACGTAAAAACTTGCCTAACGTCAGGTTCTTTTTTCTGTTTAAATATTATGCGATATGCTGAAATATTTGTACTAATTAAAAATTTAAGCAACACAACTATATGTTAAAATTTTGTCATATTCATTAACATGAATCTCAAGACGATTTTGTGGTATGTGTGACAATATGACAACCAAAGGCGACAGCAAAAAAGACAACAATGGGTGCATCCATTGCATTGTAAAGTGATTGACTGATATTCGGAAAATTCTAAACAGTTAAACAGTGTTTATTAAATTAGTCGCGTGAATTGAGTGAACTCACAAAGGTAGTTTTATAATGTGGTTGGTTATAGTACTTGAATAAAATTTTGTGTGAATAGATTCACCCAGAAGAGATGCCTATTCACTTGCGACTTTAAGAGGTTTGGGTTGTAGGTACCCGGGCAAACAGAAGCCGGCAGGGTATTCCAGGCATGATGAAGGAATACTTAATTCTCTGAGCGTGAGTTTAAAGGAGAGGGCGGAATGAGGTTATGCAACTCAGATGCACACTCGTTAAAGTTTCTTAAAACTTCTTACTTCTGTCCAGTTCATTTTGACAGCTATTTTCGTGCCCATGTCACGGCTGTCACCGGAGCAGACAGGAGTGTGTCACTATATATTTTAGTTTTGTTAGCTAAGCTTTTGCTAGCTCTCAAGAGATGTCGCTGGCAGAGATTACGCCTATTTTTAATGTTCTTTTTTTTTACTGAATGTATGTACCTACTGCTTTTCCACTTGTGTATGTTTCTGTTTTGTTGTTTCTGTTTCGGTTTGTTTGTCTTAGTGTTGTCCGAGCCTTAAGGCCCTGACAGAATAACAGCGCTTCTGGGTCATTCTAACCACCTACGGATGGCCCAGGAGTTTTGTGCTGAGTCAGGGCCTTTTAGCGTCACACCATGTGCTTGTCTATCTGTTTTTATCTTTCTTTTTTTTTGTAAACTGTTTCATTTGTTATTCTCTGTATTTTGTCTGTACTTATGTGTTATGTGGTGTGTTCGCTAATAAATGCTTTTTCTTTCTTCTTTCTTCTTTCTTAAAGCATATCTGACAAGTGACTCAGGGGATGAAACTCATAGCTGAATTCCCCTATCGACAGTATGGGAGTGCTTATTCGCCAGGCCGGATAAAGAGGTACGCACTGTGTATCAGACTAACACCAGTAACATAGAGATCCTTACTACCGAACTTAGTAACTGTACGGTCACTTCAGTCTACAAACCTCCCAATGCACTTTGTAATTTTAATAGCCATAGCGAGCACTGGGGATACAGAACCAGTGATGACAACGGAGTGAAGGTTGAAGAATGGGTTGATGGACACATACCTACTATCTTTGATCCATGATCCAAAACTTCCGTCATCATTCAACAGCGGTCGCTGGAAAAGGGGTTAAAACCCTGATCTAATCTTTGCCAGTGATCACATAGATCACGAGTGCGTGAAGACGGTAAGTAGTGCAATACGGAGGACCTAATTATGTGCCAAGCTTTACGACCTGAAGGATAAAATAATAAAATAAAATAAAAAATATCTTTATTCAACTTGACTTAAGAAATAAGCTCTTTTGAATCGTTAATATTTTCGTTCAAGACTTTTTTAACTGATAAGAAGAATAGGCGCAATAAACTTATCAGCTTTAATAATTGGAGTAACGATATTTCCAAAGATTTATATCGTTAACTTTTACAACTTTTCATTATAATATTACATTACTTCAGCTAAGGTTATGTGTTACATCAAATCCATGCATTACGGTCTTTCAAATAGTCGTCTACTTTATAATATCCTTTGCCCATGAGCATTTTTTGCCATGACTTTTGAATTTGTGCAAAGGCAGCTCTAAAGGCAATCTAAATAGATTAATTGATGGTACCACGGCAAAAAGAAATTGCTACAGTACCATCAATGGTACTGTGTAATGGTACCATGGTAAAGGAATGGATTATTGCTATGAAACCAATGCGCAACTTTCGATAAAGTACTATTTACTTCGTCAGAACAATTATTACCTCAGTCAACTTCAAAGACTAGAGGAAGTGTCATCAGCAAATAGCACTGTCTCGCATAAATTCTTTGCTGAAAAAGGAAGGCCATTTATATAAATTAAAAACAGCAAAAGGGACCAGTATTGACCCCTGGGGTACGCCCATGTTGATAGGGGCTCCAGTAGACTCAGTTTTTTTGATAACTACTTTCTGTGTTCTTTCACATAGATATGATTGCATAAGGCTAACCGATTTATCATAGACACCATAATGTTTTAATTCCCTTAAAAGCGTTTGGTGATTAACACAATCGATAGCTTTGGAGAGGTCACAATAAATACCAACTACATCTCGCTTGCTCTCCCAAGCATCAAATATATGTTTTTAAATATAATATGATAGGATGACATACCAAGACCAGTATGAATTAGATCCTATCTCACAGGACACCATAGATTTTGGGAATTAATTGCTAGAAGCCATATCCGAAACAACGAGAGAAAAGTGGAACAAGCTAATCGAAGGCGTAGATATGACGCATAAAAGCAAGAAGGCATGGTGTTTTATAAGGAAACTAAATAATGATCCTAAAATCGCTGATCGTCATTCCAATGTGACCACAAACCAGATCGCTCACCACTTAATCCAAAATGGGAAAGCTTCCACGAAAAGTCTCCAGAAGAAATTTACACGAGACCCTGGTAAAGAGGTTAACCACTTGGACGAGGCTTTTACAGAAACAGAGCTCAAGTTTGCCCTTGATAAGCTCAAAGAAGGTAAAGTCGCTGGCTTTGACAACATCAGGGTCGAGCAGCTGAAACGGTTTGGTTTCGTACTACTTATACAAAACTGTCATTTCTTCCATGGCCGCTTCCAAAGGGTATGTAATCTAATCACTGACGTTTTAGCCACCTACTTTTAATAAATGACATTTGTGGCAGAGAGTGTATATAAAACTTCTTCGAGATTATTTATTTTTATGAGTTTATTATCTTTGATATAATGTGTTAGTCAGTTTAAAATTAGCCCGCCATTTGTTTATACTTTGTGCAATGAAATTTAAATAATGAAATAAATATTCCTCCTTCGGAAGTACTTGTACCTATGCAATATTTCATTAGAGTATCAAAAACTTTACTCCGACTATGCAAGTCTCCTTACAGAACTCCGCAAACTTATCTGACGCGGTGGTTAAATTTGAGAGTTAAAACTGTCAATACAGCTGACAGACTTTTCATTCTTTTTTTTATTGCTACTGGCGCCTCAACCATCGTTTTTAGATATTGTTGTGGGGATTTCGAATTTCGAATTTCAAAACCGCGAGAGCATTTCTTGCAAGAAATTGTATGCATGCTCTATTTTGTACTAATAATGGATAAGAGAATCAGTAATAAAAATGTTTTGAACCTGAAATTTACACAAAATGGTGCGGTTTATGTTCCTCACTCAAAGGAAAGAAGCTGGACTTCTCACAGTCTCATAAAATTGATGTAATGGTGATATTAGATCAACTAGGTATATAAAATTCTTACGTCGGTTTTATTTCAAGAATTGCTTTTACATTATGTCTCTGTAAAAAACTTTTTCAACAAGCGAATTTCTTATTTCTTGATGCAATTTTTTACACCTACCTATCTTAACTTTCTCACATTTTCAATTTTGAGGAACCTAAAACGAACATAAATTTAATATACAGTAGTAGAAGTTAGAAACTTAGACTAATTATGTACAACACAACAAAATATTGGTTCTCAAATAGGTACAACTTTTATGGGCTCTGTATCTTAGGCAATATTATCCGTCACTTTTATTTCAAACTATTGATGTTTGCTTTAGGTAATGAGTAAAATAACTTGTCCTAGGTTACATAGGTCTATGGTTATGCAATAAATGGCAAAGCACTCATCTATACCCAATCCTGAAGCGCTATTTCAATATTTCCTAGCAAAATAAGCATCATTGAAAAAAATTAGGGTCCTAGTGTGAGTTTTTTTTTTCAATTTTGGCGCAATCGGAGCGATACAGTCTCCACGTCCAAACGCCGCCAATGCCAGGCGGAGACTGAATAATTATGCTGCGAAACGGTGCACGATGCATTTTGGGATACTAGTTATTGACTATAAATATAACAAAAAAAAATTTTAGTAACTTCCCTAGATATGACTAAGAACTACTTACACAAAAAAAATTAGCTTGATTACTCAACTAGTTATTGAGATAATTGAGTTTAAGACGGAAAAAAGGGGTCTTGAAAATATTTTTTTTAGTACATTGTATTTATTTGATTCAAATAAATTTTAGTAACTTCCCTTCATAAAGAAAAGATCTATCACATATAATATTTTGGAAGGCCTAGCAATGATACTTTGTCAGGAAATTTAATTTAAAAACATTGAAAATTTTGAGTTTGATCGCCGCAATAGCAAAGTTAAAAAAGGTAAAAAAGGAGGTAATCAGTTTGACTTCTGCTCCTATGTATGTGATATTGATGGATAATATTTGAGTATAGTGATCTGTTTTAATTTGTCTACGTATTTCTCGAGAGCGTAAAGTCATATAATAGAGTACTTATTGATTTATTACTCCACGAATGTAAAACTATACGTAGCTACCTTAGTACCTAGGTTTTAAGCAACACAAAATGGTCTAAGTAAAATATTTGTATATTTTCTTATTAAATTTATTACGCTAAAGTGTAATAGTTAATTTATAGCAGGAACCTTAATAAAGCCTTGTGAAATTATCATGAAATTTTGTAGAACATAAATAACGAAAATCAAGAGATCTAAAGCAAAGAGAAATTTTATCAGCTTCTCTTGACGTCAAATAAATCAATCCCGAACTCAGCGAGATTAATAAATCAATCTAGATTATAATGTTGTAACTGTAACGAACTGAAAATTAGGTAAACATTTCCATTATCTTTTCCCTTCTGTACTTCGAAGTATCTTATTATTTATTTCTCGTGGTTTTTATATAGAAAATTTTCTGCTCATGAAGCTCACACTTTAGTAAAAAAGTGCTCATAATACAGAATTAGGCATTATGGTCTATAGTAATAGATTTCTAATTTTTGTTAACTTATAAACTGTCAATGCATTTTCGACATAATGAGATACTCTGCATCATGCATTTCAGTGAATTTCTACTCAAGGTAGGTAGGTTCCAAGATTAGTTAGAAAAAGTCGCACATTGTGTTCTCTGGGCTCCTATCTTCGATCATATAAACCCAATCTGCGATGCGATACGAATTTGCTTCGATGCATGTATGAACGATGAATACTTGACAGGCAATTGCGATGTGACGTCGCATCGCAGTTTTGTGCCGGCTCACACACAAAACAAAACTCTAAACTTAAAATACATAAAACATTAAATTTATTTAGACGGTTCAGTTTTTGTTTGATGTTTTTTTGGAAGGCGGTTTAATTTAGAGTAAGGTATTGCTTGATAGGTACCAGTCCTAAATAGAACCGCCGGCGCCGCTACTAAGCAATAAGCGTTGTTGTTATAAACTAAGGCAAGAAAAGGATTGGGATGAAACTTATGGCTGGAAAATACAAAACGTAAAAAGAAAAAGCATAAAACATCTAAACATGAAGACTGGAAGAGAGACGCTTACACCCACTAGTTAGATATAAAAGTACAAATATAAAAAAGTACTTTTGACGAGGACTAAGTGCTTACTTCACAGATTAACTTCCATCTTTCCTTTTCAAAATAATATCAAAGTAACAGAAAAGGAATACCGCAATTTATTTAAAAGCTTCCGTTCCGTATGTCATAAATCAAATCCTACTAATATTATAAAAGTGAAAGTTTAGATGTTTGGATGTTTAGATGTTTAGATGTTTGGATGTTTGTATGTTTGTTACTCAATCACGCCAAAACGGCTAAAGGGATTTGGCTGAAATTTGGGACATAGATACTTTGTAGCCTGGAGAGGAACATAGGCCACTTTTTAACCTGGATAAATATCACATTCCCGCGGGATAACGTCGTGTAGTCCATGCGAGCGAAGCCGCGGGCGAAAAGCTAGTATATAATAATATCTTTACGGTGTCAGCTCTGGTTGACTCGTAATACGATGTGCAGTGACGTGAACAATGTCCCGCGCTCAATGGCCGTCGATTCGACGTCCGACAAATCTGTTGCACCGCTATTGAGAACATATTGGTTTCAAATGTCTATTTATGTGTCAAACTTCCATTGGCTGTTGTATTGTCGACCCATTGAGGTTTTATATCGGTGAAGTCTTTGGAACTAATATAATAAGGTGAAAAGGATTGCTCTCTTTTAGGTTGATTCAAACGAATCAATTTTTGTCCGCGGCTTCGCTTCGCTAAGCGTTAAATTTTGGGCAACGGTAGTTCACTGTATAGAAATTTATGATAAACCGCTTTTAACTTATTCTGCAAAGACAATCACTTAGTTAATAAAAGACATTTTTTTTGGGATTCAGCTAGAACAAATGTACAGTTAGTTCAGTGAGCACACCTCTAGTATGAATTTCTATAATTTTAAGTGTCTACTCGTCATACAATTTAAAACAAGCGCGAGGTACACTCGAAATTATTTCATATTTCCGGAAATTGTATTGGTTGTGTTACCAGTTTCATTTAATCTGGGACAGCTATTTGTTCCGCTAGATGTAAGCCGTCATTTGAGTGGCTCGATAATATTGTATGCTACATCATACTTATAGTCGATAAACAACATAACTAACTATTTGTAATTGTTTGTATTTTGTAAGTTTTTTATAGTATGCTAACAACTGCAGCTTATTCACACATTTTCTTAAAATGTGTTTACTATTTAGCTTTGCACAAAATAGTCCGCAATATTATTTAATATAAAAAATTATTTTTATAAAAAAATAAAACCGCCTTCAAAAAAACCACATTAAAAAAGTAAGAAATAATTCCTCACCAAATAAATAACGTAAGTACTTTGAAGTCGGGCGTGAAACATGTACAAATTTTTGTTGTTTTTGTTAAAACCCGCCCGACTCTTTTCAGGAAATCTTGAAAATACTGTTGTTTTCGTTACCACTTTATGTGAATTTAATACGTATCTTTAGGCATAACTCCTTTGTTTATAAACCGATTTAGATGATTCTTGTTTTGTTAAAAAGAGGATACCTCAAGGTATTTTAACCGACTTCAAAAAAGGAGGTTTTCAATTTGATCACATACCTATTTACCAGAATACAAGTAAATTGCCTGCACGATGCACTAAAACGAGTGAAAAAAAAATATTTTTATAAAAAAATAAAACGGTTTTTTTTTAATAACACATTTTTCCTATATTTACAGAATTGCATTGTGAATGCATAAATATAATTTAAAATCTCAATTGTGCTTTTGTCAATTGAATGTTGCTGATATCAATAATTACAAATGCCCGTCTTCAAACGCATCACAAATCGTGAAAAATTTCAAATAATATGTCTTTAAAGACGTACCTACGTACCTATCGTCTTTTAAAAATCGCGTTTTTTCAAAATATATGAACGGTAATTTTTTTGTAAATCGGATCTGCTGCAAGATTCATTCAAAAACTCTGAATCACGAAGCTAATGTGAACATTAATTTGGATACTTTGACTTATCGTGAAACACGATTCCGTACCTAATGACAACATCTGTCCGTCATGTCATGATGTATTTTGACGAATTGACAGTGGCGGATCCCACGTGAATAAGGCACTTGACCCACCGCCGGCGAGCAAGCGATTAGCTATCAACTATTTACTCGCTCGAGACAAACAATAGATATAGATTCCGTGTCAATAAAAGAGACACATAATATATTAAATAGTTGATCGCTGGCTGTTCACACTGCCCAGCGTGAACTATCTCTCCCCTAGTTTGTCGCAGCGACAAAAACAATCAAAGATAACTAGCTCAGCGATACTCGCCAGCGATGCTCGCTTGGCGGTCAGAACTCACGCCGAGAGACCAACCCTGGGCCCCGATCTATCTGGGTATTTCTATAACGCATTAGTCAAGTGTACGTGCAGTTGACGTGCAAAACCGTTTTTGATAACGCGCGGCTTTGACAGTGCGACAACGTTTTCTGTTCCGGTGCTAATCTTTGGAACTAAAACAGTTTTCATACGACAGTCTATTTTGATAGCTAATTTCGTATTGCCAGTGGTTGTCTCACGGATGTCACCGGATCAGACAAGATTGTATGACTATAGGTTTGCGTGACGTGTGCGTCGTTATGTCATTACGGCAATACGAAGTCAAACGTCAAGACGCAAACGCGATGAAGACGCGTTGCATTGAATTACGGCGATTGGCCCGCAGTGGTCATTTCTCTACAGTGCGTATCTGAAAGCGAGTGATTGGCGCGAGTAATCACCCGTCGCACTCGCTTTTAGCCCAACGACAAAACCATTGAAAGAAAGAAATAAAGAAAACATTTATTGGGTTATTGGAACTAAGAACTCGCTTCCCGCTGTTCGCCAACTCGTTTCTAGTTTCTAGTTCTACTCGCTTTTCGTTCATCGTCGGGCGGTGGGACAGGTGCCTAAGCCGTAACCCATTTCTCTCGTGTTTTGGCTTGAAGTTAATTCTTATTACTGTCAAACTCTCCGTACCGTCGCTAAATCACACATGTACAGTATACATAATAGAACCATTTAGTCGGCATCCCAAGAATCGCGTGATTAGCGAGGACATACGTCATGCTATTGGCCATTCCGTCTTCGCGGGCATTCTGAATAATTCCCGCCATGTCGACATAATGGAAATTGGCGTTATTACCCCATCAGTCCGATTTAAATGGCATAAAGTTCAGTGCTGTCGTACGAGGGTTATTGACTTGTTGAGGGCTATTGAGGATTATGTCTAGCAGCCGTTCAAAATCAATAAACTGTCATCAATATTCTTCTAAATTAATTATACTTGTCCTGTAACACAAAGCATGCAGTGGTTGTGCATTAAAATAAGTTAATGTTAAGAGTTTTTTGTATAATGTACTACCTATTGTTACAATTGTTGGTGATCCAAATAAATAAAAAATATTCTTACTTTAATTGTCTGGGCGAATACTCTAACCACTGAGCTACGGAGTAGTTAGGAGACATGTTGAAATCATCCAATACTTCTTTAAGCTCTATTTATTTTTAATTCATCAAAGTGATGTTAGACTACCCTCACACTCGAAATAAATAAATTTACAGATATTTGACAATCGCTTAAGATGAAATTATTGCTATTTCAAATTACTGCATTTGCTTCCCGGGATCTTGACCAAATCGTCGGTCCACCTTGTAGGGGGCCTGCCCACGGAACGTCATCCGGTACGCGGTCGCCATTCGAGAACCTTTCCGCCCCAACGGCCATCGGTTCTCCGCGCTATGTGTCCCGCCCACTGCCACTTCAATGATACAATCCTTCGAACGTTATCTAGGTACATTTAATTTGTAAATTTTGGCTTAACCCTAAAGCTGGTGAGTGCAGCCGTGAAATACCGCTCTTTTGGTACCGCGACTAAATATTTATGGTCGGCGAATACCGGCAAATTGGGTTTGCATTTGAAATAGCTGAGGCAGATAGTTTTAGACGCTGGTTTTAAGTTTTACTCTAAAAACAATGCTAATTTTAATGTACCTTTTGCTTTAGATTTGTTAACCTAACCCGTATTCGAATTGCGTGGAGGATTATCGGTAGTCTATCCTATTATCTATTTGTAAGGAATGCCAAATAAAAAAGTTAGTCGGGACGCTAAAAGTCTAATCAAAATTGATAGGTATAAGTATCTTGACTGTGTCAAGGTGGCGAAAACCACTCTGTGGTGAAAATAGTTTAATTATGTGTGAATTATGTCTAACCGGAAACTAAAACATTTATTCTAGAATGATTGTCAACCTTTCCGAAATTAAAAATAATATTTCTATCAAACAGTTTATTTTTCAGTACTTATGGAAATAAATCATTTACGATTTATCAAGGGCTTAGACTAAAGGTTTCGGTTATTTTGCGCAAATAGAAGAGTAAAGTGCAATTTTTAAGTCTTTGTTCATGGCCTCAAATATGAGCATTAATTTATAGATCTCGATATTGCTAAATGTGGCCACTTTTGGCACTATTGAGACTCACGACTTATTGCTTAAGTTTGAGTTCTTGAAAGTATAATTATACATTAATATCCTACTAATATTATAAATGTGAAAGTTTAGATGTTTGGATGTTTGGATGTTTGTTACTCAATCACGCGAAAACGGCTGAACGGATTTGGCTGAAATTTGGAACATAGATACTTTGTAGCCTGGAGAGGAACATAGGCTACTTTTTATCCCGGAAAAATATCACATTCCCGCGGGATAACGTCGTGTAGTTCACGCGGGCGAAGCCGCGGGCGGAAAACTAGTAATTAATATAATAAAATAATTAATAAAATCCTACTAATATTATAAATGTGAAAGTTTAGATGTTTGGATGTTTGGATGTTTGGATGTTTGGATGTTTGTTACTCAATCACGTCAAAACGGCTGAACGGATTTGGCTGAAATTTGGGACACAGATACTTTGTAGCCTGGAGAGGAACATAGGCTACTTTTTATCCCGGAAAAATGTCAAATTCCCGCGGGATAACGTCCTGTAGTCCACGCGGGCGAAGCCGCGGGCGGAAAGCTAGTCATTAATATAATTATGCATTTTACTCTTTTATTTGCGCAAAATAACCGAAATTTTTAATCTAAGCCTATAATAAAACGTAAATGATTTATTTCCATTGGCGGCGCTACTGAGATGGTCATCACCACCAAAAAAAAAATGTCAATGAGGAAAGAAGTAGAAAAATGGAAAGACCATAAACCAACCATAAAAATGGCATTGTGAATGCAAAAAGTAAAAATTTAAATAACTTAAAGAAGTAAAAATTAGGAAATGAGCAAACATTTATAAATATAGAAAAAGAATTCTATTATGTCAAGTGAATTGTTTGGTCCAAACATCACACCAATAAATATACCGATTACTTAAATAACTCAAGTAACAAAAGCTAAAAAGCAAAACATTCCTATTAAAACCGCATTGAAATGCAAACAACAGTTTCTTCCAAATAAATATACGAGTACCTTTATGCTCATAATTTATAGTGTTCCAAGTTATTACCCGTTCTAAGCTTACAAGCAAGTTTATTCACAAAGGCGTCCTCATCCTCTTTCCCATCAACTTGTGCAACAGTGATGTAGGAGCTAATTTGTCTCTGACGGGAGTGGGGAGTGGGGAGCGGCGTGACGTCACGCGTTTGTCATGTCCTCGGGGAGGATGGATGCGCCAGATTACCGGGCAACTGACTCTGTTGTTTTAAGTGAAATACCCTTATGTACCAGTGAGGAAATGGCTTCAGGTATTAAATGGAAAATGTTTTGGTTGCATTATAAATAAATATTTAATATTAAATTTCTTACAAATTACCTAGATCATTAGTAGTTTTTATTAAGAGAAACTGTGTAATAAAAACTAAGTCATATACTTTTTGTAAATTTATGCATACTTAATATAGGCTCACATAGAAAACACCCAGACCAAGACAAATAGACATGTTCATGCACACAAATATTTATTTTTCAAAATACTTTATTTTTAATTTTTCTGTATGAATATAATCAACCTCTCATGGAACTACGGTTTGTTTATAATTCTATTAAAACTTTTCAACCTAAGTTACACTGCCAGTGTCCGGGTTACAATAGTAGATTGTATTACAAGGGAGCAAAATAATATATTTACGGCGAGGGCGCTATTTTGAATCCAGAGCGCAGTGAAGGATTCTAGAGTAGAATCTCGAGCGCAGCGAGGGATTCTAAAGTAGAATCCTGAACGCAGCGAGGGATTCAATATACGCCGCCCGAGGTCAAAATAATTTTGCGGCCGAGTAATACACTCTGCTTTTCATCCCCCTCTATAAGAAAAGCAGTAAAGACAACTCAAACTACCTACCTTTCTTTGTCGTTCGGATACATCATAGCGCTAGTCGGGCAAGAAAAAAATTTGAGTTTGGAAATAAAAAAAAAATAATTAAAAAATTATATGTCCATCAGATTCCTTAAAAGTATCTCCGGGGATGCCGTAAGGGGGTTGAAAATTTTGTTAGATTTTAGCTACGACTCACTGTTTACGAGATATTCACAATTTTATAAAATTCCGTTTTTGAAAATTTCTCTCGCATTTTCATTTAATTCAGGAGTTATATGCAAATATAATGAGGATTTTAGGAAGGCTAGATTTTCCTGATTATTACAACAAATGTGTTAAGCCAACGAATAAATAGCTCAACTACTGCAATCACAGGCCATAAGCACCTTGATTAAACGGTGGTAAGCGCCTTCAGTTATCAAAAGTCGTGTGTGGCATTTTAAACCACAACGGAGTAGCACTTAGCATTCACAACACCTGATGCTAAGTGGTGACAAGGCTGAAGGAGGAAGCACTACTCCTGGAATCCTCACTGAAGAACAGAACTGGCTATCTTATCTCTAACAGCTGGAACACAATAACGCTGAAAACATCATTGTTATGGCGTCAGACTTAGATAAGATGGTGGTAGCAAGCCATGCGGACTAAGAACAAGTCCTACCATCAACCAAACCAAATACAATATTATGTACCACCACTGAGAATCGAACCCGGGACCTCTGGATCTGAAGCCGTGTGAACCACTAGACCACAGAGGCGGTTAAAACAAACCGATATAAATTCAAATAAAACAAAGTGCAATTCTGCAACCCCAACCACGGTCGCGTCAGACACTGTTAGTGGAGCAATCGGAACAGCAATTTGTTCCGTTACCGGTTCGCTCAAATCCCGGTGGCCACAACTCCCGGTATATTTACCGGAACGGCGCCGGTGGCCGGTGCTGTGCATGTGCATACGGGCATTTTGCAGAGGCAGTTTTACGCACCCCTTGAACTTTAATGCCACTGACTGCAGCCTATTCTGTTTTAAAGTGTTAGGTACTTAAATTGAAGTGAAATTTACATCTTGGTTTTTTGAATGAAAACTAAAACTATAATTGCGAAAGTTTGAATGTAAGCCGGTGTATGTTTCTCATTCAATCACGGCAAAACGGCTGAAAGGATTCAGATGAATTTGGTTGTGGTTGTTGTTGGATGATAGGTATTTCTTGCAGGTAAAGCCTTTTACGGGCGGAACGCTTTTTTTTTATCCACAACGGGGTAGCACTTAGCCTTCATCACACCTGTTGTTAAGTGGTGCATAAGGCTAAAGGTGGAAGCGCACTACTCCCGGAATCCTCAATCACTGACGAATTGGCTATCTTATCTCTAACTGCCGGAGTACAATAATGCTGAAAACATTATTGTTATGGCGTCGCTAGTATTGGAATTAAAACAGTTTATAAAATATTGCATGCAACGTGTTTCCTTTATTCTTAGATTGTTTGTTATCAACAGTAATTGTTATCTCACCAAAATCATCCTATAAAAGAATAATAATAAGAATAAGAATAAGAATAATATTTATTTGTTATACAAACACATCACAAAAACAATATAGTTTTATTTTAATGTGACTTTGGACGTTGAACATTCTACATGTTGGTTAGTTTGGTGGGCACAAGTCAACGACCAAGTCACATAAAATTAAAACGTAACTATATCAATAAAGAAATCGCAGAAAGGAACATTAGAGTTGGCTTGACTTTACTGAGAGATTTCAACGCTTTTTGTAAAGAAATAAGCAGCTCCAGCGAGAGTTGGTCAGTTTTTATAGGATGATTTTGGTGAGATTTCATATCTTTTTGCTAGGTATTACACATAAGTAATAAATACAGGTATACTGATTTATTTACTGCAAATGTAACTTTGTAATCCTATATACAGGAAAAAATTTTGCCCAGTGCACAAATTTTTAGGATCAACTCAGAATCAGTAAGTGAACAACTTTCTCCTAGAAACATGGGTCGAAATGCGACAAAAAATTTTGGACTCCCCATATTAAATAGATCACGTGATCAGTCCGATTTGTATGAAAAGGCAAAAAAATTTTGTCATATTTCGACCTATGTTTCTAGGAGAAAGTTGTTCACTTACCGATTCTGAGTAGATCCTAAAAATTTGTGCACTGATAAAAAACTTACCCTGTATTTATATAGGATTACAAAGTTATTTAAGCAGTTGGTGTAACTAGAAATTATCCTAGTTTTTATAGTTTTCCCTTTATGTGGCCATTAAACCCTAACTCTGTACCAAATTTCAGCTCTCTGAGTTTATGAGAAGTACTAGTTCTATTTTGATGATCATGAGTGAGTGTCATAAATGCGAAACTTTGCTTTCTCTTAACTTCGGAACTAAATGACCTACAGACATGAAATTTTGAATTTTAAGTATGTAATTATAGCTTACTGGATGACAAAAATTTCTGCGTTCTGGTCTTATCCAGAGGTTCTTAAATAGGGGCCTGAAAATGCGGCGAAATGGGTCCAGTAAGGGATGGTACGGCAGTGTTTGTTTCGCGCTCGACTTGGCGGGGGCACTACCCTGCCCCCAGATTTGTTTGCGAGATATTTCGAAACATTTTGTGTGCGTAAGAGTTTTGAAATTTAATAATTTCATTAAACCTTTTAATAATAGACGAACGAACGAAAAGTGATGCAGTTTTGTGTGTGCTAGTTACACAAAATGTGATATTGTTTATATACTTACTACTAAAAAAAATAGGAGCCACTGGGCTTTTTTCATATAACCACTTGTTTGTTAAACTGTCATAAAGCGAGATAGCAATGAGAAAACGACGCCCGCGGGAGCGAGACCGATTTTGCCGATTACGCAAAAAAAACACAAAATCACTTCGTATTCAAAAACTATAGTGATTTAAAAAAAATGCTTCTTTAAGATCCTAAATATTATTGGTGTCCACTAATTAAACCAATTTTCAATAATTTATGTATCCCCATTTAAGAATAATCTTGATATTTCTTATTTTTAAGAGGTATTTTCGAAAATAAAAAGTGTCGAGCCAAAATCATAAAATCGTGTTTCTGAAACTATACGATTCTAGATAAAGGTATGAAGAAATATATATCTTATTACCAGATTTATAACAACTCTAACCGTCCTATAGTTTTATATCAAAGAGTCCATACTTTTTCCGAGAAGCGCCTTAAAAATTGCAAAAAACTGCTCAATATTCTCAAAAAGGAAAAACAATAAGTCAGACACTACAGTCATAAGAGTTTGGTTTATTGTTTTTCCTTTTTGAGAAAATTAAGCGGTTTCGGCAATTTTTAAAACGAGATTTGACCATTATGCGTTTGGTCTCTCCATTACAAACGTCCGTTTACCGTCCGTTTACAAACGACATCGGGTCACTTAAATAATTGCTCATTTCGTAAACACAAAGCAAGCTCGTCGCCGGCTCGTATATCGCTCGTCCGATCCTCGTCCGTGATTGCGAGATGCGGATCGCGGCGAATCAATTTGTCAAATTGCGCCAGAATGTGGCCAATAAGGGCCGGGTCACGGAGCCCTGGAGGCCTGGCGACGAATTACTGATTATGGGAATGCCACTTTGTTATTGAGGGTAACACTCAGATAGGACTCAGTGTATTTTTGAAACCTTAAAACGGTACTGTATATTAGCAGGTTGAACTTAAGTGTCGTGAAAAACTTGAGAAGTATACCACTATTAATAAAGTAAAACAATTTAAAATTATTAATGTACACCAATGAAGACTTACCTTTGGGAGCGTCTCAAAGATCGCCCTGTCACTTTAAATGTCAAACGTATGAAAGAGATGCCATGATGTTTGAGACGCTCCCAAAGATGATTTGCGTTCGAGAATTCGGGAGATAGTGTCGTGAAAAACTTGAGAAGTATACCACTATTAATAAAGTAAAACAATTTAAAATGATTAATGTACATCAATGAAGTTCATCATCATCATCATGTCAGCCGAACGACGCCCACTGCTGGGCCTAGGCCTCCCCCAAGGAACTCCACAACGATCGGTCCAGCGCTGCCCGCATCCAGCGGCTTCCCGCGACCTTGACCAGATCGTCGGTCCACCTTGTAGGGGGCCTGCCCACGAAACGTCGTCCGATACGTGAAGTAAGGTGGAAGTTAAGGTAGTCTTTACCATCGCCATTGTTTGATTAAAAGACAATAATTTTTTTAAGCAATAATTTTAGTTTAAGAAGGCATTTTTATATTATTCTACTAATTGTGGTTCGCTTTTTACCTGACCCTGAGTGCCTTTGTTCTCAATAGTTCAACCGTCGAACAAAATTTGTAGTTTTATTTTTTCAGTTGTTCGAGCGTCGAAATAATTAATATATAGCGCAGGTAAAATGTAATTACACAAGTGACGTTATAAAAACAAGTCCTTTTCTGTAAACAGATAATTCTGTGGTGTGAAAATTTCTTACCAGTGACGTGTTCTACCAGGACTATAATTATGTCAAACTCGCTTTTTGCTTCCTTGTTTTGATTGCCGTCAATATCCCTACAACAACAAACAAATCGAACAAGCGAGAAATAAAATCTCACTAGTTCGACGATCGAACTATTCAACTCCTCAAACAAACACAACAAACTCCTCAGTGACCATATTAATCTGTTAGGAGCATATCTGTTATCTCTGACTTCCCCAGCCCGTCCCTCAGAACCTTTGCTAATACTGAGGATTAGTGATGTTTGCCAAAAGGATTCCGTAAAGCGAGGGTCATCTACTCGAGCGGTGCTCTAAAGGTCAAAAGTTCCTCTGTATCTTATTCAAGACGATAACAATAGAAAATTCGTCTGCTTAGCCCGTCCTTGCATAAAGAAGGAAGCAAAGATAGTTTGAATTAATTACAAATTCTTAAAGCTGGACGTGTGATCATAAATCGAACGTTATAGACTAGGCTAGGACAATGGTTTTCTTCATGTATGTAAGAGAGTCAAACAGAGTCTCAAAATATATCAGTCATGTTATTTAAGAACGTAACGCAGAGCGGTTGCTTGTTTTGATGTTGTTTTTTTTTACTTGAAAGGACTTGGCTAGAATAAATACAAACGTTTTTTTCATTATGACACTTATTGTCACCATATGATAGTCAATTATTTGTTTTATTTTTAAAGTTTTCATGCTAATACAAACCTCTAAAGAGGTTTGCGTCTGGGCTCTTTCTCTAGAAGACAAAAGAGAAGGCTGTGGTCTGGCGCGTTTGCAAGATATTACTAAACGTTAATTTCTGCTTATACAACAAAAACTTTTCTGAGCAACAAAACACTGATCATATTTTATTTAAATACGTACCTACTTTCAATAATTTGATGCATCTAAGTACGTAAAAAAAATCTGTACAGACAAAAACTTACCGAATAATCGCGCAAGTGTTTCAGTAACACACGGTCCATATAATGGCCGCCATCGCCTCAAACTGGTGTCGAAGTATTATTATTGCAATAAAGGTATAACGGTATCCCTTTATCGGTAATATCCGGAAACGGGTAATTAATAAGCCATCTTATTGACCCCGTTAGCCCCTCGGGGTTGTGGATTATGACCTTGGAGTTATAAGCTTAAATATTAAGGTTATTTTTGATGGGATTAACTTACCATTTTGTAGGTACTTTGAATAATTTAAAACTAATTAGAAAGGTATAGTCGAACCATTGGATCGTAACCCACCATAGTTCCATTTTTAACAAATACCTATCAAAATTCAATAAGTTATGTTTCAACTTTTTTTTTGCATTCACAATGCCTTTTTTGTTATTGAAAAATTAAAAATGAAGTATTTAGAAAAAATCTACCCGTCTCACAACCAACTACGATGGGACTCGAACCCACGACCTTTCGCTGGTCGCTTTAGCGATTTAGCGGCCATTATATGGACATGAGGTCTTTTAAACTTGTTGATATTGACACTGAACTTTATGGTTTTGACGCTTTCAAACAAAAGTATTAACAAAACGGGTCATGATTCAATTGGTTCGACTGTACAAACTCAACTTCTGTTGTTGATATTTTATTTTAGTTTTTACCACAGATAGCATTGTACATTTCTAAACCACGCAAACATTATAAAGATTCAGTTTACACATGTATTTGCTTCCTACAATGTTTGTCCTATAATTGATAGTTATTTAATAAGCATAAGTGTTTTACTTTGTTGTTTAATTTACCGTTACCAAATACGCGGGTTACCCAAGAAATTATAAAGTAATTTTAAAATTATATTTTTTATGACATAGTTTGATGAAGGTACACAAAGATCGATTTTTTGCTACGCATTGAAAGTCTGGGCAGTCAAGTAAAAATTTGACTTTTTATCTGATGGTTATTACATCAAAACAACTGACCAGAAGCACAGGATTACTTTATCTCATAAGATAGATAGATAGATTAGGAGTTATAATATAATATAGATGTGGAAAAATTCAAAAACTGACACACAAAAAAGGTTCACTTATATTAATCTAGAAGGAAATAATTTAAAATGTAGGATCTATTAACATTGAAGTAAAGCAGCTAATAATGAACAAGTTTTTATTTCGATGAAGTCCGTAGTACCACTTTAATAAGTGAGTAATTTCTCATTTCTGGGCAACCATTTCAGGTTCCGTGAACCTGCAAAGGTTGCCGAGTAAGAAATAACAATACTTTGTATGATACCCTTAGATCAAAGTTTGATTGATCTCGAATTCTATATAGTGAAGAGAAATAGTTTTTTTTTATATAGTATGGGCTAGCTCTTGACTTCATACTGAACCTTAGGGTTGAGACGAAGCCTTAGGTGGGGCGAGCTTACCCAGAAGCAGCCTTTTCACTCTAGCTTATATTTTGTATTTATGACGAAACTATTGGATAACTTAAGGCGATACTCGGAAAAATTATGCTGAAGCGAGATAGCAATGAGAAAACGACGCGCGCGGGAGCAAGACCGATTTTGCAAATTAGGCAAAAAAAACACGAAATCACTTCGTATTAAAAAACTACAGCGATTTTTTTTAAATGCTTCTATACGATCCTAAATATTATTAGTGTCCACTAATTAAACCAATTTCCAATAGTGTAAGTAGCCCCATTTAAGAATAATCTTGAATTTTCGTATTTTTTAGAGGTCTTCTCGAAAACAAAAAGTGTCGAGGCAAAACTATACGATTCTAGATAAAGGTATGAAGAAATGTATATCTTATTACCAGATTTGTAACAACTGTAACCGTCCTATAGTTTTAAATAAAAAAGTCCATACTTTTTCCGAGGAGCGCTTAAATATTATTATTACTAAAACAATTTATAAACACAATTTATAAATTGCAAAAACAAAATTAAAATAAGTACATACTTACATAGTTATTGAAAGCTCCATATTTTTGGTGACTGTATTATCACATAATGACTAATGTAAAATATTTTAGGTACTGTTAGAAATTTAATGCTTGTTGAGTTGCTTTAGATAAAAACTTTCTTTATACAATAGTTATGTTTTTTTTCAACTAACTTTTAACATATTTTTTAGTTTTTTGCATTCACAATGCAATTATTATTATTGAAATGTAGCGACTCCGTAGCTCAGTGGTTAGAGCGTTCGCCCGGACAGTGAGAGGTAAAACCATCACTGTCACTAATTTCCGAAAAACAATAATTGTTTTACTCATTCTAAAGAAGCGATACCGTCAAACATTTAATTTCATTATTACTCTTTTGGCGAAAGCCTCGATATGAACGCGAGTTATCTCCCAAGCTCAACAGTAATTTCCATGTTCGAACAAAAGCATTTATAAATTAAGGAAAAGTTCGGAGACCGAGACTAGGCCCCGCTTTGTGGCGGCGAAACTTCCACAAAACTTCCACAAAATAACTTAGCGGGTGCGATCGAATTTATTAGCGACTGCCCCAAAATTTCCTTTGGGCCCCGATATATACTTGGTTGGGCAAAGTTTAATGCTGTATCGATGTAAAGCAAAAGTTTATAGAGTTTGGAGAGGAAAGAAATTACCGAGTTTTGGGAAAACATCATACCACTCTTAGTGACTTTTTAAACCAAACCGTGATAAGGAAGGGGAGTTTTTGAGTTTTGTTGGATTATAGATCTACCTAGCACGGAAAATTGTCGTCGTGTTAACCGATATATAGTGATACTTCTATATTTTATAAATTCCAGAGCAGAGGGGCTACCGGCTAAAAAATATGGATATGGATATGGGCTTCAACTGTCATTTGAATTCCTTATTTTAATGGATATTTACTGCTTTGTTCTGTTAAACGTTGCTAGCTAGCTATTATTATACCCGACGTCACTAAACAAGGAACTGATAGCGGCTATTTTCAACCGACTTCTAAATCAAAAAGGAGGAGGTTCTCTATTCGTCTGTATGTATGTTTTTTTTGTGTATGTCCTCCGATTAGTCGAAGACGGATGGACCGATTGAAGTGATTAAAACGTTATTACATCAGATTGGTTTCCAAGTTGGTCCCATTTTTTGAAATTTTGAAATCGGTTCATTCGTTTTCAGGAAATCTTGTTTTAGTAAAATTGAATTAAAGTTCCGTTAAACGTATGAAGTTCATATCCATAAAGTTACGCGGTAGCCCCCCATAGCCTTTTTTGTCATTTATGGAATTAAAATTCTGGCTGGTTGTGAGACGGGTCGATTTTTTCTAAATACTTCATTTTCCATTTTTCAACACATACAATTTAATTACAAAAAAGATAATTAAAAATAAAAAAACACAAAAGACAATGCAGGTGTTATGTGATGTCAAAACTTACGCCACGTCCATCCTTTTATGACCAGAATCACATTTAAATACATTTACTATTTAAAGTAAGATCGAAAATGTTTTCAATTGAATTTTACAGGAGATATATGTATAGGAAGAAAATAGAAACGTATAAAAAGTATAGGTACTAAGATAATTAACTGATTGCCTGTCTGTATCTGTATGTTACCGTTTATGTACTGCTAACCACATCTTCCACAACGTATCCTACTTTCCTACTATCCTATCCTATAAGATTTTAACTTGTGACCACGGCTGTAGCAACATAGCCGAAACGTCAAGCTGTAAGTACATAATGTACTACATAGTAAAATGTCGCGTTGAGTCCCGTTACTCTTGTTTATATCCTATCCTACTCCTACTATAATATTATAAATGTGAAAGTTTAGATGTTTGGATGTTTGTATGTTTGTTACTCAATCACGCCAAAACAGCTGAACGGATTGGGCTGAAATTTGGGACACAGATACTTTGTAGCCTGGAGAGGAACATAGGCTACTTTTTATCCCGGAAAAATATCACATTCCCGTGGGATAACGTCGTGAAGTCCACGGTGGCGAAGCCGCGAGCGGAAAGCTAGTAAATTATATATTCAGCACCGAATTGCAAGAATAAACGAATGAGAAGCTTTTGGATACATTGAAGCAAGCGTTTCACCTTAAGATTATTAAGGATTATTACTTCCACTCTTTTTTTTTTTTTTTTTTTTTTTATAAAAACTGGTTAAGCATTTGACCGCCATCTTGCTAAACAGACAGGATGCAGTCTAGGGTGTAGCATGCTTACCCAGTAGGTGCCCATTCACTCTTGCCTTGAAGAGGCCAAGGTTGTAATGATCGGGGAATACATGCGCAGGCAGCGCATTCCAATCCTTAGCAGCTCGCATTAAGAAAGAATTAGCAAAGCGCTTCGTACGGACGGGTGGAATGTCTACTATGTAGGGATGGTAAGCTAACCTGCGTCTTGTACTCCGATGGTGGAAAGGGGCAGGAGGAACAAGATCATGGAGTTCCTGTGCGCACTCTCCAAAGTGTATCCTATAGAACACAGATAAGCTAGCAACTCTACGGCGGTGATTGAGACTTTGTAGTTTATCTTTATCTAAAGTTGTGTCTCCAATGAGCCTCTTTGCACGGTTTTCAATCGAGTCTAAAACTGCTAGCTGATACTTCGCGGACCCATCCCAAAGGTGACAGCAGTACTCCATGCACGGACGAATTTGTGCTTTGTATAGCAGAAGCAATTGCTCTGAGGAGAAGTAACGTCTAGCCTTTGAGAGGACGCCCAGCTTTTTTGCAGCAGTTTTTGCAATCGAGTCGATGTATTCGCCGAAATTAAGCTGAGATGATAGATTGAGGCCGAGAACCTGTAGGTGTTCGGCTAGTGGTAAGGATACACTCTGGAAAGTTGGAGTCAGTTGGAAGGGACTCCGTTTGGCCGAGAAAAGACACGCCTGCGTTTTGGTTGCATTGAAATCGACAAGGTTGGCATTGCCCCAATCCGAGACAGCCTGAAGTGCCAGATTCATTTGCCTAACCAGGGTATCTCGACAGGACTGGACTTCATCCGTGCCAGCCTTTGCATCTGATAGGTATCTACAGGTGACAGTGGTGTCATCAGCATAACCGAAGGTACCGGGTACCAACAGATCGTTAATATGTAGAAGAAATAACGTTGCAGATAACACTGAACCTTGGGGAACTCCAGCATCGATTTTCTTTAGGTCAGATGATTGACTGTCCAAAACGACACGAATTGAACGGTTCCTAAGGAAGTCGGTAATCCAGATGCAAAGGCTGTCACAGATTCCGTAAGATGGAAGCTTGCCAATGAGGCTGTCATGCCAGACCCTATCAAAGGCTTTGGAAATATCAAGCGAGACGGCAAGGGCTTCGCCATGTTTTTCAATCGCTTGATTCCAAAGGTGGGTGGCATACGCGAGAAGGTCTCCAGTAGACCGCCCACGGCGAAAACCATACTGACGATCACTGAGGAGCTCGTTTGTTTCAAGGTATGCCAACAGATGTTTGTTCAGTACACGCTCCATAGTCTTGCAGAGTATGGAGGTGACTGAGATCGGCCTGTAGTTAGAGGGGTCGGCACGGCTACCTTTTTTAGGTATCGGCTGTACATTGGCAAGCTTCCATGCCTGAGGAACAAGTCCTGTCCCAAGTGAGAGGCGGAACAGGCGTGTCAAGACAGGAGACAACTCGGGTGCACAGTTACGCAGGACTATTGCAGGGATTCCGTCAGGACCACTAGCTTTATTCACGTCTAGAGTGCGGAGAGCTTTGAGAACCTCTTTGTGGCGGATGTGAATGTTTGCCATAGACGAGCTAACGCGAGGTATCTTTGGTGGAATATGGCATGCAACATCTAGTCGTGAATTCTCCGCAAAGAGAGAAGCAAGCAGGTTTGCCTTCTCAGCTGCAGTGTGGGCCAGTGAGCCGTCAGGTTTCTGCAATGGTGGTAAAGAAGGGCGGCAGAAATTTGACTCGGCAGCTTTAGCGAGGGACCAAAATGCTCTACTCCCGGTGGGGTGTGAGGCAAGTTTATCTCCAATGCGTTTAACGTGGTCAAATTGCGCCCTGCGTAACGTTTTCTTCGCGGACTTGGCGCACTGGTTGTAGGACTTCTTCAGGGTTTGGGTGTTATTCGATTTGTGCGCTCGAGCATCAGCCCATGCTAAGAATGCTGACTGTTTCTGAACTTCAGCTCTTCGACAGTCAGCATTAAACCAAGGGCGAGCTTTGCTGCCCAACGGAACTTCGGAGTAGGGAACGTAATATTCCATACCTCGGAGTATAACTTCGGTCACAGCATCAGCGCACTTCGTAGGATCCGCTGAAGAAAAGCAGCATTGGCGCCAAGGAAAAGATGCATAGAAATGACGCATCTCATCCCAGTCTGCTGACTTGTATCGCCACACCCGTCTCATACCACTAGGGCCCTGATCGGGTGGGGAGTAAGTGGATACAGATTTCACCACACAGTGATCGGATGACCCCAAGGGAGCTGATACCGATATCGAGTGCCTGTGTGGTTCAGTTGTCAGCAGAAGGTCCAGGCAGTTCGGAGTATGTGTGTCTACATCTGGCACCCGCGTGGCGCAATTTACAAGCTGGGTGAGGTCATGCGAAAAAGCCAGTCTTCGCGCCTCTCTTCCAGCGTGGTCGGTCTCTTTGTATGGGAATAACCATTCTTTATGATGGCCATTAAAGTCTCCCTCTGATTTTAGTCAGTGGACAAGATTTTTTGCTGACTATACTCTAACATTGTAGCATATTGTCTTTTTAACCAAACATAGATATAAAGCAAAATTTCAGCTTAGGTCAAGTTTAGCTTGCAAGATTTGACCCGAACGGACATACATACATACACTGCAAGTTAAAAATAAAAGCTGGTAAAATAATAAAAAACGAAGCATATTGGTGTGTTAAACGCACGCTAATTAACTACCAAGCCGTATTATATCAAGCTTGAGAATTCAAACTCCACTGTCAAAGGTGGCCTCCCCCTCCAGTGGGGTGTAAATCCCGGAATCCCGGGCCAACACCGGTTCATATCCCGTGGGACTTAGAAAATCGACAAAAGCCCCTTTATTAACTGAGCGCAAAATCAAATGATTATTCTGTGTATTGAGCCATTTGGTCCACATTTCCTTTCGTCTGATTAATGGGCCGAGCTGATTGGGGTTCAGCTGAGCATTGAGCATTGTGAGGAAGGAACCAATTCTGTGGCAAGACAAAGCTTCGATAAGAAATGGATCGGGATCTTTGGCGGAAGTATCGGGCGGCAGGAAGCAGACATTTATTGTCAGCCGGTGAATGGTAATGTACTCTGTGAGAGATTGTATGACTTATATATTTGTAAAGGTAGGGGAGCTGTTATAGAAAAGAAACAAACAACGCGATGACAATAAAAGGAGTTATTTACATATTATTTATTACTAGTTATCCATCCGTGGCTTCTCCCGCGTGGACTATACGACGTTATCCTGCGGGAGTGTGACAATATGTTACAATGTTAGAGTATAGTCAGCAAAAAATCTTGTCCACTGACTAAAATCAGAGTGGAAGTAATAATCCTTAATAATCTTAAGGTAAAACGCTTGCTTCAATGTATCCAAAAGCTTCTCATTCGTTTATTCTTGCAATTCGGTGCTGAATATATAATTTACTAGCTTTCCGCCCGCGGCTTCACCCGCGTGGGCTACATGACGTTATCCCGCGCGAATGTGAGGTTTTTCCGGGATAAAAAGTAGCCTATGTTCCTCTCCAGGCTACAAAGTATCTGTGTCCCAAATTTCAGCCAAATCCATTCAGCCGTTTTGGCGTGATTGAGTAACAAACATCCAAACATCTAAACTTTCACATTTATAATATTATATAGTAGGACTAAAGATCACAATGGACCCTGTCAGGCACGCAATTTGGTGGAAAAGGAGAGAAAGGGCCTTTTAAAGACAGGTTTATATTAAATAAGTATGAAATAAGTCCAATTAAATTTTAATATTTATATATGTCAATATCTTTATTAATTTACTATTATTATTCAATTAATTTATCATAAAAATATTCATTTAGGTCATAGTCATATAGTCTTAAAGTAGGATTCTTTACGCAGTTAGTATCTTGAGTATCGTTAGTATCTTATTGATAGAATGTTTGAGGAATCAAACATAAAAGTGGAATCCCAACTTTACGTAGGCATATAAAATGTTTAATAGTAAAACTGAATTAAGTACTTAGATCCTGAAATTAAAAGCAATTTTAATTCAATGTTAATTTTCCTAAAATTAACTTCACTAATAAGAAAACTTTTAACTGCCTAATTTTATACACTAAATTAGATTCCTTGCTATTACCTAAATCAATTATGTTTGCGCTGTTAGTTGAAAAGATCAAATTTTCACTAGAAATTTCTGAAGCAGTCATCGGTCGCAATTAAAAAAGTATGATTAATTTTAATTCAGCGGCCTGTTTCACAATGTTTAAATAACTTCTCATTAGCTGTTACTTGACAGAATGTCCATACAAAACTTTCAATTAAACTGGAAACTATCTCGTAATCAGACATTGTGAAACAGGTAATGATTATACATATAAGTTGTAATTTTGTCGTTATTTTTACGTGAGAAGAAAACTAAGATTCAACATTTAAAGAATAATTCATTACCTCTCTTGCTTATTTTAATCTTCCGAGAACCCCTTTGTATCATCAATCTTAGACGTAAATATTTACAAAATAGAGCGTTTCTAATGAATATTCGTAGCATAAAATGGCGGTCCCAGTGGCATAACATTATGATAACAATGCGTAACAAAGATGTATTCTTTCGCCGTGTATAACAGAGTTATATCCATTTTATGATAATTAGCAAGTTATGCATTGGGGGAACTTGTGTGATAATCGATGCAGCCGGTGTTGAAAATATAATATTCTAGCGAATCCTTCTGGTTTCACCCGCGTAGTACCCGTTCCCGTGGGAATACCGGGATAAAATGTATTATTGTGTATGTTAATCAGGGATAATGTAGCATTATAAAGTGAAAGAATTTTTGAAATCAGTCCAGTAGTTTCTGTCTGAGTTTATTCATTAATAACGTACATACATCAATTCTTTCCTCATTATAATATTATTAATTATTAGTATAAATATGTTGTGGAAGGTATTGTCAGCAGTACATAAGCGGTAACAGACAGCCAGGCAATCAGTTAATTATCTATGTACCTATAAATTGTATACGTTTCTCTTTTCCTTATAAACATACTAGTTTTCCGCCCGCGGCTTCGCCCGCGTGGACTACACGACGTTATCCCGCAGGAATGTGACATTTTTCCGGGATAAAAAGTAGCCTATGTTCCTCTCCAGGCTACAAAGTATCTGTGTTCCAAATTTCAGCCAAATCCGTTCAGACGTTTTGGCGTGATTGAGTAACAAACATCCAAACATCCAAACATCCAAACATCCAAACATCCAAACTTTCACATTTATAATATTAGTAGGATTTGGTATTTGGTATTTGGTATTGACATTTTTCCGCATTTAGACTCATATTTGGTCCGTTATGCGTGAACATGGCTAGTCGAGCCATCCTAGCTCCTTCCAGAAGCGCAGAAGCCTCCTGGGGCGTTCACAGGCTTCTAGGAGCGACCTCACCTCTGTGAGGATTTCTGTTCGTTGTGCGGCCAAACCTACGCACTCCAGGATCACGTGGGCGGCTGTTTCCTCAGCGTTCAGGCAACCTCTACATAGAGGACTGTCTGTCGCATTCATAATAAATAGTTGTCGGTTTAAGGTAAGGTGACCTGTAAGTGTACCAACAACTATCCGGAGGTCTGGACGATTGAGGCTGAGCAGCCTGCAGGTCAAATGCGGCGAGACTGCAGTCATCGCCATCTTAGACTGTCTACAGCTTGTTAGAGCTACCCAACGAGTATTATGTGCAGCACGAGTTCGTTGCCTTACCCATGAGCGCAGTTGGCTGAATGGGAGTGGCAGAATGGGTGTAGGTCCTGTCACTAGTGTGGAGGATCCCATTCTAGCCAGCTCATCGGCGGCATCATTCCCGTGTGATCCACTATGCCCTTTAATCCATTGTAGGATTACTCCGTTGTTGGATGCTAAACGATCCAAAACTTTGTGGCATTCGTAGACGATACTGGAGTTGATCGTGTTGGCCTCCAGTGCTGTTAGGACGGCCATGCTGTCAGTCAGTATGCGGATGTTTAGTTCCTTTATACCTCTGGACAGGGCCGTGGTAGCGGCGTTTATTATTGCAACACATTCGCATTGAAATATCGAACTGTGTTGGCCAAGCGCTAGTGATATTTTGATATTCAGATCTTGTGAGAATACTCCAGCTCCAGTTCCAGTCCCCATCTTGGAGCCGTCCGTATAGATTCGGACTTCATGTATGCCAGAGTGATCTCGGTCATTTTCAAATAACTGTATTTGGTACTTCTTTTCGAAAATGTATTGCTTGGGTATCCTATCGCATGGGGCAGCGATTAGTGACTCATGTTTCACTAAATCATTCCACAATGTGGAGTGAGGACCCTCTCGATTATACCACAGACCCAGGTGTTTAAGCCTTATAGCAGCCATGGAGGCTTCTTGTTGTATAAACAGATCCAAGGGTGTTAAATCCAGGGCTACTTCTAGGGCGGCTGTGGGGGTGGTTCGCATGCAGCCGGTTGTCGCAGAGCATGCCAATCTTTGGAATTTCTGCAGTTTGTTGATGACGGTGCTTTGCTCTGTTTTGGACCACCAGGCAACGGCTCCGTATGTGATTATGGGACGTATAACGGTTTTATACAGCCACATCGTTATTTTCGGTGATAGTCCCCAACTTTTGCCGAGTAGTCTTTTACATTGGCAGAAGATGATTGTGGCTTTGTTTAGTTTACTTTCGAGATGTCTATTCCAGAGGAGTTTGTTGTCTAGTATCATTCCTAGATACTTGACTTCCTTGCTTAGGGACAGACTGGTATTAAAAAGTTTTGGGAGTTTAAGAGCATTGACGCGGTCGAACGCCGTTTTGCCTCAAAATAGGCAGTTTTGAACGAGATATTTTCTATGAAAACGTAATCTTAGAAACATGCTAATTTCAAATTATTGTGAACAGTATCTTTGTCTAAAAAGTTAGTAAAAAACATTTTTCTTTTTATAGAGTATTTGTGAATACTGACAATTTTCCCGAACAGTGTTTTATAAACTTCACTTTTAACATCAGTTTTGAAGCTCTAATTTTTTAATACCATTGAAAAAAATAGGAAACAAAAATTTCTATGTATATCTACATATCATTACGCAAATAGTTAGTAAGGAAATTAGTTTAATTTGTGATTATTTTCATACGAAATTAAAATCCAAACAAAGTGAAATTATAAAGAAATCACTGGTGGTAAACATGCAACATTTATCAATAAATTACTTTATTTTACAAAAAGTTATAGTCTAACGTAAAATAATAACATATTATCTAAAGTTTGAATACAAAAAACCTTTATAATGATGCATAATTTATTTTATATATTTTTTTTAAAGTGCTATAAAACACTCTGCGCAAAACATTTCAAATTAGTCCGCCGCTAGGCTCTTCAGAGGGAGGACGTATCGCTCGGTGCTCTGCCGTCTGCCGTTCGCTGACCTTTGCAGTGTGCTGCGTGGTGTGGTATCGTTTATAGTGCAACCGAAACGTCTTAGTACTTTCGTCTTAGTACACTCATTAGATACGTAATTGAAAATTGTTTACTTCTATGATACTCACACACCTAATTGTATTTATCATAATTGAATACGTATTTGTTATAGAAACTGACCCTGAAAATGATCTAACAAATAGTAATTTGTAAGGTCATTTTTTAATTTGACGACTCTGTAATACTCTGTATGAAGTAAATCAGGAGGAAAAAAAATTAACCTTGACGAGTTTCTTGCCGGTACTTCTTCAAGGTCTCCTGTTCTAGGGTTTGCGAACCCATGGCGTAAATGACTGAATTATCCAAATGGGATGTTGACCTTCAAAACGGTGTATAGGCACATGAGTACTATCAGAGTGTTGACTTCATAGAGCGTGCAAAATTTTGGTAGGGTTGTTACAAGAAGTTAAAATTGTTAGCTTTCTATTAGTTAACTATTATGAAATATTTATTTACAAATTACTTACTCTAATGTTTCTCTTTATACATTTTATTTTTATAATTATATTTTATTGGTATTTATTAATTAATAGAAAACAGCGACGCAATATCAAAAATGTAAAAAAAAACCAAGATAGCGGGCAACTTTTTTGTCTGTTGGCCGATTTCGATGAAACTCGATTTTTTTGTACTATTTTGACAAGAAAACAGCAACGCAATGTAAAAATATTAAAAAAACCAAGATGGCGCCGAAATTTTTTTTTTGTTGGCCGATTTTGATGAAACCTATGTTCCTCTCCAGGCTACAAAGTATCTGTGTCCTAAATTTCAGCCAAATCTGTTCAGCCGTTTTGGCGTGATTGAGTAACAAACATACAAACATACAAACATCTAAACATCCAAACATCTAAACTTTCACATTTATAATATTAGTAGGAAGTAGGATAGGATTACGTATCGAATGGTCGGTCATACATGAATAACATAAGATGAGTAAGCAAGTACTTACATACACATTTGGGAAGAATTACTTTATTAGTATTAGTTGGTAAACTTTTAAGAAATCTACTTCATGTAAACAATAAAATATTGTCTATGTAGTAAACCCATTAGATTACAGCATACACTTATTATGATTATGTAAGGGTAAGTAAGGATATAATATAAAAACTAACACTAAATAATATTTAAACTTGAGTTAAGGCACAGAATAATATTTGTAGTTAAGGATCAATGTGATTAGTATGACTATAGCAGGACACCGCACGTTTGACCTTGAGCGCACGTCTGATGCGAGTGAAAGTTATTCATTTACCTAAACTCGACGCGACGCATTTGGGTTTAACGCTCTTAAGATAATATAATATAATATTATATAATATTAGTAGGATATCTCCTGTAAAATTCTATTTCAAACATTTTCGATCTTCATTCACAGAATTATAATGAAGTGGGTTAAAAAATGAACATTAATTGTGTACCTTTTATTAGTATAAAATGATCTCACTGAACGAACTTTAAATAAATGGCAACACTTACATTCAGATTCCAAATAATTAAAAATACATTTATTCCATGTAGGTTGTTAATTAAATAAAACAAATCTATATATATAAAATCCTTTGTCCTGAATCACTGACGGATAAACGCACAGCCTAAGCCGCTGATCGTAGAGACCTGAAACTTGGAGGGTGTGTTCCTTGGATGATGTAGGCATCCGATAAGAAAGGATTTTTCGAAATTCTACCCCTAAGGGGGTGAAAAACGGGGGTAAAGTTTGTATGGGACAACGTGATTCCTTTGTCCAATCTTCTTCAAATTTTGCATAAACATTCTTTAACAGAATTAATCGAAGATGTGTTTCATATTTCATTTAAACTCGTCGCCTAACAGGGTTAAAAAGGGATAGAAAGTTATTTTGGGGGTGATTTTCATCGAAGTTGATATCAATACTCATTAGTGCTTTTGATTTTTAATTTCATTTTGTTTTGACACATGTTTGAAAACTCAATCCGTTTGTTTTTACATTGCGACGTCTTACCTCATTGCCACCAAAGAGTAGTTATGTATCAACTAGCGTATTGCCACTATAAATTAAGAAGGAGAAAAAAAGCTTAACTTTGCACGAATGAGCTAAGACACGATAAGCCGATGGTTCTGGCTGCATTTGGATTGGTTAGCCCCATAACTGCAATGGGCCCGTGTGGTAGGTCATGGTCCATTCTCCTTATCCATCAATATGAAGGCCTATACCCCAGCAGCGGGGACATTAAAATGGATTGATGATGGTGCTGATGAGACCTTAGAGAACGCCTATCTACCTACTTTTTGATATGAAATTTTGCGATGTACTTAGGTACTCAATTAAATTACTCACGGACGGTCGTAGTCGCGGCCGGCCAATCATATTCATATTTCTACTATCCCTAATATTATTATAAATGCGAAAATTTGTGTTTGTTTGTCTGTCTGTCTATATGTTCTGATTTTACGTCAAAACGGCTGAACCGATTCAGATGAAATTTAGAATGGAGATATTTTGTGACCTTAGGAAGGACTTTTTACCGCGGGAAAAATCTCATTCCCATACGAAAATCATTTTAAGCGCGGGCTAATTTGCAGCCACAAATTGGTACGACCCTGGGAAGGATTATAATAGGCTACTTTTACTTTTTACCACAGGAAAGTATCATATTCCCACGGGAAAATCAATAGGTAGGTATTATTTATTTGTCCGTCTTTCACGTCAAAACGGAGCAACGGATCAATGTGATTTTTGGTACGGGGGCGGGAGTATGTGGGGAGCTGGAAAGTGACGTAGTTTATCGTGGAAAATATCACATTTCCTGAGGATAATGTCGTGTAGTACACGCGGGCGAAGCCGCGGGCGGAAAGCTAGTTATATTATATAAGCTGAATCTATATTTGTCGTCTGATACACCGTCGCCGCCACCCAGAAAGCCAGCGGCCACCGAAACTAGATGAGACTTAATTTAAATGTAAATCTGTCTATCTGGCCAAAGCGAGTTTCCATACAAAACGATTTCAACGTCGCACTTCCAGCCGAGTACTGTGGACGCGGCGTTAGCAACTTTGGTGCTAAAGTTTGAAATTAACATGTTTTTAACAATTTGTATCATTATTTGTTTTAGTTTTACTATCGGTGCTTTTTACTTTAGAGATAGAGTAGAGCCCATTTTAGATGCAGGCAGCGTTTACTTATTAGTGAAATTGTAATAAGGCAGTCTTAGTAGCTTTTTTCCTATCTTTCTATCTCAAAACTAACTATTGTTTGTTTGTTTAAAACTACAATAAAGAATAAGAAGTACTTAAATGAGTTTTTTAATATGTCTTATCTAGTCAGCAAAAGTCACGGGCAGCATATTCTGAAAAGTTGGCAGTATACAAGAGATTCAATAAAATGAAAAAATATATATATAGTGGACATTGAAAGTCCTAGTCAAATTATATAGCTATCTCTAGAGGTCCCAGGTTTGATACCCGGGTCTGGGTGTACGTGGTAATACTCGTTGTTTCCAATTTCCATAATACTAGTGCTGAGGCTAATATAGTTTGGAACAATGTATGTGATGGTTTACCACTTGACCTTTTAACAGCCGCATATACTGCTACAAAATCAGAATGTACTTATTTCCTAGTTTTCTAGCACGTAATAAACTTTTTCTAGTTTCTTTTGTCTGTTATTTATTTCTTGACTTCCGCAGCAAAAATTCTCTAGCCACCGCGACGCTCGGTGAATAGAAATTAAACTTTATATTGGTAGAAACAAACATTACAACACGGACAGTAAGAACCGGATACAAGTTTCATTGTTATTTCGGAATTATTCGTGTTTGAATATAGGATTTTTTAAATAGAAATAAACCACCATTGTTAATTTTTTGACGGCATTCGAACTCGTTGAATTTCGTTCTATGTCTTTGCATTGCGAATGCATTAAATAACCTAAACCACAGAATATATCTTATCTTATCTTATCTAAATCTTATAATAATAAATGTATAATCTCGAAAAAATTTGGTGTTTGACAAGACTCATTATCTATTAAACATTTAGAAGACATTGTGATAATAAAAAACCACCAGCTCTGCCAGCTCGTCTATGGTCAACCACCTCTATGGTCTAGTGATTCACACCACCGATTTCAAACCAAGAGTTCCAGGATTCGATTCCCAGTGGGGGTACATATTTTATTCAATAATAATAATGTTTACAGCATTATCGTGTTCCGGCAGTTAGAGATAAGATAGCCAGTTCCTCAGTGATTGAGGATTCCGGGAGTATTGCGGTTCCACCTTCAGCCTTATCACCACTTAACATCAGGTGTGATGAAGGCTAAATACTACCCCGTTGTGGATAAAAAAAAGCTTCCGAAAGCCTTTACAAGACTCGTCGATTTTTTTTAAATTTTAAGGCTGTAAGGAAACCCTCACATTCTAAAGAAACAATTTAAACAAATGTTTAACAATCTAAGATGAAACAGCCATTAAATTAAGATTTTAAATTCACAATGCTATGTAAGTAAAGACAAAATTGTGATAGCAAGTACCTTTTAGGCGGGATTTTGGGCGGGCGCAATTTTCTCCGGGTTCGAATCCCGCGTGAAAGTTACTTGCAGAGCTGGTGGTTTTTTTACAATCCCATTTTTTCTTTACTTTCAGAAATAGCATGGTGAATGCATAAAAATAATTTAACATCTTAACCAAACACATTAAATCTGAGCTGAGAATTGCATTTCTTACAAAAACATTATAAGGTACTGAAACTTACAAGGGTTCTTGATCGTAAGTTCCATCGGTATCCTCCTAACATATCAGTAGCACCTAAGTAAAGTTCGAGCGAGTTGAACAAGCACTCGTTCATAAGAGCAGTGCCACAGAATAAAACAGCCAGTATTCCATCTCCATATAAAAGGTCAGAACGCAGGTACTCAAATGTATGAGTTAGTCGCGTAATGTATGCTCTGTCCCTGTCACTCACTTCTGAATAGACAGAGACAAAGCATATAACACGAATCCAATGCCCTTTTCGAACGGTTGTGAATCAGGTGGCAGTTCATACCGAGAAAGAGAGATAGTTAATGCCCAAATACCCGTACGCTACATATCTTTGGGAGCGTCTCAAACATCGTCCTGTCACTTTAAATGTCAAACGTACGAAAGAGATGCCATGATGTTTGAGACGCTCCCAAAGATGATTTGCGTTCGAGAATTCGGGCGTTAGAGTCTTAAATCGAAATTCCAACCTTCTGTATTAAGATGGTACCCTGGCAGTATTTATGTGGCAGTGCAGTAGGTAAAGCGAGCAGCGAATGCCAATAGTTTTGAATGAGCAGAATGAAAAAGATTTTAGTTTAAATTTAATATGAAATCACAAAGAACCTCGCATACCTACCGAAGCTGACTCATCCAAATTATCAACGTAGTTTTTATACAGAGAATTCAAAAATTCGCTATGTTCGGCGTGTTCGCCTTGGACAAGTGTGCGTTCAACTTTAACAAACAGAAAACTATAAACTGACAAATTTTCTAACCCTTTACAGATTTCTTGGTACTAAATTGTTTAAAAAATTTGCGATGTTAGTTGAAAAGATCTAATTTTTACAACAAATTTCTGAAGAGATAGAGATTGAGAGATATACATATGAGTCATAACTCGAACTCCGACCCTTAGTATGAAGATGGAACACTGGCAGTTTTTATTAAGTGGCAGTGCAGTAGTTGAAGCGAACAGCGAATGCCAATAGTTTTGAATGAGCAGAATGAAAAAGATTTTAGTTTAAATTTAATATGAAATCACAAAGAACCTCGCATACCTACCGAGGCTGACTCATCCAAATGATCAACGTAGTTTTTATACAGAGAATTCAAAAATTCGTTTTGTTCGGCGTGTTCGCCTTGGACAAGTGTGCGTTCAACTTTAACAAACAGAAAACTATAAACTGACAAATTTTCTAACCCTTTACAGATTTCTTGGTACTAAATTGTTAAAAAAATTAGCGATGTTAGTTGAAAAGATCTAATTTTTACAACAAATTTCTGAAGAGATAGAGATTGAGAGATATACATATGAGTCATAACTCGTATTCCGACCTTTAGTATGAAGATGGAACACTGGCAGTTTTTATTAAGTGGCAGTGCAGTAGGTGAAGCGAACAGCGAATGCCAATAGTTTTGCAATTCAAACTTGGACTCATATCGGTTCACGGACGAATGGGCCGGCAGCGGCCGACGACGTTGGTGTGTGTTATGAAACTGTCGCGGAAAATTAGTAAGTGAATTCGGATTCAATAAGAAAATAAAGTTAAATGTAGCGAAGTAATAACATCGCCACATAAGGAAGTCGTCGAAAATCGAAGAAATTCAGAATCAGCGAAGAGTACAAAATGTAAAAATCATAACATTTATACGTCAAAACACTACACCTAGCCCCAAAAATGTCCGTTATAGTGCGACAAGCTTTTCTGTTAGGGTGATTATCTCTGGAACTAAAACATTTTTCATACGACAGTCCATTTTGACAGCTTATTTCGTATTGCAAGTGGCTCCTCTGTCACGGCTGTCACCGGAACAGAAAAGCTTGTGTCACTATACCGTTATTGTGATCGTGTTATTTTGCATGAAAACCAAGAAATTTGTATGTTGTACAGTTCCATGATGAAAACCTAAGCATTGCCACTATCGGTCGTATAAACAAACAACTTATGTAAACATAAACACATCTTATAAACATTATTTATAAACAACTTTATGGTCGGTTTACTGACAGCAGCACTTTGACAGCTTTTGAAGGAAGGTATAGTTTACTATTCGATAGTTTACTTACGATAGTTTTACATGATAGGGGTACTGATATTAACAAATCACTAACATTATAATTTTATTATGATATTGCTTGAAGTTTAATTTTTATTTTATTTTATCTGGAACTGCATGTTGATCGTCGAAAGAAATAGAAGTTTGATTATGAGTCTACGAAGATCTAGAATTCATAAAATAAATATAGAACAATTTTGACAATAGTATATTATGATACAAGTGAGCTAAGGTTGCTCATTATACACGAGGCTGTGGGTTGCAGCCCGAGCCGTAGGCGAGGGCGTAAATCAGCCGAGTGTCTAGTGAGTAAGTTGCTCACGAGTTTCATACGCACTTTTTCAACACACTTGCGAGGAAAAACAAACATTTATTGAATACATAACATAATTAGAATAACTTAATATTAGCCACAGAACAATATTACTCTAGGATATTAGCTAAGGGAAAAAGCGCGCAAGTTTTTTTTTCGCACGCGCCAAATGTAAGTTGATTGATTACATACAGCCATACAGCCTACTTCAAAATAATTATAAAATGTGATAAAATGGAAATGTTTTATAACAAATTATTTGATAACTATACACTTAATTATGTATTTTTGTCTTTAGGGACACATTTATTTATTCTAAAAACGTAAATGGATTTTCATCCGTATAAAACATGTATAAAACCTCTTTGTTGTTACAAAAAAAGAACTGGGTGCATACCATCAACTTTAAGACAGCGATTGGAAAATAGCGCGATGCAGAATAGGTTCCTAAAATGAATTGCTTTCTTTCGTACCATGACCTTCTAAAAACTGGATCGCAAATGAATTGCTAAATGTGAATGACCGAACGATTTGTGTCCTTATTTCTTCTACCCGTCTCTTTCACTCGATTCTGTCATGCCAGGAGAGTGAAAGGGACGGGTATAACCTGCAGGTGACATGTTAGCTTGGCCAAGTTATACGTCAAATAAGAGTTGATGACAGCTCAGCGGCTGTGAAATGTCATTGAATGATCACTGAATCGCTGTCATTGATATTAAGCTGTCGTGGTACGAATAAGCGAAGCAGATCAGTTTAGGTTCCTAAACAAAACCGCAATAAGAGTTGATGGTAGGCACCCAGTTCCTATTACCCGGTGAAATTGAAAATGCTCTGTTTACTCGCATATAACTTGCAGTTAGGTACTAACTTAACTTTGTAGGGATACTGTATTACTCGGTTAAATTGAAAAGTCTCTATTAACTCGCATATAATTTGCAGTTAGGTACCGACTTAACTTTGTAGGGATAATTCTATTACGCAACTAGTACTGTAATATTATTATGCACGCGTGTGTTATAGTTCGGTTTATGGCCCTAAGATCGATGTAATAAGGCTCACTTTATGAGCAAGTGTGTTGAAATAATATTATGTTTGATTTGACTGAGGTGTTAAACATTTAGTTTGTATGTCAAACTTTTTGATTATACAGGCGGGATATTTTTAATTGTCGGATATAAAAAATATTTAATAGAAAAGCTATTAAAAACACACATATTCTGTATTTTTAACCTGGTTACGTTCAAATGGGATAACTCTTTTATAAAAATGCAATAAAATAAATTTAGAAATTTTTAAACCAGGAGTTTCATCATTATCAAAATGAAACCATAACTATTCCGCTACCTCCTACTCTTTGAACCTCGTCTAGAATGACTTTCTGATACACTGGACTCGACGTAAAAATTTGTGTCGGCGTTGTGTAAAACACGGCCGATTTTCTGACCTGAAATTCACAGACTTTGGCTTCGTGCTGCCGCCCTGTTACGTTATACAATAGCAACTTCTGATACGCGAGATTTGTAAATTACGTTAAATGTTTTGTGTTTACATGCCGTGGTACCTATTGTTAGTTCCAGTAAAGGGTTATTATTAGTGCTACACTTTTTAACCTTGTTCGCTTTAGGACAAACTCGTTTACGACAGATTCATTTTACGGCTGCTTTGCTTTAAGATACAATCGTTTTGAATGGTTTTTACTACATTTACATACATAACGGTCATAAATACTTAAATTACATAAGTTCAGTTCTTGAATATTTATGTGAAAGTGAGGATGTTAAGATGTTTGTTGCTCAATCACGACAAAACGGCTGAACGGATGTGGCTGAAATTTAGGACACGGATACTTTGTAGCCTGGAAAAGAATATAGGCTACTTTTTATCCCGGAAAAATATCACATTCCCGTGGGATAACGTCGTGTAGGCTACGCAAGCGAAGCCGGAAAGGAAAGCTAGTGATTAAATAAATAAAAATTTGTGTGGTAATTTTATTTTAAGGAACAAGTTGCAATTTTATTCATATCAATGTGTTATCACTGTTGGTATTTTCCATTAGCCGTAATAGCGCCAGAGATCCACAGAGCAGTGGCGGGCTAATCCGAGAAGACCGCTATGATGAGTGATAATCGGCATCCACTTTTCAATCACGACACGGTGCCTCAAAGATTGAAAAGCCGCAAAAATTTCAACAATTGTGTATTCCTCTTCATAGCGGTGATCGATCGAAGGAAAGGTGTAGGGTAGGCTGTGGCGGGAGAGGCCAACCTTCCTGTCCCGTTTGTTCCACCGTCTGAGACCCTCCCGCCTGGACACGAGTTACCATGGCCTGCCTGGAAGTCTCTAAATAGACTCCGGACGATGGTCGGCCGCAGCAAGGACAACCTGTCTAGGTGGGGATTCTTGGTCGACGCGGACTTAGCGTGTATTTGTGGTGCTGTTCCTCAGACGATGGAACATCTAACATCGTGCCCTGCGTGTCCAACCAGCTGCACGCAGGTAGACCTAATGGAGGCTACCAATGCTGCGATCCGCGTGGCCGAATTTTGGTCCGATACTGTTTAGGTTAGTTTGCTGTCGATACGATAAGAAGAAGAATGTGTTATCACAATTAATGTTAACATTGTTCACACAAACCAAACAAACCACCTTAACGTTTATCCAGTAAATATCCACCAGTTACAGAAATACTGTACCGAGATGCCCGGACGTTGATTAGCAATGCTAATAGCCAAGTGTACTGGTTAGCCACAACCTTAAACACTGACAATGGGCGAATGGTGTTAAGAGACCTTAGCTTATACAAGCTTACGCGAACTTAAGTGATAATTGTTTCATAATACCTCCCATATCATAATACCCATCCTTTTTTTGTATAAACTTCTAACAACCTCTGTGGTCTAGTGGTAAACAACACCGGTATAAGACCCAGAGGTCCGGGTTCGATTCCCAGCGGGGATAGATATTGTATTCAGTTTGGTTTGTGGTATGATTAGGTCTAAGTCCGCCTGGCTAGTTACCACCATTTTATCTAAGTTTTGGCGCTAGTTACAGTACCTACATTTATTTTTTCTAAGGTTTAAGGTAAAAGATTAGTATTCGATTTGGCCCCGCGCGCAGACTAATCTGGCGCGTGTCACGCCTGACGCAGCGGACGCCGTTAAAAATGCTTTGGTCATTGTGAGGATCTGATTATTACTAGGGAAGGCAAAGATAATATCCTAGAATGCTATGCGAAGCTCTTGAAACCAACAAATGAAAAATGCAGAGCCTTTTCTAATAAAATGTTTGATCTTTCTTTCAGAAATTCTAAATGTGTTTTATTCCCTCTGAATAAAGCCACCTTTTTCAAAGATATGATTGGATTTCACATTTATATGAATTGATATCTCACAGAATCACGAACCTTGACTCGATCGAAACAACGGAGTGTACAAATCCTACTAATATTTTAAAAGCGAAAGTTTGTAAGTATGCATTTAAGTATGGATGTATGTTACTCTTTTACGCAAAAACTACTGAACGGATCTTAATGAAATTCGCAACAGGAATAGGCTGGAATACCACATAGGATAGTTTTTATCTCGATATTCCCACGGAAACAGGAACCACGCAGGTAAAACCGCGGGCGGCAGCTAGTATACCTATATAACACCTATTCCCGGAACAAACACAAATGCTCGTGACATAAGTTTTTGTCCTGGGTGGTGATCAAACCCACGATCGACTTTGGTTTAGGAAGGAGGTATCATAAGTACCATAATAATTAAATATACGTCAATAGGTCCTATGAGAAAAAGATAAAGATTGTAGTGTATCATCGTCATCATCATCATCATGTCAGCCGAACGAAAGTAGTGTATTATAGTATATTTCATTACGAGTGCGGAAAGCCTGTCATTGCAAAGAGTTCCGACAAATGTCTACCCGAGCCGAGGCGCAGCCGAAGGTGAGGGTTGACAGTCGGAACAAGTTGCAATGACGGTTCCGCACGTGTACTGAACAACTATTTTTAATACAGTTGCGAAAAAATGAAGCAATTTAATAATAAAGACACAATATACATAACCGTACATAATCGTAAGATAATATATGCAGAGATTTTTTTTGTATTCTTCGCCCATTCTGGGTAGGCAAAGAACTATGCCTAAACAGCCAAGTCTTCAGTAGATTTTTTTTATTGATATGAAATGAAAATGAAATTAAATGAGATGAAATGAAGTGAAACCTAACCTAACAAAAGCAATCCGAATCCTACAGGAGCGCCTTTCCTTATTTCTCACTTTTTCTACATCGTTTTCCATTAAAGGCACATTATTGCACTAAGTCCACCATACAGTATCACAATAAAACCTGGAAAAACTAATTTAGAAAATTAAGAAATAAGGTCCGTCATTTTCTTTTTACTTACTCGCGCAAACTCCTATAAGCAGAGACTATGGCAGTACACGTCATACAGCCAACTTTTTTGTATTTATAAATTTAATTTGGCCGATACTAATATTAATTTAATGTTTTAATTTTAATTAAAATTACTTTTAAATCTGATATTGAAACAAATTAGTAGCTTCTCTTTAAAAATATTTGCATAAATCCTAAAAACTTCTATGAATATTTTTTAGTAAAAACTTCGTGGTTGGTTTTTTCTTTTTAATAGACATTATTTTGACAGTTGGGGAAGAAAAAGCACTAGTTCGGGAAAGGTAAAGAAAAAGCTCGAGTGTGTAATAGCCCACATCCCAAACGCTATACGTCCCTGCAATACGCCACTTTTTGAGCAACTGTATTAAAAAATACATTAATTGAATAACCTAAACCTACTTAGATCTTACCTTATCAAAGTGAATATAAAAGAAAATATATTTTTAATACAGTTGCTCAAAAAGTGGCGTATTGCAGGGACGTATAGCGTTCGGGATGTGGGCTATTACACACTCGAACTTTTTCTTTACCTTTCCCGAACTCGTGCGTTTTCTTTCCCAACTGTCAAAATATTGTCTATTAAAAAGAAAAAACCAACCACGAAGTTTTTACTAAAAAAAAAATCATAGAAGTTTTTATGATTCATGCAAATATTTCCAAATAGAAGCTACTAATTTGTTTCAATATCAGATTTAAAAGTAATTTTAATTATACATTAAATTAATATTAGTATCGGCCAAATTAAATTTATGAATATAAAAAATACATAAAATTGGCTGTATGTCCACAGATTACTAAATATGGTATGACGTCCACTATTTACCATAGTATCTGCTTATAGGAGTTTGCGCAAGTAAGTGATAAGAAAATGAGGGATCTTATTTCTTAATTTTCTAAATTAGTTTTTTCTGGTTTTTATTGTGGTAGGTACTTAGTATGGTGGAATTAGTGCAATAATTTGGCTTTAATGGAAAACGATGAGGTAAAAGAGAGAAATAAGGAAAGGCGCTCCTGTAGGATTCGGATTGCTTTTGTTAGGTTTCATTTCATTTCATCTCATTTAATTTAATTTTCATTTCATATCAATAAAAAAATTCTACTGAAGCCTTGGCTGTATGATCATAGTTTCCTGTGCCAACCCAGAATGGGTGAAGAAAACAAAAAAAAGTCTCTGCTTATATTCTTTTACGATTAGTTAGTTGAGTTTATTGTGTTTTATTATTTTATTAAATTGCTTAATTTTTTCGCAACTGTATTAAAAATAGTTGTTCAGTGCACGTGCGGAACCGTCATTGCAACTTGTTCCGACTGTCAACCCTCACCTTCGGCTGCGCCTCGGCTCGGGTAGACATTTGTCGGAACTCTTTGCAATGACAGGCTTTCCGCACTTGTAATGAAATCTACTATTACACAATTACAAGAACTGGGTGCCAACCATCAACTCTTATTGCGGTTTTGTTTAGGACCTAAACTGAACTGCTTCGCTTATTCGTACCACGACAGCTTAATATCAATGACAGCGATTCAGTGATCATTCAATGACGTTACACAGCCGCTGAGCTGTCATCAATTCTAATTTGACTTATAACTCGGCCAAGCTAACATGACACCTGCAGGTTATACCCGTCCCTTTCACTCTCCGGGCATGACAGAATCGAGTGAAAGAGACGGATAGAAGAAATAAGGACACAAATCGTTCGGTCATTCACATTTAGCAATTCATTTGCGATCCAGTTTTTAGAAGGTCAGAGTACGAAAGAAAGCAATTCATTTTAGGAACCTATTCTGCATCGCGCTATTTTTGAATCGCTGTCTTAAAGTTGATGGTAGGCACCCTGATATAACTAACTATGCAATAGGTATATATGTCACCGGAAAATAACAAGAACCGCAAATTTATTAATTTATAAATTTACGGAAGTCCTGTAGAACACGTGATGGATCAAAATTTTTTTTTAGGAAATTTATAAATTTACACTTTTTGTTATTTTCCGGTGACATAATAATACATCTTAAATAGTATTAGTTACTAAACGCAAGGAATTCAAACAGCTGACAGCGACGATTTGTAGTCTCAAATGAATGCATTATTATTATTACTTCTTCCCTTTATATACAACTTAGGCTGAGCGCATATTGGAGTCAAGACAATTTTAAGAAGGACTTTGCTAACATAGACAAGTCTGCCTTAAAACTAAAACAAAACCTGTTTTGCCTACGAGACGTCGCACATCTAAAACGAAACTGTTTTGTCTACTACGACCTATTATAAACCAAAATGGACTTCGAGACCAGTAGGCCTAGCATGCGCGCCACGAGAAAATTTGTCGACTGTTTTGTTCCGTTCACTTAGCGTTAACATAAGCAAGAGAGCAATACGTGCTGGAGTCGACATAATTATCTCGTGGTGCGCATGCTAGGCCTACAGAAGTTGTACTGTTTTGTCGTTGATGTGCGCGCCCACCAAAAGAGAAGCCGATAACCGTTAGTCTGACTTGTCGCAGTGCAGGGTGCCTACCATCAACTCTTATTGCGGTTTTGTTTAGGACCTAAATTGAACTGCTTCGCTTATTCGTACCACGACAGCTTAATATAAATGACAGCGATTCAGTGATCATTCAATGACATTTCACAGCCGCTGAGCTGTCATCAACTCTTATTTGACTTATAACTCGGCCAAGCTAACATGATACCTGCAGGTTAAACCCGTCCCTTTCACTCTCCGGGCATGACAGAATCGAGTGAAAGAGACGGGTAGAAGAAATAAGGACACAAATCGTTCGGTCATTCACATTTAGGAATTCATTTGCGATCCAGTTTTTAGAAGGTCATAGTACGAAAGAAAGCAATTCATTTTAGGAACCTATTCTGCATCGCGCTATTTTTGAATCGCTCTGTCTTAAAGTTGATGGTAGGCACCCAGTTCTTATAAGTGTGAGACAGTTTTGTCTATGAGACATTTTGTTTGAAGTTTGCGCTTATGTTTGGAAAGTCTCTCTTAAGGCGATACTTAGAAAAATTGTGCTGAAGCGAGATAGCAATGAGAAAACGACGCGCGCTGGAGCGAGACCGATTTTGCAGATTAGACAAAAAAAATTCACAAAATCAAAAAACGTATTAAAAAACTACCTATAGCGATTTTTTTTAAATGCTTCTACACGATCCTAAATATTATTGGTGTCCACTAATTAAACCAATTTCCAATAGTATATGTAACCCCATTTAAGAATAATCTTGAATTTTCGTATTATTAGAGGTCCTTTCGAAAAGAAAAAGTGTCGAGGCAAAATCATAAAGTTCGTATAGTTCGTACTATACGAATCTAGATAAAGGTATGAAGAAATATATATCTTATTACAAAATTTGTAACAACTCTAACCGTCCTATAGTTTTATATCAAAAAGTCCTTTTTTCCGAGTGGCGCCTAACAATCGTGACTCAAGTCTACGCACAGCCTTAAAGTAGCAGAAGTAGTAACAGTATACAGCAGCGAATAAAAATAGCACTCTTTATTCGTCTCGTAGCACACTCCGACTACGAACCTATTGCACTCGTAGCACGTAGCACACGTAGCACTATGCCTGTGTACTTGCGGATGAATAAAATCTTTGAGTAGCTTCTGTGTATTTAAAGTAGGGTAATGTGCGGCAAAATAATGTAAAATAGTTCACAATGAGTAGCGTTGCTAAAGGTTTAGTTTTAATGAAAAGAAACTTTAAACCGCCTCTGTGGTCCATTGGTTCACACCACCGGTTTCAGACCCAGGGTCTTGGGTTCGATTCCCAGTGGGGTACATATTGTATTCGGTTTGTTTGGTGGTAGGGCTTGTTAGTAGTCCACCTGTCTAGCTACCTTAGCTCTAGCTACGATCTTATTTAGTTTAACGCCATAACAATGATGTTTTTAGCATTATTGTGTTTCGCCAGTTCTGGATTCCGGATAACGTGAAAGATAAAAGCATGACCTACAAGCTTTTATAATGGTTATGTGTAAGGAAATTATTCAATTTCTCTTAGTTTTTGCGTGAAAATAGACTGATAGCATAAACATAGAAAAAATGAGAAAAACTATTAAATAATTCGAAATAAGTAATAATAATTCATTTATATACAACTGGGCAGGCATTTGACCACCATCTTGATTATGAACATGATGTGGTCTAATTGCTCGTAATTTAATAACTAACATAAATCATTCTGACACACCGTATAGTAACAAAACACCTTAATTAACCTTCTCACAATCTGGGCACGTCGCCGTCGTACTCTTTAAATTCCGTCATCAATTAACTACGTGACACGCCGGGCTATAAATAATTTCACGGCGGCGACATTGATCGTTGTTTACAGCAGAGATCTCAATCGGCGAATAAATAGGCGTTGCGATTTGTTTGCGCCGCCCGCCCTGACGGATCAATCAAGAGTTGACTTTGCCGCCATATTTCTCGTGTTTAAAGTACCTACCTATTATTTCAGAAATCTTATTTTGATGTGTTGATAACTAGGTATTTATCTTTTTTTTAAACACTAGCTTTACAAATTTAACAAAAACTAGTTAAGCCTTACGATTTTTTTGCGCCGCCCGCCCTGACTTATCAATCAAGGGTTGACTTTGCCGTACCATTGGTCGTGTTTAAAGTATTAGCTTATTATTAATGACACTACTTGTGATGTGATGTTTTTTTTATCCGCAACGGGGTAGCATTTAGCCTTCATCACACCTGATGTTAAGTGATGAAAAGGCCAAATATGGAATCGCACTACTGCTGGAATCCTTAACCACCGATCAACTGCCTGTCTTATCTCCAACTGCCGGACCACAAAAATGCCGAAAACATCATTTTTATGGCGTCAAACTTTTTTTTCGCGGGTAGGTGATAAAAACGTTAAGGAGTGCTTTGGAGTTTCAAATCGAATTTAATTAATTATACTGGTTTATTTAGCTTTTTTCTCTGGTTATTCAGTTGAATAGTTAATAAAACACTACTACTTACGTTTGCATCAAATTTAATGTGAAATTAGTACACATCATTCACCACCTGCCAGCGCATCAATCACAGTTTTCACTTGTACATTAAAACTTGGAATTTGGAAACTACACTCAAGAAATATGTCACATCTGTCCGACATCATCACTGCACAGAAGAGCTTGGAGGAAAGCTTTACCAAGAGGATGCATGAGCTTGAGGCACAGATACAGGGAGCTGCACCCGGAAAGGAAACGGTTGCTAGAGTGGCTGAGGAGTTCCGGACCTTTAGGGAGCTTATGTTCAGCATGCTCGGGCTGCTTCGGAGGCAAATCAACGAGTGTGCTATGCAGATTGATGTCATCGAAACGCGACATCGCCGCAAGTCACTGTTGGTCTTGGGTGTCCCCGAGTCCGAGAATGAGAATTGCCGGGATGTGGTCTTGGACATTTTCAAATCGAAACTGGGCCAGAAAGACCTTACTAGTTCATCCTTCACAATGTGTCATCGGTTGGGGGTTCTAAGCACCAAGGAGCGCGATCATCAGCGTCCTGTCCTTGTGAGGTTTGCTCAGTTTGACATCAAGGCTGCAGTCTGGAGAGCGAAAACTAATCTGAAAGGGACTAACATTTCAGTAAAGGAGTTCCTCACTAAGCCTCGGCAAGCCATCTTCAACAAGGCTCGGCTTCATTTTGGTGTGCGGTCTTGCTGGACACATGACGGTGTAATAATGATCAAGACCTCTGATGGCAAGCGTCACAGAATTGTTTCTGCCGAAGATCTAGAAACGGTAATCACTGGATATCCAAGTGAGACCTCCACTGCCAGTCGACGTGCTGGACCTGCAAATAAGAATAAGTGATAAAATTTGTGTTGTGATCTCATCTCAAAATATTATTCTACGTAAAAATGACGGATTACGGTACAGTACTTGCCTTTTGCATGCATTTTATGTTTCATGTCTTATTTTGTCAGTGATTGATATTTATATTCTTGTACATACTTCAAAGTAACGCCGATTCAGGTAGTTAAATAACTTGTATCTTTGTTGATTTCACTCATAAAACTGTTCTCGAAATATTTCATAACACAGAAGGTAATTTTAAAATACTTTTTTTGTAAATTTTTGCTTCATGTGATTCATTCGTGTTAAAACCAACTGTCAATGTCATGTCAATCAATGTCAATGTCACGTCTTGTTTGTTGTCATTGTCAACATTTGTTATCATAGACATTTTTTTTTTCTTTTTTTAATGTCTTTGTAGTGAAGTTATTCACTTGAGATCACTGACCTCTATTATTTGCGCGCTGGACTGGCTGTCATAAAATATTTTTGTGCCTATTTGAGTATCGCCATTTTGGCGCGCCGTTGGCCAAGCTGTAGGCAGATATGATGAGTGTCCATGTAACTAAAATTAGTGATGCTCTTATGTCGACTGTGGTAATGATCATGTCAAAATTAGTTTTCGGGACATTAGTAGTGGCGCTTCAAATTGCCACACAAATTAGCTGTCATTTGTATGAAGACATCCTGTCCTGTGTGCGGTGGTGGAGGTTAGTGATTGAGATGCTTGAGTTTTTCATATCTCTCCTTTCTTTTCGCTATCTTTTTTTTTTAATAAGTTTTATTTTTTGTTTTCTTTTTTAGGAATGTTTTTTTTTTTAATTATGTGTTGATGTTAATGCTGGCGGGTGGTGTGGAGATACATAATTTGTAATAACACACAACCTTAATTTAGTTTATTTTAAATAGGTATCTATTCTTATTTATTGTAGTTATTTTATTTATCTTTGTATTTATATTTATAATTTTATATTTAATGGTTTTAGGTAATATAGACGATGAATCGTTCTACTCCGCTGACGACTCTGCGTCCAGTAACGATAGTTTTTGCTCCGCAACCGATACCGACACTCTTGGTGACTTTCTGAGTCGTACTTTTTCCCACTCTTCTAATTTGTTTAACGTGTGCCACATCAACGCTCAAAGTGTACCTAGCCACTTCAATGAATTGCTCGACGTGTTCGCTGGTAGGAATATACATGCTGTTCTGATCTCCGAATCCTGGTTCAAGCCTAATCTTTCATCTTCAGCATATTCCCTCCCAGGTTTCAATCTTATTAGGAATGACCGCGTTGCTGGGCGTGGGGGTGGCGTTGCTATTTATCTCCTCAGCTCATTGAACTACAGAATAGTAGCTTCCTCCAGCCCTGGCTGTTCTGCTGAGTATCTCTTTCTTGAGGTTGGAACAGGGCGCAGCAAGGTTATCGTTGGTGTGGTTTACTGTCCCCCTTCTCTTGACTATTTCACTGATCTTGAATCGGTTTTAGAATCATTAGGTTCTGAGTATGCACACCACATCATCATGGGTGATTTCAATACCGATCTCCTAGTACCCAACTCCCCTCGGTCTCAAAAACTCCTGGATATAATTAAGTCGGCCAGTCTCCATGCCCTGCCTCTACAAGCCACTCACCATAACCTTAATGGTGAGGACACACTGCTCGACTTAATTCTTACATCCAACCCTTCCCTCATTCCCTCACATGGTCAACATATAGCTCCTGGATTTTCCCGTCATGACCTAATTTTCCTGTCCTATATCCTGAAACCCCCCAAACCTATCCCTAAGGTCTTGCACAGGCGTTGTTTTGCACGAATCGACGTCGATAAATTGCAGGAAGATGCTTTAGAGATTAGCTGGGACCCTTTAATCAAAGCGACTTCTGTTGATGATAAAGTCCAGATATTCAACGACACGGTTTTAGCAATTTACAATGTCCATGCGCCCATCAGAAAGATCCGACTTAAGCGGCCACCAGCGCCTTGGATGACCACTGGCATTCGAATGGCGATGAGGCGTCGGGACCAGGCTTTTCGTAATTTTAGAAGAAATCGTATAGATGACAATTGGAATATTTTCAAAGCTGCAAGAAATAGGTGTAATCAGATGATACGCAATGCTAAACGCCGCCATATTCATAACAACATCTCGTCCTCCTCTTCTGCCGATATCTGGAAATTCCTTGGAACTCTGGGTATAGGCAAATCGCGACATTTAGACTTGCCTAACTCTATTGGTCTTAACGATCTCAATCACCACTTCACCACTAATTCATCTAAACTCGATCATACAGCATCCTCTCGTACTGTTGCTTCTATAGGCAGTCTAACGCGTCCCAATATAACCCCGTTTCGTTTTTCTCCAGTGACCGAGGAAGAGATCAAAAAGATTATCCTCTCCATAAAGTCCAATGCTGTGGGTTGTGATGGCATAAGTCGCCGTATGATACTTACACTATTGGAACACCTTCTACCTGCTGTTACCCACATCATTAACTTTTCCCTTGATTCCGGTGTTTTCCCTAAACTTTGGCGAAGAGCCTTTGTCCGCCCTCTCCCTAAAGTCCCTAACCCAACTCATCCCAACCAATTTCGTCCAATTTCCATCCTTCCCTTCATGTCCAAAGTGCTTGAGGCCTGCGTTCACAAGCAATTCTCCCATTTTGTCCATCAAAATTCCCTCCTTAATCCTTTGCAGTCCGGTTTCAGACCTGGACACAGCACCACTACTGCTCTCCTTAAGGTGACTGGTGATATTAGGGCAGCTGTTGAGGACGGCCAAGTAACTGGTTTGGTTCTTATAGACTTCTCCAATGCCTTTAATACTGTCAGTCACGACATCCTTCTTTCCATATTGTCCCATCTTATGGTCTCTGATGAGGCACTGGAATGGTTCTCTACTTATCTTCGGGAACGCCAGCAAGCTGTACAGTTTGATGAGTCAAACTCATCGTGGCTACATTTAGATACTGGTGTTCCCCAAGGCGGCATACTTTCTCCTCTTCTTTTTTCAATTTTTATTAATTTCATCACTCTCAAACTTCAGTGTTCGTATCATCTATATGCTGACGACCTACAGATACATGCCCAGACACGTGTTGATGACATTAATAATGCCATCGATGCGCTAAACAGAGATCTACACCATATTAAATGTTGGTCCGACAATTACGGTGTTGCCGTCAATCCTGCCAAATGCCAAGCTATGCTGGTGGGTAGTCCCCGTATGATATCCAGGGTGAACCTTACTAATCTGCGTCCGATTGTTTTCGACGGTACTCCCATCCCTCTCAGCCCTAGCGTAAAAGATCTTGGTTTGTGTGTCGATTGTAGGTTAAACTGGCAAGCTCAAGTATCTAGTGTTAGTCGGAAGGTTACTGGAGTATTGCGATACCTTTACCGCCTCAAAAACTTTTTACCGACGAATATCAAAGCAATGCTTGTGCAAACCTTAATATTTCCTATAATCGACTATGGTGATGTGTGCTACCTCGACCTGAATGCAGATCTACTCAATAAGCTCGACCGTCTTCTGAATAACTGCATTCGATTCGTCTACAATCTCCGTAAGTATGATCACGTGTCCGCGCATCGATCCCTTCTTAAATGGTTGCCCATTAGACAGCGCAGAAGTATGCGGGCATTGACCACTCTTTATTCTCTCTTAAACTCTCCTAATGCTCCCCCTTATCTAACTTCACATTTCCAGTACTTGTGTACTACTCATGATAAAAGCCTTCGTTCTTCGTCTAATCTGTTACTTAGCTGTCCCTCTCATCAATCTGATATTATTCATTCTTCTTTCTTCATTTACCCAATTCTTCTGTGGAATGCGCTTCCTTTAGACATCAGAAGGTCCACCAGTCGGTTTTCGTTTAAAACTAAGTTACGAAAATTTCTCACTGAGCAAGCAGCTAACTCTTAAATCTTGATCGTCGTTATCTTTTATTTGTACCTATATATATATTTATATATTTATGTATATTGTATGTAGTATAATTTATTATATATTTTATATTTATTATAATTATATAAATACTTATGTGTAATATATATAATATTTATTATTCTTTTATTATAAGCTTTATAAGTTTATTTATTTATTACGTTGTATATATTAATATTTTTCTCGCCTTTTTTTTAAGTTTAATGCTGGTTGTGCACCCTACCACTTTACTATCTCCATATCACCCTAAGGTTGACTGGTAGAGAATGCCTGAGGCATTAAGTCCGCCTATGTACATTGTGCATGAAGAATTAATAAATAAAAAAAAAAAAAAAAAAATTATCAGACACAATTGATATTTGTGTTTTAACACTGGCTTTTAAAATAAATTTTAAAACTAGCTTAAGTACTCGTAGACCCTGTGATTTGCTTGCACCACCCACCCTCACGGATCAATCAAGACTTTGACTTTGCCGCCCTATTTCTAGTGTTTGAATTATTATTTTACCAAATTTATGCTAGGTACCTAATTTGTTGCAATGTTAACTATCAAATAATATAGGTATCATTGTAATATCATAATTTTCTCTTAATCTAGGCACGAGAAATAATAAGTTTGTAAAACAAACGCTTACCATTAGTTAGTATTTTACCAATAAAATTTTATACGCTCGCTTCATTCAGGCTCTAAATACAACATGTTACGTTGATTGAGTTCCAACTATGATTATTGAACGGCCAAATATTTAACTATACAAAGCCAAGCCGCCCGCCCTCGCGATGGATCAATCATGAGTTTAACACGACAAATAATAAGTATCTATACTTAAATTATAAAGATGAAAAATCAAATTTTTATTGTAGTTTGTAATGGATGAATATAAAAACTACTAGAGCGATTTTAAAAGAAATTCACCATTAGGAAGCTTAATACTTTCTGACTGACAGGCTACATTTTGTCCCGATATTCCCACGGGAACGGGTACTTAAGCGCGGGTAAAACCGTACGTAGACTCTAGTTTGTTATATCAGTTGTAACTGCAAGAATCACGAGACTTAGAAATTAGTTTTCTTTTGTATGTTTCCCATGTTATTTTATTCGTGTTATAAGGAGAAGAGTTAAGACGACCCAAGTGCCGTTGTATATGGATTCCACTTTCCCCTTTAACTATTTATATTATGTGAAATTCCTATCAACCACTTTAGATGCTTTCTTTTATTGCAAACTTGTTAATTATAACCACATTTAACTATCGTTTATATTGATACGGATTATTTCACGCGGTTTTATAGTCCATAAAAAGTTTTTTTTATTTCAAGGCACAGTTTACGCTGAAATCTAAGATGTGCTCTAAGTATTTGATTTGTTGAATTCTTATCTGCAACAAGATGTAACTTCCTTATTTAAGTCCCGTAGCTATCAAGAATCTTATCTCTGAGAATAAATAGGAGTAACGATTTATTTGCGCCGCCCGCCTTGGACCTATCGATCAAGATGTGTTAACTTTTTCTTTCATTATGTTTCAGTTACGTTGCAGATTAGCTTAAGTATCCGATCATTAATTTATACTGATAATTTCATTTTCACAATTAGTAGTATGTTAAGACGTGCTTACTTACTAATGATAAGATTATCGATTTTTCTTATGAAATGAAATGAAATGAAATGAAATGAAATGAAATATAATTTATTTGCTCATGAAAAGGGTAACATTTTATGGTGTTATAACTGACATAGCCTCTCCTTATCAGCTTACAAAGTAGCATGCAAATATTTTTAAACATTCATAAACTAACACTCAACACTAAAATTCTAATCCATTCCTAGCAGAAATTAAAAACAAAAAAGTAACATTTAATCTGTGCTCTTGTCTATGGCAGATCATGATCCAGCCAAGATCCAGCAGCCCGCAAGACTGTCATGTCATCTGTCAATTAAAATGTCACTGTCATGGAATTATAAAAAGTCAAAAGGTCAAACAACAAAATAATAAAATAATATTCATTCATGTCAAGAAAAAACTAAAATATGTTGCATTATCAATGAAAAATTATTTTAAAATTATTAAGAACTGTACAAATGTCAAGTGCAATAAAAAAACTTCCTTCAAGATCGGCATTACAAGTCAATTTTCACATAACAGTCAATTAAAGTAATAATTAGACAACTTAACCTTACTAGGTACACAATTTACACTTATTATGACTAAGAAAATCTTGTACTGAGTAAAATAAGTGTGCCATTAGCCATCTGTATAATTCTTTTTCAAATTTTATTACAATAAGTGGTTTAATTTTTTCAGGTAAATTGTTAAATATACATATGCACATCCAGAAACAATTTTTTTGTATGCGAGTGCTTTTTGGAACAATGGCTGCCGCCAACCTATGTGCATTTCTGGTGTTTCGAGGATAAACATCTTGAGCTGATTGGAAATAGTGATGATTTTGTCTTACAAACTTTGCACTTTCAAAAATGTACAGGCATGGCAAAGGTAGAACATTTAATGTTTTAAATAGGGGTGCACATGGCTCATCAGGTGCCGTATCACAGATTGCCCTAACACATTTCTTCTGAGCAATAAATGCCTTACTCATATCTGTGCTATTACCCCATATGATAAGACCATATCGGAGGACAGACTCAATATACGCAAAGTATGCAGTACGTGCTGCATTCTGAGAGGCAACTTTGGTGAGTTTATAAAGTGCATAACTGAATCTGTTTATTTTGTTGCATATATTTGTGATCTGTTGTTTCCAGTCCAACTTATGATCTATCTCCAAACCCAGAAACTTTGTTGTGTTTGTACCGTGTAGTCCTAGTCCTTGATAGTGTACTTTTAGTGTTTGATGGGGTATTTTGTTGAAATTCATAAAATAAGTTTTGTCAATATTTATATGTAAATTATTATCTTTAAGCCAATTTATTATTAAGTTCATTGTATTGTTAATTTCATTTATGTGGTCATTTAATGTCATTTTTTTATTTGTAGTCACTATGATTGAGATGTCGTCAGCAAATAAGATGCAGCGGTGCTTTGTCAGGTTTGGCAAGTTATTAATATAAATAAGGAAGAGTAGAGGGCCTAAAACGCTCCCTTGCGGTACTCCAAACTTGTTTACCTTAGGCTCCGAATAAAATTTTTGGGTACTATTATTTTTATCAAGTTTTACTATTTCAACAGCTTGCATCCTATCGCTTAAGTAAGTTCTAAGCCAGTTTAGTGCTGGACCCCTTATTCCGTTGTTTTCCAACTTATCCAATAATGTGTCATGCCGACAAAAATCAAATGCCCTCGACATGTCGAGGAATATTGCAGTTGTGTATTTATTATCATTTAAGTTAATAAGGATTTCATTTACTAAGTTAAAAATGGCATGGGTGGTCGATTTCTTTTTTTGAAATCCAAACTGTTCATTTTTAAGTACACCATATTTTTCAAAAAACAATCTGAGTTGCTCCAGGATAATTTTTTCATATATCTTAGACATAATAGATATCAAAGTTATTGGTCTATAGTTGTCGACAGTGGTTTTTTCATTTTTTTTATGCAGGGGTTTGACTAGTGAATACTTTAACCTGTCTGGAAAAGTTCCAGAAGACATTGACGAATTTATAAGGAATGTCAGGATAGGGGCTATTTCATTTTGACATGCCTTCAAAACTTTGGTACTGATGTTGTCAAATCCCTCAGAATTTGTATTATTTAGGGATTTAATTGTTTTTTTAATACAATACTCATCAACTGGAGTCAAGTATATAGAATTTATTAAGTTGCTTGAGGAGTCATCATAATCAAAATCATCATCAAAATCATCTTAATCAACGTGTATCACGAATTGATATTGAACTAATTAAGTACACCTACACAATACCTAAACTAAAATTGAAAACTTTTTTTACAAATGTTATAACATAAGTGTTGCTTTGTTATTATGGTTCAATAAATAAATAATTGAATAACTTGTTTTACTCGTGTTTCATTTACACTTTAACTTAATTTTGCTTGTAATAATATTTGTACTGTATTAAAAGCTACAGCTTGTACAGGTTGCAACCCAACCCATTTCAAGCACCAGTCTTCACAACTAGTAATCTAAGACTGATATTGTTTAAGTTTACTGTTGCTTGTTACTACTATTTGTGAAGAAATAAATAAAGATTTTATTATTATTATTATTAATACAGCAAAGCAATCCTATTGAACATAACACGGCTTAAGCCTCAACACGTAAAGCCAGGAGGAAAACGTCTCGAGTTAATCCGAATGACTTGCGAAACAGTATCTTCTTAAATACAACTCAAGTCACACGTTCCATAGAAAATTTTCTTTGTCAAGGAGATTTCTTTGTGATCAAAAAAATATCACGAACCTTCAACAAACTTCTTAGTAATTAGAACCATAAAAGCATTGCGTAAGGATTGATTTCGCTTGCGCTTTATTTTTAGGAGAGGCTCGTTGTAATTTGAGTCGTGTCTCTTGGGGATAAAGTTGTATTCGGGTGGTTGGTTAGGGTTTTCGGACATCACGAAGGGGATGATTGATTGCGGCTGGAGTCTGGCCGACACTTGTAATTTCCGAATCGCGGCTATTGTGCTCGTCATAGTTTCTCGGCCATAATGAAAGATAACAAGATTAGTTTAGTTTATATCGTCTCGTTAACGGTTCCTTCGTCATGGGCGCAGGTTCAGTGGTGCCTGTGATGGGATTATAAAGTCATTGGGGTTGCAACAACCGAAAATAATGAAATAGTAGTTAAAATCAGTTTTTTGTAAAAAAAAAAATTTATTACAATCTTGTTGCTGACTATAAGATTTTAAACTTTCGCGTTCCATTATAATTATAAACAAGAGTAACGGGACTCAACGCGACATTTATTATGGAGTACATATTATTATGTATTACATATGACGACCGATTTGGCGCAGTGGTCTCGGGTTCGATTCCCGAACAAGACAAATATTTGTGTGCATAAACATGTCTATTTGTCTTGGTCTGGGTGTTAACTATGTATATTAATTAGTATGTATTTACAAACAAAAAGTATTCAAGTATATATTTATCCGTTATCAAGTTTTCCATGATACAGTTTCTTATTGAAATTAAAATGGGCTTAGATAATTGGTGTGAATGTAAGAAGTTATTTATTATTATTATTTATTTATGTACTTACAGCTTGACGTTTCGGCTGTGTTGCTACAGCCGTGGTCACAAGCAGACTGGCGGTGCGCGGCGTCGTCTGTTCGGGCGGGCTTGGAGATCTTCGGCCACCCTCAAATAGTCACTTTTTTGTTTTGTTTTTTGCTGACTGTACAAGTATTTATATTGTCAAACCAAACTTATATGTAAAATTTCAGCTTAATCAGTCGATGAGAAATTAGGTAACACGATTTGACCAAAACGAACATACACAGCCAGTTAGTTAAAAGCTTGTAGATTTTTTAACGAATCCAGTAGATACTACGGTAAGTTTCTAGCCATCTCCTGAATGATGCTAAAATGTAAAGAAAAACCAAATAACCAAATGTTCCTTTTAATTTATATAACTAGCATAATGTTTATCGTATTAATAGCAACTGATTAGCAATTAATATGAATTGCTTCAAAGCTCTATTGTCAATTTCCCATAATTACAGACAATAATTACCAAATTAGTAAGATACAATAGGTTTGATTAGAATAATAACTAACACAACTATCTGGGCGGTAATAAATAAACATCGGTTAGCATGTTCTATTTCAGGATTAAAAAAGACAATAAAAAGCATCGGTTAACCGTTTTCACACAGCGGAAGTGTAGCGGACGGGGCTGCCAACCACTGGAAAAAAAATCTCTTACAGTTTGCAACTCGATACTATCTAATGATTGTGAGATAAGAAGTTAAGACAGCGATCTCTGAAATATTTACACAACAGCACTTACTAGAAACGTTTGTATAGTTTTAGAATAACGTATCGTATATTATTTTGTAGCACGAGTGACATAAGTCCGCCATCAACCGACACGGATAATTAGCTCCCAAGCGTAGCGAGGGTGCTAAAAAAGAAAAAAAAAGATCAATAAAAAAGAAATTAAAAAAAATTATCAAAAAAGTAAAAAAGTAAGAAAGATAAAAAAAGAAAAAAATCAAAGAAAAGAAAAAAATGAGAAAAAAAGGAAAACAGATCATAAAAGAAAAAAAGATAAAAAAATATCAAAAAAAAGAAAAAAGATAAAAAAGATCAAAATAAAAGAAAAAAAGATAAAAAAAGATCACAAAAATAAAAAACAAGATCAAAAACATTGAAAAAATTAAAAAAAACTAAAAAAAATATAAAAAAAAGAAAAAAGATCAAAAAGAAGAAGAAAAAACAGATAAAAAAGAAAAAAATAAGAAAGACAAAAAAATCCTATCCTATCCTATTATTTTGAGTGTTATTTTAGTCTTTTTTATAGGATATTCCGGATCTGTGATCTAAGTGAATTCACAAATACAGTGTAATAAAGATTCATAAATACAGTGTAATAAAGAGCTACTTAGGTCACGGCTAACCGTTACCTAAGTGCGGATTTAGGTCACACTGTGCTATAAAGTAATGATTGTATTACGTGGATTTCAAAAAAGGACTGACTATATGCTTTAAAATAGTAAGGAGCATATGCAAATAAGGGCATTGATAAACCCGATCTCAACTTGGGTAAAGAAAGGTATATTGATGACATAAGTAAATTGGTGATATTTTATAAAAAGATTGTTTATTTAACACATGAGCGTTGAAGCTGCTAAGGAATGGAATGCGTTGCCTGCCTATGTTTTCTCCGATAACTACAACCTTGGTGTACACCAAATCTTCAAGGCCAGAGTGAACAGGCATCTCCTGGACAAGCATGCAACATCTTAGGCCACATCCTGTTAACAAACAAGATGGTGGTCAAATGCCTGCCCAGTTTTATATATAAAAAAAAGACATGGAGCTAGACTTAATACTGAGGTAACTGGAGTTTCCACCCTGAATAAAAAAGTGTGCCCAGCAAATTTGACATTTAGTATGTACTTAGTGGATGTCAGTTGTCTCATATGACCATACGTATTTTTTCAAAGTGTAACTGAGACGGAAGACAGCCACCGTGTAATTTGTGGTCACAAAAAAGTGTTAGTACTGCACTCTCCAGTTACCTCAGTATGTAGTCTAGCTCCATGGTTGAAGCGTAGCGCGTGATATATGTCTATCTTTCTCACACTTGTAGAAACTCGCTAGCGCTGACTCATGAATGAGCTCGCATAGGGAACTTTGTGGTAATACGTTTAGAAGAATACCACCAAATTACTTATATCATCAATATACCTTTCTTTACCCTACATGGTTAGATTACGCCAACGCTGCGTTAAAAAGTAGCCAATATGCCATTCTAGACCTTTCTCTCTGTACCAAATTCCATCCATCTCTGTTCAACCGTTTCGCTGTGATTAAGTTATTAAAAATCCAAGCATTTGCATTGAATAAGATTTAACCACCAAAACACCAACACAACCCGAATCGTTCGCGTGACGTACCAACGAAACTTGGCAAAAACATAATTAGCCGGCAAAGTTGGCGAGTTTAATCGAATTACGAGCGGCCAGATTAACCCGCGCCTAGGGTTACCATTTAGAAAAAGTCTTGACAAAAAGCCTGAAAGTTAGAAAAATGTCCGGACATTTTAATTAAGTACAAAATGCACACATTCGGTACCCACTTAGTACCTAGCAGTGACAAAGTAACATGTGCCTACGCTCGCTCGGGGCTGTTTTAAGATGAGCGTTTTGTTAGATGAGCGGGGAGTTAATAAAGATGAAAGAGTGATTCAAGATTCAAATTTGTTTATTCAATTTAGATTGTTATTTACAATACTTGTGAACGTCATAGAAGCTACGCCATCGGTTCGCAAACCCTACAGCGGGAGGCCTTGGAGAAGAACCGGCAAGAAACTCCAAGGGTTGTTTTTTTCTCCCTGTCTTATTTCATACAGAGTCGTCAAATTGAAAAATGACCTTAACATGGTATGACTAAGGTCAGTTTCCATCACAATTACACAATGGGTTATGATAAATACAGTTAAGTATAGGCGAACTAATGATCATAGCGGTGAACAATTTTCAATTAAGTACTTAGGAAATCTACTTAAAGCTTTAATATTAGTTAAAAACAAAAGACAATTGTACTATATTACTGCAAGTTGCGCCATACATGTTTCAAATGTAATTCTTAATAAAATGGATAAAAACAAAAGAAAACACATTTTAAGGCAAGCAGATAAGAGCAGACCCATTCCCACTGGCAGCACCCGTTCACGAGCATGACGCATGAACCAGCCATCGCTTCGCTCAACCATATTTTAGGGAACGTAACGACCCGCCTCACACGCCACGATTTGATAATTACTTATGTAAGTTTTATAACTCATACTCAAACTAAACTAAAAAAACCGGACAAATTAAAAAGCTGGGCAAAGTTCGCACAAAAGTATATTAGTTCGGACACGTCCGGACTAATCCGGACGTATGGTGACCCTACCCGCGCCGCTCAATGTTACCGACCGCACCCTCATACGGCGAGACTGCTGCGGTCGACTGACACTTGTTTGGTTACCACTAGATACTTGATGACTTGGATCTGCACTACCTATTTAATAACATTAAGAGCAAAAATTTGAATGTTCTTTGTAATACTAGTTTGTAATACTTTGTAATACTTTGTAATACTTTGTAATACTTTGTAATACTTTGTAATACTTTGTAATACTTTGTAATACTTTGTAATACTTTGTAATACTTTGTAATACTTTGTAATACTTTGTAATACTTTGTAATACTTTGTAATACTTTGTAATACTTTGTAATACTTTGTAATACTTTGTAATACTTTGTAATACTTTGTAATACTTTGTAATTTTTGTAATAATAGACTACTAAACCGATCATTGAAATAAAACTTCTCCTTTACGGATTCGATCACGCGTTTAATAATAATTAGGGGTTAAAGAATGAAACTGCCTATTATTTTCTTTTGTACATATAACTTCCAACGTTTATGATATTAGAAATACATAATTTATTTAAAATTGCGTTACATTAAGACCGTATCGAGCAGCTTTTAATAATTTAATAACCACGATATTTGATTATTTACATAGAAAAAACTTATCTTGAAAGTTACGACTATTTTTGTTTCCAGAATTTCGTACTTTATTAGTTGTAACTTAGTGAAAATATTTTTTTTTGCCCTTAACGAATATGTAATTTAGTAGTTAAAATGTCCATATACGTGTGTAAAATCTTGTAAAGTTACATAATATTAGTCGTTGAATAAATTACAAAAACGTTAGTATGGAAAAAAAATGTTCTAAAATCTCCATACAAAACGGCAATTTGATACTTTAACCCCTAATATTTAACACGTTTTAAAAACACAACTAAAATAACAATGTGTTAAATATACGCGTGATTAAATCCGTAAAAGAGAAGTTTTATTTTACTAAACCGATTTTAAAAGTTCTTTCACCATTATAAAGCTAAAATATTCTAACGGGAACGGGTACAACGCGGGTAAAACCGCGCTTTGCCCCTACTAGATCATGATTATGCTTACGAGGAAATGTACAACGAACTTTTGATTGGCTCGGTGGTGTGTACGGAAGTGCTTCTAATCACACGTGCTAAACCAAAAGTTTGGTGTCTGTTTGAGGATGTATATATTTGTTACTAGCTTTCCGCCCGCGGCTTCACCCACGTGGACTACACGACTTTATCCCGCGGGAATGTGATATTTTTTCGGGATAAAAAGTAGCCTATATTCCTCTGCAGGCTACCAATTATTCGTGTTCCAACTTTCAGCCAAGTCCGTTCCCAAATTTCAGGAAAATTACCGAAAAAGTCTCCACGCAGCATAATTGTTGCAGTATTTGCAACGCTGATCTATGATCTATACATATCTTTGATTATACATTCAAAACGCACGCCCTGCGGTCTAATAAACTAAACCAAAACCACATTCGGAAGTGGCGCATGCAGACAAAACCACACTGCATTGTAATTTATGTAAACTCAGCAATTGTTCCGGATAATCATACTAATAGGCTATTTATTCATCATCAATGGTCGTGACTTTTACTGCGTAGAAAAGACAATTAGGCGTCATCATCATCATGTCAGCCGAACGACGCCCACTGCTGGGCATAGGCCTCCCCCAAGGATTTCCAAAACGATCAGTCCTGCGCTGCCCGTATCCAGCGGCTTCCCATGACCGTTACCTTGAAATATTACTTTATTTAATTACGTGAGCTTAAAATATTACTTTTTTAATTTTTTAAATGTTTTTTCTAAGCTTCAATCAAATCAGCAATATATACCTAAGTTGTAGGTTTTTTAAACAATTTTAACCGGTCATGGCAACTAAGGCCTTCAGCTGAGTCTTTTTATTAATTTATACATCTTCATATCAGTTTTCATTAGAATGCGGGTGTATTACGTTTCAATGCTTCTTTGAGTATTTAAATAAATAATAAATAAATTTATTTATTTGGAACAAGATTACAGTTTTTCATTTATTGGTACGTTAGTAACTGCATTAAGTAGAAACTGTGTTGAAACACCAACGCCCGAATACGGAAATATCAAGTATGTTAAGTAAGTAATTAAGTAATTTGGTATCAAGTATGTTAAGTCGGCCTACTCGGTAAGTTCTGCTGAGGTATTCAAAACACTAAGATTCATTTTACCGAAATTACGCATATTTTATTAACCATTCCATACATACATTACCCATGCCCGAATACTCGTACGCTACTTATCTTTGGGAGCGTCTCAAACATCGCCCTGTCACTTTAAATGTTAAACGTATGAAAGAGATGCCATGATGTTTGAGACGCTCCCAAAGATGATTTGCGTTCGAGAATTCGGGCGCCAGTTGCGTAGACTCTTGGGGCACGAAACAACACCTATATTGGGTCACAAAGACCACTACAAAGCAATTTGCGAGCAAGTTGCGTGTCAGCGTGTCAAAGACTAACTTAACGAAAACAATATTAGACAGCCGAAGTTAGTGGCGCTAATCAAATTACTAGTTAAGTAGTACTCTCAAGATTGTTCCGAAATGTTACTATCGATACAAAAGCTTACCAGGCCGCAGACTTAACTTACCTACCTAAATGATTTACTCAATACTTTATTGCTTTTCCACAATGGGTGAAAGGATGTTATGATAAATTATGAACATTGTAGCACATCACATTAGAACAGAGGAGATCACTTTAATAATTAAAATCTAATATTATATTTAAAATTATTATTATTTAACGTGTAGAATTTTATAAAAAAAAATTTTTTTAAATTAAATTAACTGGTCAATTTTATATTAAATTATTAAGTATACTTACAATTTATTTATATATATTATTTTTTTTTATTATTTGTTCGATAATTTTTGTTGAATTATTGTTATATATTAATCTATCTTATCATTTAAATATTCCTGTAATGTATAATAACTTTTCGATACAAGTAAATCTTTTAATTTTTTGTTGATTTTATTTTGTAAGGTGCTAACTGGTGCTTTAGTTTTGTAACGATCTGCCGCTGTAGAAATATGATAGCCGAGTAAGCTGATAAAGGTGATCCGTAGTAACTCAAGTTTGAATCCTGAGTCACAGCATCAGAGTATAATAATTAATTTTCACAATGAATATCATAAATTATACAAAAAGCTTCAATTAACAAAAATATTTTTTTCTCTCAATGAATGCATACTTCATTTATAATAAAATTAAATGTAAACTATAACGTCATCAATTAATGTTATTAGCCAAAGGAAAGGTCTTCCCCCCTCACCCTTCTAGTTGCTGTGCCCGACAGGGCCCATATTTAACTGTGCATATTTTGTTAACACCTTTGTAACTAATATGGTTGAAGCAATAAAACATTGAGTATTGAGAGTCATTAATGCAAAGGCAGCAACATCCACTGTTTTCACTATAGCAACTTTGAAACCAGTCTTGTAACTTGAATATGTTTAGGTCGAATATTACAATCGTAGCAAAATCATAAATATCCTATACAAAACAGACATTTCAAAGTCAGGTTTGTGGCAAAGACAGCAACATCCCATATGATTGATGTTGCTGCCTTTGCTTCTATATGACTCTAATAATTTATAAATTATAATCAAATATTATTAATTAATTCACTTTCATCGGATAGAGGTGAGGTCAGAATGGTCTGCGTGACCCAGGATTTAGAAAATATCTATAATCCAGAGGTGGACTAAGCCAGGTGCCCTGGGCGGCAAGCAAACAGCCCCCCCCCACCCCTCTAGGATAATATTAAGGGCACATGATCATGCGTTTGGGGGCCCCAGGGCCAGTAGTCCACGACGCTTGTTTAGGAAATTAATAAATAAAAAATAACCTTTATTACTTCAAAATAAGGTTCACATTATAAATAGTTGGATTCCCTTGTTAAGCTAGGCCTGTATCAGGGGGGCACCACTCTTTCTTGCTTAAATAAATGTTACAATGATACATAGTTTAACAATTCTTTAAATGAAGACTTAAGTACTTGCTCTAAGCATGCGTGCGTGTGTGTGTCTGTGTGTGAGAGAGAAAGTGATGGAGATGTTTAGGGAACATAGAGGTGTTTGTGGCCCTACAGGGCTAGTGGCCTAGCACGCTTGTTTAGGGTTTGATCAAGAGAACATGGAGGCGTTTGAGGGCCCCCTGGATCGGGGGCCCGGGACGGATCGTCCCTTCCGCCCCCCGTTAGTCCTCCACTGCTATAATCTAAGCTTTACGGTTCGAGTCTCACGGCATGTTAACACGATCAGCTTCCGCGCTGATTAACATCGTTCGCGATAGATTAATCGCAAATCTAATGTTGTATTCGTTTCGTTGCGACCTGGATCCGTTAATGATATTGCGGACGCATCCAGCGAATGGCTCACGAGATAGTCGATTGAAGCGCAATCGATTGGGGTTGTTAATATTCGATGATGGTTGAGGGATACTTGGTGATCTAGGTAAAGAAACATACTAAATCTAAACTGGTAATACAAAAATTTTAACCTAAAAATGTAGGTTAATAACCTATACTTTGTTGAATGTAGTATAGGTCCTATGACAGCTCATTTTCGTGCAAAGCAAAATATTGTTTCTGAACAAGGAAAACGGTCTAATTTTCTAGCCTAAACTGCATAAAAAGGTTTATAGTGTTCCGGTGATTCTCTTTGGAACTAAAACAGTTTTCATACGACAGTCCATTTTGACAGGTAATTTCGTATTGCAAGTGGCTCCTCTGTCACGACTGTCACCGGAACAGAAAAGCTTGTTGCACTATAATGCTGATTTTCTTGATTTTTATTCCAATAGTATAAAGAACTTTTGGCTTTGCACGAATTAGCAGCTGTCATAAAAGCCATGCTACACAGAACAAAGTATAGGACTTCGTAGTTGTTTATTTTTAACTCCAAATCAAATTAGACACAATATTTGCAACGCGTTTAAAATGAAGTCGTATCTTTTATTTTCATTCATCAAATCGATCTTTAATAAGCATCGAACATCAATAATGATTTCACTGAATAGTGCGCAAAAAAATGCCATTAAAGAAAGTCTCTTTGGAACTGACCGAATAAACTTAAGTTTAACTTTCAAAGATAGATTTATATTGTGTTAAAGAATTGCAAAATAAAATCACGGTAGAAAACGAAACTTGGTGGCACGAGGTCCGCGGCAAGGTTTTATCTATGCTATTGAAACTTGTGACGTTGTCTAGATAAGCTGTGTTTTGTAAACAAGTCCCGAAGGGAATTTGTGAGCGATTTTTCCTTTTGGTACACCTACGCTTTTTCACTTACGTCCTTCGATCAACAAGGTGTAGGTGTTATTGTTCATCGAAGCTTACGTCATACAATATTGGCTGTCATGATTAAAAATAGATTTATTATATCCTGTACCCTTGTACTATTCGATACTAGAGTAGAAAAGGCTCATAGTAGTCATCAAAAATTATTGTAACTGTTTGATGACAAAATCATACCAGAGTTACCTCAAAATGAATAATGCAATCGTATAAGTATAGATCGGATGTCACCCGCACCCGTATAAAAATACTAATCAGTATATTCCCGCCAGCCATTTTTCATTTGACCTTTTCAAATTCACGACACCTTCCATTATAACGATATAAATCATTCCGCATCGCTCTCGAGTGGGCGTCTGCGGAGTACGGTATTGATTGCGCGGGACGCTATTAGTTGCCGTCCACAAAACTTGGGCCCAATCAATCATAGTAATCCAATATTTGTCCGGCACTCGGTCGTAATCGTCGGCTGATTAATGGGCAAGTGCCGGTGACACGTACAGATGTACTGTCCGATGTGTGCCGGGGTGGGGATCGCAATTGATATTGTGTTGCGTTTGCGGTTCGGAAATGTTTTCCGTTGCCAAGATATATAGCTGTCGCTTGCGATATAATACCTCTAACAAATTATTTTTCTTTATAAGTAATTATCTGCTTCACATTTATAATGAAACTGAAACGTAATACATAGAGATCTAGTTGTTTCAGTAATTACTGTTTAGCAAAATTTTACACGTGGAAGTATAATAAAGGAGCTATGTAAATTAGTTTTAGAATATTAGACTACCGTAAATTATTTCTACTAAGCAATTTGATATAATCAAAGTAATATAATATAGTTCACTAATACGCTTCTTGTTCACGTTTCGTTTATAATAAGAGGATTATTTATCAGGATCAAAGAGTAGGTAACTTGAGTACTAAGGAAAAACTAAAATACATCGTTTAATGAATCTTCAACGAGAAAACATACTTAGGGGTATTAGAATTTCATCATAAATTTTGTGTAGTTACTCGTGCTTAATACAACGGAATATCTTTCCTTTGTGAGAAATTCGCCAGTTTCCAACTCATACTTTGCTGGCGAACAGACTGGAGCATAATGGGATTAGACCTTATTATAATAATTGTCTTTTAATTCATAGAACGTAATCGGGGTTAAACAAGTGAATTAGGAGTTTAGGAGGCGGAGGGAGATAGCATTTGCATTTGAAATGCGACAGGATTCAGGCAAAATGGCAATTTGGAGCGGCTCCAGGTACTTTAAACATTTATATTGACTACCAGTTGGAGCTTAGATAAATAACTCTGTGCTTACACGTTGGAGTGTGTAAAATTTTGGTATTAACATTGACATAAATGGGTATTAGGCGGTAAGATGCGATGACGTGGTAAATGAAGTGATTGCTTTAGGTTTAGATCGACGGTTTATGTTTCATTAGCATAGCACTAGAAAGCTTAAGCATATGTTTTGTATGGCACTGTTTATTATTGACTTTTATATTATTAAACTATTCAAAGTTGTATTACCTTTGTTTGGCATTTTTATTTATTATTTTATTCGCTACGTTTTTAGTTAGTGTGTATTTTAAAGAAACTACCTTTTAGATGTCTAGTTCCTAATCCTAAGTTATTGAAAATTACTTACTGCTATTATGATAACCGGGTTTTTAACCGACTTCTAAAGCAAAAAGAAGGAAGTTCTCTATTCGTCTGTATGTATGTTTTTTTTGTGTATGTCCACCGATTACTCGATATTCTTATTCTCGATAATATTATTAAGTAATTATGTTAAAGTCACTTTCAATTTGACGACTCTGCATGAAATATGACAGGGAGAAAAAAATTGCCATTGGCGAGTTTCTTGCCGGTTCTTCTCGTTACAAGGCCCCCTGCCGTAGGATTTGCGAACCAATAGCGTAGCTTCATTGACGTTCACAAGTGCTGTATGAGCCTAAAATGAATAAATGATATAGATTATCTGTACCTACCACGCACAGTAATGATTTCCTTTTTTTTTATCCACAACGATGTAGCACATAGCCTTCATCACACCTGATGTTAAGTGAGGGTAAGGCTGAAAAGATCACTACTTCCGGAATCCTCAACCAGCAAGGAACTGGCTGTCGTATCATTAACTGCCGGAACACAACAATGCTGAAAATATCGTTGTTATGGCGTCAGACTTAAATAAGATGGTGGTAGCTAGCCAGGCGGACTTAGTACAAGTCCTACAATCAACCAAAAATTTCAAACTTTTGATTCGACGCGACGACGTGATAATTGAAGTGATTGCTCTATTTCGAAGGCTTATGTTTGATTATCTGTACCACGCACAGTAATAGTTTCCACGAAAACCAATTAACAGCAGCAATTTGTGTGTAAAGGTAATGCTCATCGAATATCATTAATTTCTGTGCCACATCAATATTGTTAGAAATAGCTTACAAATTATAATTTGTACCACCTGCCTCCTTATTTACAAACCATCAGAAAGGTTTTCTCGACAGCACAATGTATGCATTGTCACTTTCACTCACTTTAGACTAGACAAGGATAAAGCACAGAATTCAAATCCGATTCCTTTTCCAATCGGTTGTGATAAGATGGATATACCATTGATACAATAAGATTGAGAAGAATCATAATCTCTCTATAGTTTGACTAAAACCGCTGTACCGCTCCCAGCTTACCCGCACCTTCGTAAAGGTCACAGCAGATACATCAACTCGGAAAGGGATCGACACCGTATCGCCTTTCTCCTCGCCGTCAACCGGCGTCAACCTAACGCAAGCACGTGTAACCAAACCGGAACAGCGTCGGTACGTCGGACCGGCTACGGCTAGGCGACGCCGCGCTTACGCCTCGCCGCACAGTGGTTCCATATCGAAAAAAGGTGGACATGGTATCAAATCTCGGAATTACAGTCTGATTTTTTGAAATGTGGTTAGTTCATTTTAATTTTCAGACCACTGTGCGTAGAGCCGTAAGCTCGAGTACGGAGAGACGTGAGCGCGTGGACGACTAGCGCTAAGTGCGGGGATAGCAAGTTGAGCGACCCGCAAAGCGGTTCGTGAGCTGGTCCCGAGGCGAGGCGATTACGTTACGATACCGATTAGTGTGCTTTGCATTAGGGGGTTTCATACAAAGAATACTGAACCGCTCGAGTTGATACGTTTACGATCCGTTTACGAGTTGATATGTCTGAGCTGTGCCCTTAATGAGTGGCACAACGGTAACGGCCGAATTATAGATTCCTCTTTAGTAATCTATAGTTCGGCCCTTACCTACCGATGAAATTGAATATTACAAAACATTCATAAATTGTTTTTTTAAGTAGGTACCCAAAACATTTTACACAATAATAATTGATAGTCAAAAAGTTAAGGGGTTGCAATAATATGCTACCACTCTTTTACAAACGTGGTAAGAGTGCATTTAACATTGTGCTATCAATAACAGTACCTAGTTAGATATACCTACCTAACATTGTCATAATATGTAATATTTTAAGCTCTACAAAAATCTTAGTATGCCCACCTATTTATGAACAAACATAACATATACAGTGTAACGTATAACCTCCTCCTATTTTGAAGTCGTATAAAAAGTTAACATAAAGTGTAAATCTAAATCTATTCCTAAACCACCTCAAGCGTTTATCTAGAAAGCTTAAGCATATTTTTTGTTGCAGGTCAGCATAAATCATGCGGGCGCTTAGGACAACGGGGCCGAGGGAGAATTAAAAAAAAAACACAAAATAAGGAAAGGTCCGGCTATTCTTTTTGTCTGCCATCGCTTACCGAATGTCCGGGCCTCATGAATATGACATCAACCGCGGCTAGCTGACTTGATGTATGCGCGGACGATTCATCACTACGGATAGCGGACAGGCACATCCATGTGATAGAGTATCCACTACTCACTTATGCCAAGACTTAACATAATTCTAACAATGAATGTTCTTTTAACCAAGTGTTCTTAAAAGTGGTGATGTGAAACAGATGACAATGAAAAGACGACCCCTACCACCGGTTCGTGAAGAAGTGACTACGAAATCGTGGCGAAAGTTTTGCGAAAACGATTTGGCCGTGTATTCTATTGTGTCGTTGGTAGGTGCGTTGACGTACGCGAATAGTTTGAACGGTGAGTTCGTTCATGATGACATACCGGCGATAGTGACGAATAGTGATGTGACCGGTGCGAATAGTGTGCTGAAGTTGTTCAAAAATGACTTCTGGGGCACGCCTATGTCAGACCCCAACAGCCATAAGTCATATCGACCGCTGACTACACTCTCCTTTCGGTAAGTTTATTATGTAGGTATATGTAAAAATGTAACTTTGAAGGCACAAAACTTTTAACACGCACTTGTTGTGGAAGTTTGTTTCGATTCACTTTACATATCAGCTCTAATATAAGTTATATTTCTTTAGTTATACTTTTATTTTTCAATTTTCAGAGCATAATGCAATAATTTTATTGCATTATCCTCTGAAAATTGAAAAATTGACAGCTGATATAGTAATGAAATCTGAGACTGTATTCAAATTAACTGCTACAATGTTTAATTGTTATAATTATAACGTTTTATTTAGATTAAATTATCCGGTAGGTATATTTATACAGCCACCCAATTATATTCCATCATGCTAAATTTTCATCTGTGCCTTGTATTCAAGGTGTATAATTTAGAGATAATTAACATCAAACAAAGTTCAGCGCGTCATACATGAATCTGAACCAGCTAATCACATAAGAGTTTAGTTTGTGTTTCATAATGGCGTCTATGATGTCAGACGCTCTAATCCGCTAACTAACAAACAAACTGGGGCTTAAAGCACATTGTGATTTAAATTTGATTTCACTGTGCTATTTTCCTAAGTTAATTAACAATTTCGTTGAGATTGCGCACACTTGTAATTTTTCAACGACAAACTGTTTAGCCGCCGATCCGATTTTTAACCGTCCAACATCATTCGACAAAAGAATAATAGGTATCGGTAAAATAAATTAATTTCCTACAGTATGGTTGTAGTAGCAGGCAATTATTATACCATGAAGGACTCGTGACGCTACTGCGTTAGCAAACTCGGCCTGCGATCGTTCAGGTTATGAACTTTTCGCAATGGGTCGTAAAGGGATGAGTGACCAAAAATTGATTATCTTGAGCTCGTATTTCGGAAGGTTATAGGTAAGTTAAGCAGTTGGTCGCAGCTGCTTTTGCAGTTGCTAATACCCAATCCGAATTGAGCCCGCGTGGTGGGTCGTTGCCCATTCATCTTATCTATTCATAAGGAAGGCCGTGCCCAGGGTGTCTACCATCAACTTTAAGAAAGCGATTCAAAAATACCGCGATGCAGAATAGGTTCCTAAAATGAATTGCTTTCTTTCGTACTATGACCTTCTAAAAACTGGATCGCAAATGAATTGCTAAATGTGAATGACCGAACGATTTGTGTCCTTATTTCTTCTACCCGTCTCCTTTACTCGATTCTGTTATGCCCGGAGAGTGAGAGGGACGGGTATAACCTGCAGGTGTCATGTTAGCTTGACCGAGTTATAAGTCAAATAAGACTACATGACAGCTTAGCGGCTGTGAAATGTCATTGAATGATCACTGAATCGCTGTCATTGAAATTAATCTGTCGGGGTACGAATAAGCGAACCAGATCAGGTTAGGTCCTAAACAAAACCGCAATAAGAGTTGATGGTAGGCACCCAGGTATTAACGACTGCAAATACAGCCGGGACCAACGGCTTAACGTGCCTTCCGAAGCACGGAGGAGCTCGAGATTATAAATTTCTAGTCACCCACTCCGTGACCGACTGTTGCGTAAGTTGCTTTACTTCAACTATCGCAGGCCGCTCAACCACTGCGCCACGGGCTCCTCAAACTAAATATCATCATAATCATCATCATCATGACTCTCAGCCGAACGATGCCCATTGCTGGACATAGGCCTCCCCCAAGGATCTCGATCGGTCCTGCGCTACCCGCATCAAACGGCTTCCCGCGATTTTGACTAGATCGTCGGTCCACCTAGTAGGAGGCGTGCCCACGGAACGTCTTCCGGTACGCGGTCGCCATTCTTGAACCTTTCCGCCCCAACGGCAATCGGTTCTCCGCGCTATGTGTCCCACCCACTGCCACTTCAACGATGCAATCCTTCGAGCAATGTCGGTTGTTTTAGTTCTCTTGCGAATCTCATCATTTCTGATTCGATCGAGCTGGGAAATACCAAGCATCGCTCTCTCCATTGCTCGCTCGGTGACTTTGAGTCTTCTTATGAGACCCATTTGTAAAGGACCACGTCTCACTTCCATATGTCATAACTGGCAACGCACACTGGTCAAAGACTTTCGTCTTGAGACATTGAGGTATTTCGTACGCGAATATATGCCGAAACTTCCCGAACGCTGAAACTAAATATATTATATCTAGCTTCAATCCGCAAAAATCATACAAACTTAATAAAACTACTGTAGTCCAGTAAACAAAAACATTACTTAAACTTACTTAAGTTCCACATCTTATTTTCGTATTCATAGTCCTGAAACGGGAACTCGGAAATTCGGGAGCTATCGACGAGATATTTATCAGATTATAATATATGTGGAAACAAAATCGTTTTGTGATTTGTGGGCCCGACCTTTATGTAAATAGGGTAAGTTGACAAAGAGATCGGGGATATCGGGAGTTTGAATATTGTCTTATTGAGATGGTTTTTTCTCTAAATACTGAAGTTGTTAAAGTTTCGTGCACTAACGTATTGTTTTTATTTAACTTTGTAGTTACCTAACCACAAAGCACCGGTTTCAGACTAAGAGGTCCCTGGTTTGATTCCCAGTGGGGGTTCTATTCAGAACATATTGTATTCAGTTTGATTGGTGGTTGGACTTGTTCTAAGTCCGCATGATTAGCTACCACCATCTTATCTAAGTCTGATGTCATAATAATAATGTTCTCAGCATTGTTGTGCGCTTCCATTGTTGACTTTAAAGAAAGTTTTTATTATAACTATTGATGCATTTGCGCAGCGCCGCCATAATAACATTAGCTGTAAGTTTAAATAGTATTATCTCATTTTATGTGAACATGTTAGTTCTTATGAGACAATAAATGTCCGTAAACCTTAAAGTAGGTAATAATAAACACTTTGCATTAATTCCATAATCAGTTTAACTAATTTTTGATATTTCATTCCAATAATTTACGACCAAAAACTGAAAAGTATAATGAATATCAAATTTCTTATCATTTGTGTCAGGTGGTAATCGAAACTACCAAATGCGTCACAGAGCCAATCAAAAGTCTTAGTAACGACAGGTTCCCGAGTGAGTAATCTTTATTCCTAAGTAAACATTCCTTGGGGGAGGCCTATGCCCAGCAGTGGGCGTCGTACGGCTGAAATGATGAAGTAAACATACAGCGAAAGATATGTGGGTGCTAGTAAAAAAAGTGATCGAACTAAAAATACGTTATAGTTGTTCAAACAAGCCGCACTCCGATGTACAAACATTATCCATAACAGATCGTCCGCGCCAAGTGGACATAACGCGACATGACTATGGGAGATAGGGTTCAGAAAGATATTTTTTTAAATCCAAGTAAATACTATGATGACATTACTGGCTTCGATCAACCATTAGTTACTAAGAAAAAAAATGTTTTAGTCATTAAACTTTTTTTAGGATTACATTGCGTGGCTGGGGTCTTCTTTTAAGAGAAACTGTGACTTTGACTTGCTCTAAAATCGCACATCGCAGCAAGTTATACTTCATGCTTCGTCCTCAAGATTAGCTTGATTTAACACTTGTAGTACGCCCTAGTAATCGCCAATTTCACACTATATTGAGAATATACCTACTTATAAATTAAAAAAGTAATAAAAGAAAATTATTATTTTTTAAATTTCAAAAGTGGGTAGTCAACACCGATCTGGCTCAAGCGACCATCATAGCTGTCATTCGCTTTCTAGTGCGTCGCCGATTCACATCTAGTTTTTAAATTGTGTTAAAAAAGTAGTTAGTTGTTGTTAAAAATGATTATTTAGGATGCCCAAACGCAAAAAAAGATAACTGTGAACACATTAAACGAAAAATTATAAGATTGGAGAGAAAGTTGGAGCGAAAAAAGAAGCACCACCACCGGTGAGATTTATCTTGTTCTGAGTTATCGGAACAATTCTATCGCTCGTCGTCCTTATCTTAAGGTACGTTATGTATTTTTATACATTTATAAGTCACTGGCCTTGACATATTATATTGCATATTGAAGTTCAGTGACCTGGTTTTCTAACGTTTCGCAAAAAATGCAAACGATAATTACGTTCAACGATAAAACGGTTTGACTATTTAACTACCTACTTATTACTAAGTTTGTAAAATAAATACTTTCAATAAAGTGTAACAAAATTATTAATTAATTTTAAAGTTATAATTGAACATAAATGCATTAGTTCGTCACAGACTTTTACAAGTTCTCGTATAAGTAGATTTCAAACAGTTTGCGGGCAGTACTTTCTATGAACTGGGACTGCTTCTTACTGAAAATAATTCACATATGTGACTAAGCTAAAAAAGAGCTTTGTACTCTAAAATATTATGCTTATTATGATGTGTCGATTTTCAATAGTTTGCGGACAGTACTTTTCTTTTGAACTGGTACTGTTAAACAGTTTGCGGGCAGTACTTTCTTTGAACTGGGATTGCTTCTTACTGAAAATAATTTACATAAGTGACTAAGCTAAAAACAGCTATGTACTCTAAAGTATTATGCTTATTATGATGTGTCGATTTTCAATAGTTTGCGGACAGTACTTTTTTTTTCGAACTGGGACTGTCTCTTACGAAATTTAATTGCATACCTAAGGTTAAGCAATACATAATCTCAAATAATGATAACATAATCATCATTATATACACTGCAGTCACTGGGTCCTACAAACAGTACAACGGGACTGTTATAAGGTACTACTAAGTGTAGTTTGCGGACAGTACATGTTGTTATAACTGGGGACTGTCTCTTACAATATTATACTGACATGCTAAAATTGTATGAACATGAGGCTTACTCTGTCCCTTACATACGACCAAGAGGTCATAGTTGACCTCGACGCACCATGTTCTAAGGGTTAACCTGAAGGACAATTAGAACAAGTACTTGGAACCAATCCCCAGTACATCCCAGTCTGAAAACATTACAAATATACAGGATGGTCATTCGTCGACTGAGGCTCCGAAGCGTGATCTACCTTCAGATCAAACGTCTGCTCTTGAAACAGAAAACATACACTTAGATAGTGAAGTATTAGAAATATTAGGTACTGACCCTACTTCAATCAGGAGTGCTGGAGTTTTCCAGCACTGGGTCACAACAGGTATTAACAAAGAATTGCGTAAAGAACTCGTAAGTACATGACCCCAGAAAATTGCAAATTGATTGACCCACCTGAGCTTGATCCTAAGATTAAAGCAGCTGTTTCAGATATTATTGCTAAACGCAATAAGGCCATTCAACTGAAACAGAAGGAATGGACTGCTGGAAACACTTGTCTGGTAAAATCTATACTATTATATTGTCTGCAAATGAGAAAAATACAGCCTTGCTAAAACACTTATGGATTTGGCAAAAATTATGTGTGATTGTCAACATTCTAATTCAATTTACAATTTTTTTTCTGAATGCCGTGAAGATGGATCTAAGGGATTCTCTTCAAAAAATCAAAATTGATAAACAATTATTCGGCGAAAACTTAAGGGAAAACAAAAAATCAGCTAAAGCTATTAACAAGTCTAGCACAGACCCAAAGCAATCAACGACACAAAAGTTTCCTAATAAGTAAGTTATACAGTTCTTAGCGAAATTTTAACTGGAAGGGTCCGGGTCCTAGTCGCAGGCCGACGGGCCCTCCCAGGACGAAGGAGCCTGCAACGACTTCGACGCGTAGACGGCTCATCAACTTATCGAAGCAGTCGCAGTATCCGTGGCAGAGACAGAACAACAGCCGACGCTAAATACGTTAACGCATGCAGGTCGTTTATCATTATTCTATAAAGAATTTTTAATGATTACCAAGGACCCACTGGTTCTTTTTCATAAAAAGGATATAAGATTCCCTTCAATCGAAAGCCGATGCAACCTGTATCACCGTCAACCCAAAAATGTAGTGAAAAGGAAAAGGCTCTTTTCATACACGAAATAAAAATTTGCTGTCTCTGCAATTTCAGAGATCTCTGAATCTGATCAATATCTATCAACTATTTTTTAGTACCCAAGCCAAATGGGAAAATGCGCTTCATCTTAAACTTATCACTAAATAAATTTATTGACTCAAGACATTTTAAACTCAAGGATTTAAGAACAGTAATAAAATTGATACCGAGAGATTGTAACCGTGCACAGTAGACCTGAAAGACATACTTTTTGTTAAAAATTCACAAGGAAGACCGAAAATATCTAAGATACCAATTTGATCAAAAAGCATATGAATTTAATGTCTTATTATTTGGTTTAAACACAGCTCCTTTTTTCACTAAAGTCATCATGAAACCGGTCATGAAATACTCATGATTATATGGTTACCTGTTAACAATATATTTGGATGACCTCTGTCTAATATAAGGGTCTTAAAACTTACAAGATAACGTAAAGTTGCTTACAAGCTTAGGTTTCATTATAAATACCGATAAAAGTAATTTTATACCTTCTCAGTCTTGTAAGTTCTTAGAATATAGTTTAAACTAAAAGAAATTCTAGGTCACTTTGCCAAAATTAAATTTGCAATACAAAAGTTTTCTAACTTAAAAAGGTGTAAAATTAGAGAATTTGTTAGTTTTATTGGACTGTTAATATCCGCCTGTCCCGCCGTGAAATGCAGCTGGTTGTATACGAAATTATTTGAAATATGTATAATTAGTACATGGATATACCTTGTTACTTGGAACAGGATTTCTATTGGTGGAGCCGCACCAAAATAAAAATAGACAAGTATGACCTGGAAGTTTTTCAGGTGCCTCAACTACGGGGTGGGGAATTGCATGTGGAGACGACAGAGCTAGTGGTTTATGGAGTGTAAAAGAAAGTAGCAGGCAATAAATTATTTAGGAATTCTTGCTGCGTTTATTGGTTAAGATACTAACTGTCAAGTACTTCTACGAACTGACAATACCACGGTAATTTCCTACGTAAACCGTATGGGTGATATACACTCCCCACACCTGACAGAGATCGCAAAAGACCTCTGGCAATGGCGTAAACGTAAAAATCTTTACGTTTTTGCATCTCATATTCGATCTTCAGATAATACTATGCAGGCAGACCAAGAATGGCAGCTAGCTGATTATGCCTTTCAACAAATTGTTGAAAAGTTTCATAGATATTTTCATTGATACGCTAGTCGTTAAAAATAATAAATGTCCAAGATATATATCCATGGCATAAGGATCCGGATGCATACGCCGTAAATGTTTTTTTTTCAGTGTCGTGGTCGAAATTAAATTTTAATGTTTTTCCTCCTTTCACAATGATGCCTAAATATTTAAGAAAGATTATCTCTGACAATGCCACAGATATGATAGTTGTTCCATTTTGGTCCACATAAACGTGGTATCCACTATTTAAGAGTCTTTTAATAAGTAAACAATTCGTTTTCAAAGCAGATTCAAACCTAATTTTGTCTACAAATTCCAGCCGCAAACAAATGCGCAACTCCATTGCCCTGGTGATGGTGATGATACGAAGAGGCGTCAAATAATTTTCTCTGGACGTCATGCTTAACCCCTTTTTTGGATAACTCGTATAAACAATACGAAGTTTGCTATTAAAAGTGGTTTATTTATTGTCAACAAAATAAACTAAACTTATACGAAAGTATCAATTCCCGATATACAAAATTTTTTGCATCTGCTTTAAACAGTGGTGCTCAGTATGGCACAATTAACTGTTATCATTCTGCTTTGGCTTTAATAACTAAAATTGATATAAATCACTAAATCAAGAAATAAAAAGATTTATTAAAGGAGTTTTTTCGTACCAGACCTCCATCCCCTAAATTTAATGAAGTCTGGAATATAGCACAGATTTTAAATTGTCTTGAAAAGTGGTTTGCTAACGAAGTTAGAATCTGGAAAATATATATATATATATATATATATATATAAAAAAAAACACATTGCTCGTTATACCATTCTATAACGAAAAGCCAAGTATTTGTCCTGCAAGAGTTTTGATTACTTACCTTGAAATGAAAATGTTTCTCTGTCCTGATTCCGACAATTTATTTATTAGTTACCGAAAGCCATATAAGCCTGTTACGTCACAAACCTTATTCAAATGGATAAAAAATACGTTACATTTGATATTTCTACGTTCACTGCGCATAATCTACGTCAGCTGCGCAAAATTTAGGTTTTAGCATAGACCAGATTATAAAACTGCAGGTTGGTTTTCAGAATCACATACGTTTGCCAAATTTTATAACAGGCCAGTAAACAGCAATTGTGATAAAAAATTTGGCACCACTGTTTTGAGTGCTTAATCAAAATATTTTTCGTTTATTTCATAAGCGATGTTGATTTTTTATGTAACAAATAATACTTTTTTATAGCTTTTTGTTTCTATGTTGAGAAAATAAAGAAGCAAGATAGTATAAGTTAAGTTATAATTTCAATCTATATTATTCAGTAGCCTATATATTACAATTTTTGCATATTTTTCGAACACTTAGTCTCTAAACGTCTACAAGTGTTAAATCAAGCTAATCTTGAGGACGAAGCATGAAGTATAATTAGAGATTAAACGAACTTACCTGAAGTGAAGTTCTATCTTAATTATACGAAGGCTTCGTCCGAAGAGATTAGCTTCCCTCCCTCCCAAAAGTTATTAACTACTCCCCTATATGATTCGAAAAATATAATACTCTAAACTAAATGACAGCTATGATGGGCGCTTGAGCCAGATCGGTGTTGACTACCCACTTTTGAAATTTAAAAAATAATAATTTTCTTTTATTACTTTTTTAATTTATAAGTAGGTATATTCTCAATATAGTGTGAAATTGGCGATTACTAGGGCGTACTACAAGTGTTAAATCAAGCTAATCTCTTCGGACGAAGCCTTCGTATAATTAAGATAGAACTTCACTTCAGGTAAGTTCGTTTAATCTCTAATTCTTGCTGCTAAATAGTTCGAATTTGCGATTTTAGAGCAATAATTGCGAGATTTTCGCTATCCTATCGTTTGGCTTTTGCAAGTTACGTGATAAGCCTGCTGATGAGGATTGGGGGTGTCTAGGTGTAATAATTGGTGTAATAATTCGACGACCGATTTGGCGCAGGGGTAGGCTACCAACCTTCTGCGCCAGTGGTCTCGGGTTCGATTCCCGAACAAGACAAATATTTGTGTGCATGAACATGTCTATTTGTCTTGGTCTGGGTGTTTACTATGTATATTAAGTAGGTATGTATTTACAAACAAAAAGTATTTATAAGTATATATTTATCCGTTATCAAGTTTTCCATGATACAGTTTCATAATGAAATTAAAATGGGCTTAGATAATTGGTGTGAATGTAAGAAGTTATTTATTATTTATTTATTTATTTATTAAAGTGAAAGAACTTATTTTTTACTAACTTTTTTAACTTTCTATGTGCTTAGCTACTTACTTATCCCGAATACATCAATGTATGAGATCGGTGTGGCAATTATTGTGTACAAAATTGTTTCCAATTTTGAAAATTTTCAACATTGAATAATAAGCTTATACATTCTATATAACTTCAAAAAACGTTTACGTTTCTAAGTTTTTCTTTATTCCTACGTCTCGATTCTTAAGCAATCAGAACAACTTCCTAATTGGTAAAGATGATGGGTTTAAATTCTTATCTAAACATCGAACTTTAATTAGGTCAATAATCAAAGAAATCGTCCATTGTAAACAAATCTGCCGTCATTTTTTTGCCAGCTAATCCTTCCAGTGACTGTCAGGACATGGTAATGAGTCGCCATGATACGATTCGCGTGACTGACGTTCATTACACTACACCAGTCAACCGCGCACCTAAACATCCCTTCTCACTTCAATCCCTTAATCCCTTGCGTTAAGAGCTAATGTCGTTTGAACAAGGGCTGTAAGAGGGAGGTACTGCCATGCAGATTGTCCGTTACGTAAGAAATTTATGGAGGCATTTGCACAAGACAGCTCGGTATGACTCTTTCATGACTTGGGATCAAGGGAAAAAGGTTTCTTTGTGCTTGTAATTAGGGTTTGCGTGACATGCTTTGGGGTATAGCTGAATTATGCTAAAGGGGAATTAAGGAATATGTCAAAAGGAAAAGTGGGCAATATGACGAGTGCAACAAGGGTTAAGAGGGACATTATTATTTGGAAATTTACTACTTCAATTTTCTGGTGTATTTTTTATAATTATATTAAAAATATTTTTAGGGTAAGGTTTTAGGGATCGGTACGTATTTGAATAAAGAATTTTTTGACGTTGACTTTTGACTTTGTGGTAAATGATGAGATATTATAAAAGCTTACTGACTGAAATAAATTTAACGGAAGGATTCTTTCATATTTTATGCAACTCGAATGCTATTCAACTTTGGAAAAGCGTCTCATCGCCCTGTTGCATTTAATGTCAATAGTATTAAAGAAACGCCACTATCGAGTGTTAATATAATAACTTTTTATTCCACAAACTTGAATATTTTGACAAAAAAGGGTAAAAAGGTTAGCCTTTTTGTATTCAGCGATTTTCTCGAACCTGATGCCTTTTCCGTGTTAGGTTTTTGCGTTGACAAAAAGGGCGCGTATTACGATACGAAACACCCGCAGACGCCGTAAAAAGCCGCCACATCCGTCCAATATGGACAGTTTCCATGGTATTGCTTGTGCCACTATCTGTTCCTTCTTAGGGTTCCATAGGCAAAGAGAAGGAGTAAGCTTATTTATATTTAATTAATGATTATTTTCACCGCCTCTGTGGTATAGTGGTTCACCGATATCAGACCAAGAGGTCCCAGGTTCGATTCCCAGTGGGGTTACATATTGTATTCGGTTTGGTTGGTGGGAAGACTTGTTCTTAGTCCGCCTGGCTAGCTACTACCATCTTATCTAAGTCTGACGCCAAAACAATGATGTTGTCAGCATTATTGTGTTCCGGCAGTTAGAGATAAGATAGCCAGTTCCTCAGGGATTCAGGATTCCGGGGGTAGTGAGCATTCAGCCTTATCACCACTTAACATTAGCAGGGGGGTGTCACTCCGCAGTTTAGGTACGTTCGGCCGGCGCGCCTGCCGGGCAGGCGTATGGCAGAAGGATGCCGCTCGGCTCGTACGCTCCACGATCGCGCGTAGGACGATCGATCATTTCTGTGATTTTCGTGCACCGAACAATGACTTATAAATGTTCCTATAATCCGTATATAAGATACTGTTGTGTTTACGGGTGTCTAAATAAAAGTAATAACAAAAGAAACAACAAAACCGAACCCGCAAGTCGCTCGCAACCCTAACCAGCGAGCGAGCTGTTTGAGACATTCATAGAAATAAAAACGCTCGCGCGTAGATATTGGGTACAGTTTTGCTTGCATGCGCGAACTCTAGGTTATTATAACAATAGGTAAGCGATGACAAAGCAACCGGAATTGGACTTTATTTCCACGCAGAAAGATTTATTTTTATTTGAATGAGCTTGCAGAGTGAGTCTTCTGTGCCTTAGCACTATTATTTATTCTGTGACATTAGGTGTGATGAAGGCTAAGTGCTACCCCGTTGTGGATAAAAAAAAGATATTTTTAACTAGTTTTCAATACTGCTTGTGCCACTATCTGTTCCTTCTTAGGGTTTCATAAGGCGAGTAGAAGGAGTTTAAGCTTAGCTTAGCTTAATCTATCCTACTATCCTACTAATATTATAAATGTGAAAGTTTAGATGTTTGGATGTTTGGATGTTTGGATGTTTGTTACTCAATCACGCCAAAACGGCTGAACGGATTGGGCTGAAACTTGGGACACAGATACTTTGTAGCCTGGAGAGGAACATAGGCTACTTTTTATCCCGGAAAAATATCACATTCCCGCGGGATAACGTCGTGAAGTCCACGCGGGCGAAGCCGCGGGCGGAAAGCTAGTACTTAATATAAATTATAAAGAGGAAAGATTTGTATTTTTGTATGTAACGAATAAACTCAAAAAGTACTGGACCGATTTAGAAAATTCTTTAACCGTTAGAAAGCTACAGTCTTCCCGAGTGACATAGGCTATATTTTATCCCGATATTCCCACGGGAACTGGTACCACTGTAGTGGCTCTAACCCTGATTTGTATATGTGATCGTCTAGTTATAATGTTTTTCTATGTATTTGGTGGTCTTGGTGAAAGTCGATGTTACTGGCATCTAAGTGATCTGCGAATCGTATTTATGTTTGTACTATTTAGTAGCTGCGTGTGAATAGAACGGAAGCTCATCGAGATAAATCCATCATTCCGCAGGCCTATGGTTTTAAATAACATTGCGAAGCTTGTTAATATTAAAATGCAAATTGTTTTAATCTGATCGCGACCTTCGCCTCTCTTCTACTCTAATTCCTAAGCTATAACCAATAGATGTCTGCTCCTGTAGTGGATTACACTCTGGTCGTTTAGTAGCGCCTACAAAACCTTCTAGGAAAAACCCTTCTGAGGTTTATTATTTGGGGAACGTCAGCCATCTTTGTTACGCTGCGAAGCGTATGTCAGACATCTCCAGGATGTGGACATTTATTTACTTTATTTTATAAGGTGTTCGCTAGACACCTTCCCCATAATACCATGGTATACTTTATTTATTCATATTTGTATTAATTGAGAAAGTTCGATTTGGCCAAATCGGGCGATGGCTGAACGCTATGGAAGTGCAAGTGTGACGACGACCCAGAAATGCTGCTACCCGTTCACTGAAACCCACACGCAGATAGCCTTTAGGCTCAATAAGGCTGAGCTCGCGAGTGCCGGCCAGAGCATCCCGTTCAGTAGTCTAAGAGAATAATCTCTTATAGTCAAGGGCCCTCATTCGATTAAAGTCAGTGGGTGGAATGACTAGCTCGCAGCCTCAAGCGGTCAAACACCCCAGGATTTAAACACCCTGTGCAAGTCCTATTTCATCACAGATCACCTAGTATACCTATCTCTATTTCCTATCCTAAATACAAGTCTATAAGTGCACCTAACAGCGTCTATGTCCTGTGTAGAGGCAAAATGAACTTACACATTATACCTATTCAACACTAATACATTATACTTCCTTCTGCTCTGCTCCTGTTGTCTCTCTCGTCCAAATTCAGCAACTAGACCCCTTTACTAACACGTTTAAATAAACTACCTATACACAGGTAACCTCAACGGTTTGAATGTAGTCTCTCCCTTAAAGTCTTTAATCACTCCCTACTATCCCATGTTTATTTATTTAGGTATATGTATAGAAATCTACCTAGACCTAGACTGAAATCTAACGAATTTAGCTCATAGAAATCGTGATTCAACTGAAAGGTGTACATGTGAGAACGCAAGGTGTTAGGCGAAGTCAAACAAACTAGCTCAATGGTTCTCCTAAGTATTTCTTAGTATTTAACACGGATTTGACTATGCCTCACACTGTGCTTCCTCTTAGGAATCTTATATCTAAGCAGTAAAACATATAATTATGAAAAAAAAATATTATTTATTTAACTTAAATGTGTTTTGTTTATCTTCGAAATAGCAAAAAGAAACTGGTTTGATTATTTAAGCTGTCACCTATAGGTTGCTATATAATGACAGCTAGATTTTCAGCTCCTATCTTAAGACCATACTACATAGAGAGAAAGCGAAAATCCAAAGAAAAAACTCTCTAAGGTCATCTAGATTCACACTTAAATTTAATTAAACACACACTAAAGTTTCAATAGTTATTTTACAACTTAAGTCTAAAGTGAGATACGAACACATTTATAGAACAAACCTGTTCCATTGATTGAAAAATGGAAAGGAAAACTATTTCACATATTAGTCTAATTTAGACTTGATTATTAACATTCATGGTAGATATTAGTGTTTCGTATTCCACCAGGCTACATAAAGTTACAGTCTCTAGAGCTTTAATTAATACTTTCACGTTAACCATCCCTATCTCTGAGATTAACTATGCATCGAGAAAAGACGCAATCCAATTCAGCCTCGATTGAGGTCTAACCCGGCTCTTTGCATTTCTATCTCATTCGGTAGACCATCTTGCAAATACCTCCGTCTATTTAATATTCGACGATTGCAATAACTGAATATCTTATATCCACAACACCCTAACACAACTATTGCGCATATTAAAGCCAACACAAAAATGAGATGTTCTATCGGGTTCCATTCGGTTATTAAAGCGAAACCCCCAGAATGGTGTTGTTCTTCGTATTGATACATTTCTACGTTGTATGTGATATACCGCTCGTTATTCTAGAGATTGTACCTTTATTGACACACGGAATAAGCCACAATGTACACAATTACATACCCCTCTCGACGTTGTTTAAATTCACTTTGTAAAATAGTTACACTTGTTTTAATATTCAAATCTACAATTTACTTAACAAAGTTAGTATTTAATTAATAGTTAACTCTTTAATCTTTATTTCTCACACAGTTAGTTACAATGGAGTCACGAACTCCCAATCTATAACTGTCCTAAAATAATCAAATAGCGTCTCCCCAATGCCAGTTGCATCCCCGTTTTCTATCTTCCATCTCTACTGAAGTTATCTCCTCCCGCTCTACGCCCATCTCGATCCCTCATTGGTCAGCTTGATGCTTGCAATCTCCATGGTGACGCCTACGCACAACTTTCTCACGATCCGCCCTAACAATTCAGAGAACTCAAGTTTTTTCCTTCCTTCGTCTACTTCACCCATCTGCAACACATTTAATATCTACCAAACTCTTAGAAATCTGTGCATTTAAACTAAAATTGTCCATCATTCACCAGTTTGAATAGTTTGTCTGACAGTTGAGCGTAATTTACGGCCTACCCAAGGCTTTGTTTGTCTTAGTCCCCGCCGTGCGCTAATAAAACTTGTCGCTCTTAATCTATTAGAAGAAATATTCGGAAAAATTTTTTGAATTTTTTTTTTTTTATTCCTAGTTTTGTTTTACGAGCCCGGCCCGCACATCTGCTAATAATACGAATGCCATCACACATTCCCCTAAATAGAATCTTAAACACCTACATCCGAATGTAAGGTCGTTTTAAATTACATTTCCTATCTGGCCACATTTCCAAACTCTCCCACGGTATTCGTTCTCACGTTCCCTTTCTATAGCTCTTATCTGTCCATTGTATACCCAAGTAGGCAATAAACCCCGATACTCCGCCTCCTTTGTTACATAAGTATGGCGCCTCACAAACCATTGTCCCTATTTTTTTTTTCTTTTATTATTTTTATCTATTCACATAATAGCGAAACAGGTGTATCGCATTGTAATTCCCTTTTATCTTGTTTGTTTGTTTATCTATTAGAGTGTACACGTTGCTACTGGGAATAGCACCAATGACGTATGGTCCTTCAAACAAACGTGCAAACTTCTTAGTCACTTTTTTAGATGCATCCGATTTCGCAAACTTTTTCAACTTCACTAGATCACCTATGTCAAAACACACTAGTTTATGATTTTTGTTATAATGAAATTCTCTACTCTCGGCTGACTTCAACATGTTCTGTCCCGCTCGTTCCCGAACTAATTCTAATGGCTCTTGTTGTAGGCCTAACCCCCCTCCAATAATTTTGTCGTTATCCGTAGATAAACGAGTTCCTGTACCCCATACTATTTCGTTAGGTGTGTAACCCGTCGTGGTGTGTATAACTTGATTGTAACAATCCTCTATTTTCGGCAATACGTCAACCCAAGAACAATGTGATTTTTCACAATACGTCCTAAACATTCTTCCTAGCTCTCTATTGACCCTCTCCGTAGAATTAGGTCGCGGGTTTCTGATTGAGGTGTGCGTTAGTACGATACCTAACTGTCTAACACCTGACTCAAAAATCCTTGATGTGAAATTTGCACCTCTATCCGAACATAAAACCTTTATTTTGACCTGTTCGTGAAATTTTCTAACACAAGTTAATGAGGCCCTGCCACTCGCCTGTCGTAATGAGTATAATCTAATCAATTTGCTGAAGGCGTCCTGCATAACAAACACGTACTTATGACCAAAGCGTCCTGCCGGTATGGGTCCATAAATGTCACAAAATACTCGTTCCCCTATCTCCCTAGCTATCACCGTCTTAATTGGTCCTGAGTGTGCCTCCAACGCATGTTTCGATTTTTGACACACGTCGCAAGCCCTAACTACCTGTCCTATTTTGCGTGCCATCTCAGTGAAGTAGTAACGTCGCTTCATTAACGCAAGAACCTTGTATCGCCCAAAATGTCCTACTTCCTCGTGTATACTAGTAATCAATTCCGTTTGTAAGTTCTCGGGAACATATAATCGCGACCTACCCGAACCTATCTCTATCCTATAGAGAATCCCGTCTATTAGTCTGTAATGTCTAGCCTCAGACTCGCTCCCAACTTTTATACGCTTAGTTATTTCGCTAACAACACGATCGCGCCCCTGATGTTCTCTTATCTCTTCCCAATTATTCTTTATGAGTCGTCCAGTTGGTATTTCAAACAAATTCATTTCCGGTCCCACAGTTTTATTAGTCAAGATATCGGTGACTCCACTTATATGTCGTGACAACACGTCAGCTACAGTGTTCAGACTACCCTTGACATGTTCAATCGTATAATTGAACTGTCCTATATAACTTACCCACCGTATCATGCGAGCGCTTAGTAATTTACACGATTGTAGAAACGTCAAACTCTTATGATCGGTCCTAATTACTAACCGAGCACCCCTTAAATACGTTTCAAACTTTGATAGGCTATAAATTATGGCCCACAGCTCTTGTTCAGTGACTGTCCATCTGCGTTCCGTTTCTGATAATGATTTACTACAAAACCCTATAACTCTCTCTTCCCCCTCACTTGTTAGTTGGTAGATGTATCCTGCGACACCTATATTCGAGCTGTCCGTTTGTAAATAATATATATCCTTCGGGTTTGGATGTGCAAGAAGCACGGTATCTACAAATAAAGTTTTCACCCTTTTAAAACAACCGTCTACTTCCTGTGTCCATGACCATCTTTTGTTTTGTTTCAATAGGTCACACAGAGGCCTAATCTCCTCACTATACTTTGATACAAATCTACGAAAATAGTTTATTAATCCCAGAAATCCTCTTAATTGTTTTATGGTTCGAGGTGCGGGGAAATCCAATATCGCCCTTACCCTATCCGGATCCATTTGTACCCCTTTGGTATTTACAATGTGCCCTAATAACTTTACCTCCACACATAAGAATTTACACTTTTCCTTCCTACTCGTTAGTCTAGCCGCCTCTAACCTGCTCAGTACTTGATCTAGGTGTTCTAGGTGTAACTTTAGGTCCCCCTTAGTGAACACTACTATGTCATCTATATAATTTATACAAAACTCGCGCACCCCTTCTAGTATCGAATCCATAGCCCTCGAGAAACCTGCCACCGATGTCTTAAGTCCTTGAGGTAAAACACAATACGTATAGGTTTTCCCCATAAAAGTGAACCCTGTATACTTTCTAGAATCGGGATGTAATGGTATCTGAAAATATGCATTATTGAGGTCAATAAGACTGATGTAATTAACCCCATAAAAGGATTGTATGATTTCTGATGTAAGTGGTGGCGCCCCCGCGTCCCCCACCATCTTCTTATTGAGTTCGCGCGCGTCTAATAAGAGTCTAATTGTTCCGTCTCGCTTTTTTGTAAAGGTAAGCGGACTACAACACGGTGTCGCCTCCTGACGGATAACTCCTAAGCCCTCTAACCCATCTAGTTCTCTTTTTATCTCCTCCCTATATGCTAAAGGTATTGGATAACTTCGCTTTATAAAAGGCGTGTCGTCGATTAATTCAATAACATGCTCGTATCTGTCCGTCAATCCTAATTCGTCGGTAAACACTCTACTATATCTGTTTAAAACGGGTAACAATAGTTTCTTTTGTTCGTCATTTAAACTCATCTCGTCCAAGTAGGTAGCCACCTTTCCGCTATTGTTTATTTTCTCGCTCGCCTCATTATACACCGCCGGTTGGGCGTCCGTCTCTAACATCGTATTTATCATGTTTGCATTGTCTCTCCCGCCTAACCGTTTTAATTCGCAACTCGAATTTATTTTGACACTAGTCCTAACTCCTAAGTGCTCAATTGATAACGTCCTTTCTCTACCACACTCCACTATCCCCTTGACATGTTCCAACCAGTCATATCCTAATATCATTGACCTAGGAAGCCTATGCAGAATTAACATTGACGTTTCAATGATTGTGCCACCCAAACTTAGCTCTATTAGTACCATACGATTCGCACTTTCACTCCGTGATCCAAATGCTCCCTGCACCTGTATAGCCGGGATAGCGATCTCGGGCAAATCACCTCTCTCTTTCCGAATAGAATCGTGTAGTTCCCTAGTTATAGCGCTTATTTGGCTCCCTGTGTCTATCAATGCACTTATACGCATCCCGTACACATCCACTCCTATCTCGGGTAATCTAGGCAACGAATAATCAACACCTAAGTAATCTAACTCGTCTAGCTCATGTGATATCGACAAAACCTCTCTACCCCTGCTTGTACAAAGATCACACGCAAGCCCTTCTTCGTCACATTCTATCACATGATTGAATTGATTTTCCAATAAGACACCTGTGCTACACGCTATTGCTCGCAAACTGTTGCTACTTACTGGCACTCCCCCGGTCAATGGCCTCTTCAATCCCTTTCCGTCTGCTCCTAAACCCTGACCTGGCTCCCATCCATTTTTAACTAAAATCTTATATGCTATATCGTCTTTCCTATTTTCTGAAGTCCATTCATTCCCCTTCCTACACTTTGATAACCGATCGGACTCCGCTTGTGTAGGGGGTATTAGTTTTTTGTTTTATCCTCCCTCACAGACGTTGATAATGTTGACCCCTCACCTTCCTTCATGAATGTTATAGCTGGCCTAGTATTTATTTCACCCAACACGTTTGACCGTGATGTATTCCTATTAGAATATGATCCGTAACCTATCCTGCCTCGTCGGTGAGCCCTTCCCCGAGTTGAACCGCCTCTGCCTCGCCATCTTTCCGCTAAAATCGTTGCCGCAACTGGATAATCTGTCTGTGTCCTACTGTAACGACCTCTCTGGTTATTTCCTCTTTCTCTAGCATATCTACCTATCTCTCTCTGTCCCACAACTACATTTTGTTCGATACTCCTAAGAAAGTTCGCGCCTTTCATAATAGTGGGTTCCTCTGCTCTCGTAAACCACAACCGTTGAACATCTAAAGGATAATGACGCATTATCGAATTTACTAAATCCCTTTCACTAAAAGATATAGTCAAGGACTGCATCGACTCAACATATTCAGCAAAATGTTCGGATATCGAAATCGCTGATTCACTTGTGTACACCGCGTTAATCAACCTATACCTAACGGATTCTTGTATTTGTTCAGTCCAATAAGTCCGTCTAAAGTCGTCCTCAAAATCACTAAAAGTATTCCATCTCCTTGAGTACATCTCCATCAATTTTCGTGCATGTCCCATGATGCAACCTAGCGCTATATCAATTTCGCGGTCCTGTCCATTCACTTCTCTAATATATTTTTTTAATCGTTTCAAAAACGCAATAGGGTTCGCGAATGGTTTTCCGTCAAAACTCGGCTTCGCAACTGAAGGCTGTATGACGTATAAGTTTCTAGTTTCCGAATTCGCGGCACTACCACTAGCTGTTGTGCTAATCGACTCCTGTCTAATCGTCTGATGACTATTTTGCACATTCCCGCGCGACTCTAACCTCTCGTTTAATCGCTCCGCGCTCAACTGCCGTAATGTATTTTGAAATTCATCCATTCTTTGTGACATCTGTTGTAAAGTTATGTTATCTATATTTCCCGTTTGTTCCCCTATGCCTCCGTTACCCTCACGACTTTCCCCTGTCCTATCTTGACCCCTAACCCGTCTCTTACTGCGCCTAGGCATTATAACGTCACTTAACTCAACTGCCGACAAACTAGTTTTGATTTAAACTTTCCCCTACTCCTAAATGCACAGATCGTTCTTTATGAGAAAGGTAGATAGTACCACATGTGATTAAAATACTCATGATAACAGACTTACATTGAAATGTAACAATATCTTGAGAATCTGCTCCCGCCTTTGTCTCCACCTAAATCACACATCTTTATTATGCTAACCTTTTTACGTACAGTCAAAATCGTCAAGCGCGACGCTATGCTTTGAATAATATTGGAAAGTATTTTTATTTTACTCTTTTATTGTTTATTTTGTTCGGTAAGAATTCTCCACGTCCTTCCCTTTTGTCTTTAATGTACAGCCGTCAAATTTTACTTCAATGGACAACAGCAGTTAAGTTGCAAACCAATAAAACATTAACCCTAAGGTCTCCTTTGTCTCGCTTCCCATTCACAAGCTTGTCAGACAGGCTTTGTCTTCCGTGAACAAATAACTTGGCTATACAGTTGTCTAAAAATAGATTCTTTTAGTTTTATAATTTACGAAATAGGTATGTATATTTTTTTTTTTTCTTTTCGATCTCGTTGATAACATTATGACAAATTCTGACTGTAACTGTGTCTTTTCCCTACATTCAAAAGACATGTAAACAGTTTAACACAATAAAATAATCACACCATGCACATAATTAAAATAATTATTCCATGCACAATTTATCTCGCCTCCTTGTTTCGCATCACGATGTCTCGTAACATCCCTGTAAAAGTATTCCTTTCAACTGACCACGATTTCTACGTTGTGTTTATTTTATTTATTTTTGTTTTATTTATTTATTATAATTATTTGGTCCTTTTGATCCAATCGTATCGTTATTTCGAATACGTATTTGGAATCCTGGTCGACACGGCACCATTTTCTGTAGTGGCTCTAACCCTGATTTGTATATGTGATCGTCTAGTTATAATGTTTTTCTATGTATTTGGTGGTCTTGGTGAAAGTCGATGTTACTGGCATATAAGTGATCTGCGAATCGTATTTATGTTTGTACTATTTAGTAGCTGCGTGTGAATAGAACGGAAGCTCATCGAGATAAATCCATCATTCCGCAGGCCTATGGTTTTAAATAACATTGCGAAGCTTGTTAATATTAAAATGCAAATTGTTTTAATCTGATCGCGACCTTCGCCTCTCTTCTACTCTAATTCCTAAGCTATAACCAATAGATGTCTGCTCCTGTAGTGGATTACACTCTGGTCGTTTAGTAGCGCCTACAAAACCTTCTAGGAAAAACCCTTCTGAGGTTTATTATTTGGGGAACGTCAGCCATCTTTGTTACGCTGCGAAGCGTATGTCAGACATCTCCAGGATGTGGACATTTATTTACTTTATTTTATAAGGTGTTCGCTAGACACCTTCCCCATAATACCATGGTATACTTTATTTATTCATATTTGTATTAATTGAGAAAGTTCGATTTGGCCAAATCGGGCGATGGCTGAACGCTATGGAAGTGCAAGTGTGACGACGACCCAGAAATGCTGCTACCCGTTCACTGAAACCCACACGCAGATAGCCTTTAGGCTCAATAAGGCTGAGCTCGCGAGTGCCGGCCAGAGCATCCCGTTCAGTAGTCTAAGAGAATAATCTCTTATAGTCAAGGGCCCTCATTCGATTAAAGTCAGTGGGTGGAATGACTAGCTCGCAGCCTCAAGCGGTCAAACACCCCAGGATTTAAACACCCTGTGCAAGTCCTATTTCATCACAGATCACCTAGTATACCTATCTCTATTTCCTATCCTAAATACAAGTCTATAAGTGCACCTAACAGCGTCTATGTCCTGTGTAGAGGCAAAATGAACTTACACATTATACCTATTCAACACTAATACATTATACTTCCTTCTGCTCTGCTCCTGTTGTCTCTCTCGTCCAAATTCAGCAACTAGACCCCTTTACTAACACGTTTAAATAAACTACCTATACACAGGTAACCTCAACGGTTTGAATGTAGTCTCTCCCTTAAAGTCTTTAATCACTCCCTACTATCCCATGTTTATTTATTTAGGTATATGTATAGAAATCTACCTAGACCTAGACTGAAATCTAACGAATTTAGCTCATAGAAATCGTGATTCAACTGAAAGGTGTACATGTGAGAACGCAAGGTGTTAGGCGAAGTCAAACAAACTAGCTCAATGGTTCTCCTAAGTATTTCTTAGTATTTAACACGGATTTGACTATGCCTCACACTGTGCTTCCTCTTAGGAATCTTATATCTAAGCAGTAAAACATATAATTATGAAAAAAAAATATTATTTATTTAACTTAAATGTGTTTTGTTTATCTTCGAAATAGCAAAAAGAAACTGGTTTGATTATTTAAGCTGTCACCTATAGGTTGCTATATAATGACAGCTAGATTTTCAGCTCCTATCTTAAGACCATACTACATAGAGAGAAAGCGAAAATCCAAAGAAAAAACTCTCTAAGGTCATCTAGATTCACACTTAAATTTAATTAAACACACACTAAAGTTTCAATAGTTATTTTACAACTTAAGTCTAAAGTGAGATACGAACACATTTATAGAACAAACCTGTTCCATTGATTGAAAAATGGAAAGGAAAACTATTTCACATATTAGTCTAATTTAGACTTGATTATTAACATTCATGGTAGATATTAGTGTTTCGTATTCCACCAGGCTACATAAAGTTACAGTCTCTAGAGCTTTAATTAATACTTTCACGTTAACCATCCCTATCTCTGAGATTAACTATGCATCGAGAAAAGACGCAATCCAATTCAGCCTCGATTGAGGTCTAACCCTGCTCTTTGCATTTCTATCTCATTCGGTAGACCATCTTGCAAATACCTCCGTCTATTTAATATTCGACGATTGCAATAACTGAATATCTTATATCCACAACACCCTAACACAACTATTGCGCATATTAAAGCCAACACAAAAATGAGATGTTCTATCGGGTTCCATTCGGTTATTAAAGCGAAACCCCCAGAATGGTGTTGTTCTTCGTATTGATACATTTCTACGTTGTATGTGATATACCGCTCGTTATTCTAGAGATTGTACCTTTATTGACACACGGAATAAGCCACAATGTACACAATTACATACCCCTCTCGACGTTGTTTAAATTCACTTTGTAAAATAGTTACACTTGTTTTAATATTCAAATCTACAATTTACTTAACAAAGTTAGTATTTAATTAATAGTTAACTCTTTAATCTTTATTTCTCACACAGTTAGTTACAATGGAGTCACGAACTCCCAATCTATAACTGTCCTAAAATAATCAAATAGCGTCTCCCCAATGCCAGTTGCATCCCCGTTTTCTATCTTCCATCTCTACTGAAGTTATCTCCTCCCGCTCTACGCCCATCTCGATCCCTCATTGGTCAGCTTGATGCTTGCAATCTCCATGGTGACGCCTACGCACAACTTTCTCACGATCCGCCCTAACAATTCAGAGAACTCAAGTTTTTTCCTTCCTTCGTCTACTTCACCCATCTGCAACACATTTAATATCTACCAAACTCTTAGAAATCTGTGCATTTAAACTAAAATTGTCCATCATTCACCAGTTTGAATAGTTTGTCTGACAGTTGAGCGTAATTTACGGCCTACCCAAGGCTTTGTTTGTCTTAGTCCCCGCCGTGCGCTAATAAAACTTGTCGCTCTTAATCTATTAGAAGAAATATTCGGAACATTTTTTTGAATTTTTTTTTTTTTATTCCTAGTTTTGTTTTACGAGCCCGGCCCGCACATCTGCTAATAATACGAATGCCATCACACCACGCGGGAGAAACCGCGGGCGGCCGGTAATATTTAAACTTGTTGTTACTTCGTGACCAAAGCGTATGCAACTGTGCCGAAATATCGGGGTCTTAACAACAAATTTAAATATGGTAAAAATCTAGTTTTTCCAAATACAGTGAAAATGACCATGACAGTTTTTTTAATAAATGTATCTAAACTAAACGTATAGCATTTAACGGAACTCTAAACACAAGTACGACTCAAAGTCTTTTCTACTATGATGTCTAATATCAAAGGCGGGCCACATGAAAACCTACAACGTTATATCTGCATCTGTTATAACACCACCAATCCAAACCATACCTTATTACAAAGCCTCTAAAGTTGAGAATTCAGACCACTCCCTTCGTCAGTGTTTTATAAAACGCATTACGTTTTTTGTGCGGTTCGAGTAGGAAATGGAACGAGTGATATGTAGATCCCACGCTCTTTTGACGCTCTCAGATCTTATTGTGATGTCCTACAGCAGACATTATGGGTCGAATCGATTTGTTATTTCTTATGACAATGATACTGTATCCTTGCTTTGCATGTCTTATGGTAGTGACGTTCCGTTGCGTTCCGTATCCTTTGTGCGAGAGACGTTTACGCACAGAAGCCGTAAAATAAATTGTCATTATTGTAATCATGAGATACCTAGTAACCAAGACTATCTGTCAAAAACTGTCAAAGCGCTGCTGTCAAATATCTATTGATATTTAGTTCCTTAAACGACCGAAAGAGGCGCTGCTCTGGTTTTATTAATAGAATAAAATACTATAGTTTTTCAGCTAACTTATAAATAGGTATTAAGCCTGTGTTATGTTTGAGCGTGTCATAGACATATCTTAGGATTACCTATACGATTTTTTAAAGATTAATGACCATGTGTCCAGTTACGGTTGATTCTTGTAGCTAAAACAACAGTTGTTGAAATTAATTATGTTTGACATGCAACAAGTACTGAAAAGATTTTAACGAAATTTCATGCAGAGATGTTTTGATTCGAGAGCAATCTTTCTTCGACCCTAAATCCACTCAATGGAAGTAAGGGTAATCACAAGTGTAATAAAACCTGTAAATTCATTTGATGTCATAAGTTTTGAGACACCACATATTATTCCCAGATGTCGCTCTAGTTAACATAAGATATTCTGTACAGTGCCACAAACTTTGCTGTGCCGGTGGCCAAAATGTGAAACTAACGTGATTTTTTTTTATGTCATTTTGTTGTCAAGTTGATGTCCAACCAGAGCGCTGCTGGCGGCTGAAGTTCTTAGAAGTCAGGGCCGGTTAAATTACTACAAAAAAAAAGAAAAACGTACGTAGCGCCGCTGTCACCGGCACAAAAAAGGTTGTGGCACTGTAGTAGTTACTCATAACATATTGTGTCACTGTCTCACGAGCGGTGCATGCTAAGTTGTGAGCTAATGCATAACATTATCATTTCTTTTGTTTACGTACCTTTCTATAGAAAGGTTTTTCTTTATAATATTTTAATATCTTATTTCCCATCGTTGGAGACTTGAAAATATGGACAATGAAGTATCTAATACTTCATTTTCAATATTTTTACATCCATAATAAAAATTGCATTGTGAATGCAAAAGAAGTAGTACGTTGGAGACTTATTTTGGTTAAGTGATGTATTAGACAAACTGGTATCATAAGTATCATGAGAGCTGTCTATTACCTTTTTTGACTTTTGACAAAAAATCATCAATATTTTATGCTGTGCGTTTTTTTCTTTGAAACGTTTGTAAGTTACAGACTTTAATTTTTTGTTAACATGACTCAAACTTAGGGTTGCCAACTATACTGCTAAAAACAGTATTATACTGTTTTTCACTACATTATACTTTGTACTGTTGAACAAAAAATGCTTACGAAGCTATCCAAAATGACTCAAAATTGATAAGTTGTGCGAGAAGCACAAATAAATATGTCTTCAAAACAACAAAACATTAAAAACAATAAAATACTGCTCGTTTTTTCTAAAATACTGTTTATTTTTCTTTTCCTACCTTATTATACTTTTCTTTTGTAAAAAAAAAGTTGGCAACCCTACTCAAACTACCAGTCGAATTGAGATGAATTTTGATATTTGAAAGACCTAGGAATACTAGGTAAAACTCCATAACGAAGTATTAAATTATCTTTTTTGTATAATTTATGATTTTTGGTTTTAATTGGTATGGTGTTTAATGGGTATAAAAGGTCATAGTGGGTTTTGAAACGTCACAAAGACGAAGATGGGATCCCACGGGACAATAATATGATAATCTTTCCAACCAAAGCGTTATCTCTTATCAACAAAGAATCTTAGTTCCAAAGGTTCTATAATTACAATGCTCCTTTTATCGTGGCATCCACTTTAATTAAACTTGTCATTTTCATTTGTCATCATATATTTTTGTTGGCGGCACTGAACAAAGGAATCTCGGGCTTAAGGCAAACATAATTATGAAAACAACATTAGGCAGAGGGACTCCGCCACGCCTTTGTATAATTGAGGGCAAGATCTCTCTGATCACAAAGGGAGCCTTCAAATGTTCAAGATGGTTAAAATTACGTTTTCGATTAGCTTGAGAAGGAATTGGCTGTTATGTTGGCAGTTATTGTTTACCAGTGATTCTCGATGTTTCTTTCTTTCATTTCTATGACAAATGTTTGATGCTTATCTGACTTTAAGGGCTTGTATTCCCGTTGTCCCCATGATATTTGTCCCCTTAATGGGGACAACGGTAATACAGGAGTTTCAATACTTATTTTAAAAAATGAAGATATTTAAAATGCAGTACTTACCTGTTACAAAAAATCTACCCGACTTACAACTAGCTCCATAAAACGACTCCGTAACTCGGTGGTTAGATTAGAGCATTCGCTTGGACAGTGACAGGTCATGAGTTCGAGTCCTATCGGAACTAGTTTTGAGACGAGACGATTTTTTCTAAAACAATTTTCAATATTTTCCATAATAAAAATTGCATTGTGAATGCAAAGAATTAAAAATAATTAAATATTATTTTATTAGTAAAATGACTTTGAGATGATAATAATAATGTCTATTTAAATAAGTACTTAATTAAATAAGATAAGACATGTTAAGATGTAATTAGTTTTATATTTTATTCATTTAAATAATACTTCATGTTATACGGATTTTAAGGCTGATTTGTTAAAGTCCTAAATTGAGATTAAAGGATAGCTTTCCGTCCGCGGCGTCCGCGTGGACTACACGAAGTTATCCCGCAAGAATAAGATATTTTTTCGGGATAAATAGTAGCCTATGTCACGTTCCAGCCCCCAAACTAACCCCATACCAAAAATCATATCGATCCGTTGTTCCGTCTTGACGTGAAAAGCTGACAAACAAACAAAGGAACATAATACTTACTTCCACACATCTATACAAATACAAATAATAAAATTGGAGTGTCTGTTTGTAATATTAAAATAACGCTTTTAACTACATGCATATGATTATAATATATATATATATATATACGGTACATATTCCAAAATAACAGTTTTTACAATTTTTGTCCGACTGTCTGTCTGTCTGTTTGTTCCGGCTGATCTCTGAAACGGCTGGACCGATTTTGACAGTACTTTCACTGGCAGGTAGCGGATGTAATAACTTAGGATACTTTTTATCCTGATATTCCCACGGGAACGAGAACCACACGTGTGAAACCGCAGGCGGCCGCTAGTTTATAAATATAAGTATAGATTTTAGTACCTATGATGTTTGGTTAGATCGTTACGCACGAGTTTCTATGTTCAATGTAATGTATATTAGCACACAGGCCGCCTGTTATATTATTCTCGTGTATGTCACGTTCGTACCTTCATATAACTTTATTACATTTTTCTTTCACGGCGGAAATGTTTCATAATGCATGTCACAAACGATGAAGAGAACCTAATATTTTATCTTAATACTGGTGGACGCCCTTGACTCTATCATGGAATGTAATCTAAAGTTTTTGTTTATTAAAGAAGGTTTCCTCTTTACACTTTAATTAGGTACCAATATATATTTTTAAGTGAGAATGAGAGTAATATTTTTTTCCAGTAGCACAAGACAGAAAAAAGTGGAAACTATTGGAGGAGGACTATACTCAAAGAGAGGTCCTTGATAACTAGAAACATAACATGCATACCTAATATGATTTATTTATACAAGAAATTAAGAATCACAATTTTAATTGTTTAATTATAATATAATTTTCTAGTTGCATGAAAAATAATAATTAGTACCTATAATGTTAATTTGATGAAATGTATCAAGGAAATAAATGGCTTTAATTATTAAAGCTATTTATTTCGATTTAATAATAATTAATATATTTATAAGTAACCTGCCTTAGTGAACGCTGGTGCCGTAATAACCAATACTTATCTTAATTTTGCACGACTTTCTTTGAAATCTTATGCTTGGATGCCAACCTACTATTGGTCCGCAATTTTTAGTACGTCATTGGATCAATCAGCGTAAAGTTTTATTTTATTTAACACTGATAAACATCGAGAAAATCCCACCAAAGAACATGTCGACAATACCATTTTCTTCATCACACCTGATAAGACTGAGGGTGGAAGCGCACTACTCCCGGAATTCTTAATTACTGAAGAACCGGCTACCATAGCTCTAACTGCCGGAACACAATGCTGAAAACATCGTTGTTACGACGGCAGACTTGGACAAGATGGTGGTAGCTAGCCAGGCAGACTTGAACAAGTCCTACCATCAACCAAACCCAATACAATATGTACCCCCACTGGGAATCAAACCCGGAACCCTCTAGGTGTGATACCGGTACCAATTCCATTCCAGGCTAAAAAGTATCTGTGTCCCAAATTTCAGCCAAATCCGTTCAGCCGTTTTGACATGATTGAGCAACATAGATCTAAATTACCCCCCCCCCCCCCCCTCCCCAACGGACCCGCCCGACAAAAAATCCTGGGTACGTGCTTGCATACCGGTACCATTAGACCACAGAATAGATGCGGTTAAAATTTTCTCTTCCTAGACTTTTTTGTAGGCAACTGGTCCTCAAACTCATTGCATTGCCCTGTAATCTAAACGGCCAGTGGGTAAGACAAGGGGGCGTGTGATAAACGATACCGAGATGAGTGGTAAAAATGCTCCGTGTAAATTAAAAGGTGACTGCGAATGATGGATGCGGGGTCAGGGACGAAGATCCTACGTAGTGATACGCGGTTTTAGGTCGTTACGGGTTTGGTTAGGGCGGACGACCTTTTTCTGCCACTATTTGGGGACATATGGATGCCTCACATTCCACTGCATTTAGCGTATAATTATACACTTTCTTTTTAAGTCAGACGGGCCAATGACATAGTGGGGTTCGATTCTCCACCCGAGACAATTATTTTGAATACTATTGAATGGAATATTTTTCAACAATAAGGGAACTGTCCTTTCGACTGTTTACTATCTACATTGTTTTGAATACTTTCACTCCAGGTGGTATGAAAAAATTTACCCTGTATATTTATTGTTGTGTAAATATTTTATAAAATCTTGATTCTATGCTCGATAATATAATGCCAGGGCTTCACCTGCGTCTAATGCCATTAATTAGCGCGCTATTTGATATAATACGCAGGTGTAGCCGAGTTTTAGCGCACTAATTTGATACAATAAACGCGCTAAGACGCGCATGCCGTTATTAACGCCGTTAGGCGTCACGCAGGTGAAGCCCCAGCATAATAAAGAGGAAATAATTTTTTTTGACCATTAAGTATAAAGCTACGTTCTTCCCAAGTGACGTAGGCTATATTTTACCACGATACTCCCACGGGAACGGGTACCACGCGGGTAAAACCACGAGCATCCGCTAGTTCATTATAAATTTTAACCAGTTCTGAAGAAAGAATTCCATCTCTGCCTTAACACAGCTTTACCATGATCCGTAAAGCGCCTCCCACATTAATCAAGTCGGAATGTGCAGTTTTTTAACAAACTGTCGTCTTTCATAATCCGACTGCAGCTCACAGTTTAGTGGAAATGAAATAAGGAAGCGAATCGCGTGATTGCGAGTTATTACCGCATTGCGATATCCGATATCCGCTCCGGAATAATTTAACTTGGACTCTTTCGTCGGTGAATATTGATTCACAGACAGCGAACTGTGATATGTACTGTGTTTACCTTCCAAATTGAAGCTCGATGAAATAAATTGCGATTAAGCAACTTTCGCTTTGGTCAGTCATGGGATGGGTGACCAAAGGCATTGCTATATCCGCTTCGGAATAATTTAACTTGGGACTCTTCCGTCGGTGAATGTTGATTCACAGACAGCGAAACACCAAAGTGATGCTCGATGAAATAACCTGCGATTGTGGAAGAAGAAGTGATTGTGAAAGTGGAAGAACCTTCGCTATGTGTTCCTGGTCGATCGGGAATTAGTGGGTACGAAGCAATAATAAAATCTGGATTCCAATTTCGTGTCGTTCCTTTATTCAGGTGCAGACCAAAGAGAAAGAGAATGGTGTTGCCAGTACCCCATCTCAAATTCATCGTACAAAATAGCCATAGAGTATATTATCATACAATATTTAGTTTCTAAATTAGTGCGCAGATGGTGCTATGTATTATTATAGAGGGCGCTGGCGGCAGTGTCTGTAGACACTATGGTCAGTCATGGGATGGATGACCTAACGCATTGCGGTATCCGCTCCAGAATAATTAAACTTGAACTCCTTCCTAGGCTGATATTGATTCACAGACAGCGAACTGTGATAGGTACTCTGTTTACCTTCCAAAGTGAAGCTCGAGGAAATAACCTGCGATTGTGGAAGTTAAGCAACTTTCGCTGTGGTCAGTCACGGGATGGGTGACCAAATTCGCTTCAGCGAATAACTCCGTGCTTTAGCAGACTCATTAGGAAGTTGGTCCCGGCTACTTTTGAAATAATTGTAAACAAAAAAGTAAAGGGACACAACGCGACATTTAAGGCGATACTCGGAAAAAATATGCTAAAGCGACATAGCAATGAGAAAACGACGCGCGCGGAAGCGAGACCGATTTTGCAGATTACGCAAAAAAAATACAAAATCACTTCGTACTAAAAAACTATAGCGATTTTTAAAAAACGCTTCTATACGATCCTAAATATTATTGGTGTCCACTATTTAAACCAATTTTTAATAGTATATGTAAGTAACCCCATTTATATTTCGTATTTTTTAGAGGTATTTTCGAAAACAAAAAGTGTCGAGGCAAAATCATAAAATCGTGTTTCTGAAACCATACGATTCTAGATAAAGGTATGAAGAAATATATATCTTACTAGCGGCTGCCTGCGGTTTCACCCGCGTGGTTCTCGTTCCCGTGGGAATATCGGGATAAAAAGTAGCCTAAGTTACTCCTTATTACATCAGCTACCTGCCAGTGAAAGTCCCGTCAAAATCGGTTCAGCCGTTTCAGAGATTAGCTGGAACAAACAGACAGACAGACAGACAGACAGATAGACAGACAAAAATAAAAAAAAAAAATGTTTTGGCATATGTACCGTATATATAATGATATGCATGTAGTAAAAAAGCGGTTATTTGAATATTACAAACAGGCACTCCAATTTTATTTATTTGTATTGTATGTATAGATTACCAGATTTATAACAATTCTAACCGTCCTATAGTTTTATATCAAAAAGTCCTTTTTTTTCCGTGTAGCGCCTTAATATGTATGTGTTCAACACATAAAGTGAATCGAACGCGAAAGTTTAAAATCCATTTGAAGTAACTCATTGCACTCATGTGCGGGTTACCCTCATAATATATATTTGTGTGCTAAGAGCTTAAAGTTCTTGATCTGAAACTTAAGAAGAGATTGTTTAACAAAGATAAAATATTCATACAAATACGCTTTGTTGTATCTAGAATGAAAATCTTAGGTAGGTACATACTTAACGGAATAAGCTGCTTAAATATTAGATAAGCTACCGCGAAATATGCGATAATACTCCACGTAAATGTTATCATAAAAGAAGGTAATGAGGTTCATTTGGTAAATAAGGTATTAAAGTAATATCAGTAAGGTTAACTTCGTAATTTGACTAATGAAGGGAATCTATCAGACGGTTATAATGTATTTAAAAATGAGTATTTTTAACAAACTTTTGTTCATCTAATAACGGTGTTGTTTAAATAAAAAACAAATTACAAGAACTAGAGTTGTTTTCTCAGTCCTTCAATAAATCGTGAGAAATCTCTATCAATTTCTTGAAATCAGATTGCGATAAAAATAATGTCCCTAATCAGAATAAAACTGTGATAAATTCTGGATCGCTCGGAGTCGTTCAACTAAAACGTTTTGTATTTATCTTTCATGTTTCCATAAAACCTATTTATACGATCAGGCGAAACTTTTGCATCGTAAATATACGTCGAGAGTTAACGAAAAAGAAAATATATTCAGCCTAAATAAATAATGGTACGCTATTACAAATACGCGAAAAACCTACAGAAACATTACCCGACATAAAAGACATTTATTATTTGTCTGCCTTCAAACGGGGTTCGAAGAAAAATTTTCGTGTAAAGGAATAAAATAATTCTGCTTTTCCGGCAATTATTTCTCATAAAATATTATCTTTGCGCCTTACGTTCGCCGCCGCTGATAATTTTTCATTTCAGCCTTCTTCTTTGCGTTACTTTTTGTTTTGCAAATACAAATGTTTGATGAGACAATGTGTAACTGCCTTTGTTTGAATACGTTCGTTAGAGCGCCCGCACATTGAGCCACTATCGCGGCCACTAATCGCGACCACTGGTGGCTTAGTAGCGGCCACCTGTCGCAGCCACTTTGCCACTACCACAGTAATACCAATTTTTCCATACAGTAGGCCGACGGCGTAGACGTCTTGGTAGGGCAATAGTGTAATATTGTACCTACGTATGAAGTCAACGTACTTATTTGGTTTTACTAAGGCTCGTGGCTCGCACGCGGCCACTCGATCGCTTGGTTTGCGCCGATGCTATAAAAAATGTAGGAAAATACTAGTCCGCAGCTTGTGGTCGCGTTTGGTGGCCGCGACTAGTGGCCCAATGTGCGCCCGCACTAACTCGTATCAAAAAAGTGTGACATGACGTCATGTCGGTGAGTATCCCTACCTTTTCTTGTGTAAACTTGTCAGCTAACGCCAGATACTACGTCAGCATACATCATTAGTCACCGCTGTATGAAGCCATCAATTTGCGACACCACAGCCTTCCAGAAGGGAGCTCACCGCGCGCGATTACTTTCGCGACAAATCGCGCGGAAAACTTGCCATTGTCACTTGACTCGTTTCGTGTTTCGATGGAAGTCAACAACAGTATTTTTTTCATAGAAAACATAAGTTTCTGACTTAGTTTAGGTTTTATAAATACTTATACCTCTTACTAAAAAGAATATTAATGTTGGGAACATTACACTCGAAGTTGTTGACCACTATGTCTACCTGGGACAGACAATCCAATTAGGTAAGTCCAACTTCGAGAAAGAGATCTCTCGTAGAATCCAGCTCGGATGGGCAGCGTTTGGGAAGCTCCGGCATATATTCGCGTCCATAATTCCTCAATGTCTTAAGACTAAGGTCTTTGACCAGTGTGTATTGCCAGTTATGACTCTCGAATGGAATGGTTCTCGAATGGCTACCGCGAACCGGACGACGTTCCGTGGGCAGGCCCTCTACAAGGTGAACCGATGATCTGGTCAAGGTCGCGGGAAGCCGCTGGATGCGGGCAGCGCAAGACCGATCGTTGTGGAGATCCTTGGGGGAGGCCTATGCCCAGCAGTGGGCGTCGTACGGCTGAAATGAAAGAAAAGAAAAAAAAGAATATAAGATCGAGGAAAATCAACTTTGACGACGGGGGAGCATAAATGTTATCAAGGCAATAATTAAAAAAGTATAATAATTTAATAATATTAAATAATTATTTCAGACGGGATCCCATCCGTAATCTGCTTCTGCGATTTATTGTTATTTTCTATAATAATTTATCATAATATAAGCAATAGTATGGTCAATATATTTTAAAGTCATTGCTTCCAAACATTTCCGTTACGGCATTATAACAAAGAAACTAAAGTGGAAAACTATTTCGATGACCCTCATTCTTCTAAGCACACCCCAGGCATTTTTAGATTCACTTGTATTTTTAGATGCACAATAAAAATAATGAAAGCTCGAGCAAAATTTCAGATTTATCGCTGCTATTTTAGTCAAACAAAAGGTATATTTTTATCCTTTCCTAAAATACTTTTAAGGAAAAAAAGCCATATAATCCTCCAAAGTTCTTGAAAGCGCAATATTGGTAAAGACAACCCATTCAAATGCTCACAGACACTCAATACCCAGCCTCGCCAACAACCGTATTATGCCGAAAGAAGTTTCGAGGGTGCGTCGTTCATTGTGAGTTACCACGAATCGACCCCCTTTGGGGGGTGAAAATAAATAAACTCTGTTAAAGGGTCCGTTAAGTTCTAAGTTGCCAACTTATTTACCCACGGGCTCCGGAGTTTGTGGTCTTTAGCTTAGTTTGCTTATGGGACAAATTCGGCGAGGAATTTGTGTCCAAAGCTCGGGGACAGATGGTCCAAGTTAAATAAAAATATGTGACAATATGGCGGTTCTTCAAGTTGAGGGTCCATCCGGCTTATAGAATCTTTACTATAACTTTCGTGTGCTGAAAGCATTGTTTGAGTGATTTAATGATACATTGCAACAATTTATTTATTAATATTATTATACTCTTTATTGCACTTAAAAATACGTAACAGAAAATAATTTTATAAAATATGTGCGCAAAGGTGGTGGTATGTGCGCATTTTGTAATTTTAAAATCAATACTCAATACAAATAAATAAAATTGGAGTGTCTGTTTGTAATATTAATATAACCGCTTATAACTACATGCATTTGATTATATATATACGGTACATATACCAAAATAACATTTTTTACAATTTTTGTCTGTCTGCCGTCTGTCTGTTTGTTCCGGCTAATCTCTGAAACGGCTGGATCGATTTTGACGGGACTTTCACTGGCAGGTAGCTGATGTAATAAGGAATAACTTATGCCCGAATACTCGTACGCTACTTATCTTTGGGAGCGTCTCAAACATCGCCCTGTCAAACGTATGAAAGAGATGCCATGATGTTTGAGACGCTCCCAAAGATGATTTGCGTTCGAGAATTCGGGCGTTAGGCTACTTTTTATCCCGATATTCCCACGGGAACGAGAAACACGCGGGTGAAACCGCGGGCGGCCGCTAGTTAGCAAATAAACATCATAAACAATGCGAAACTGGTTGTCGTAATTCAGGCAAATAGTTTTTATTTACTCATGTGATTCAGGTTCTATACTCAATATTTTAGTTGCAACCACAATGGTTATTAGCCTACAGCTGTTTTGTATTGCAGCTGCTAGACTTAGTACACTTGAATCAATAGTAAATATAATTATTTATGTTTAAATATTTACCCACCATTGATTTTTGAACTTTCATGGTCATTATCTCTATTATTATGTCTGATGAAAATTACATTTTAATTCTACTCATGAAAACAAACAACTTTTATAACGGGACAAACACTGAAATCGCGATAAAAAAAACAGCTGTTCCATACTATTTTTGCACTTTTGTATGGAATGTGATTTTTTTCGCGATTTCAGTGTTGGTCATAATAAAAGTTGTTTTTATTATGACCAACACTGACCAAAACACACGGTTCATCGATCAAAACCACAAAACGCCGCAACCTCGATCTATTTCCTGTAGTCCCATACAATATATTATATTAGCGGCCGTCCGCGGTTTCACCCGCGTCGTTCCCGTTCCCGTGGGGATATCGAGATAAAAAGAATCCTATGTGTTATTCCAGCCTTATAATCTATCTCTGTTGCAAATTTCATTCAGGTCCGTTCGGTAGTTTTTGCGTTAAATAGTAACAAACATACCTACGTCCATACAGAAACATTCGCATTTATAATATTAGTAGGAAGTAGGATATACTCGCCGCACATGGTTGACGCCGATAGTGGTCACTTGTTTCTTCTTCTAGCTACAAGTGGCGGCGTTTGTGGCTATCCATTATTATTATTATTTATTATTAAAGGTTTACTTAACTAGCTAACAGATTGCTCCAATGCGCTAGCAAGTCAATTACATATAAAGAAATTAATAGAAATTACACAGTGCATTTAAAAAGTATTAGGATATTAAATATTAATTGTATAAGTAAAGTACATGCTAATGTCAAATTAAATTGAAATATAAATTGAAATAACATGTCAAAAATAGAGCGTCAAAACAGGTACGAAAAACAAAACAATAACAATAATCCAGAGTCAGTTATTACAATAAGGTATAATATGTATAGGTCAAATTAATATTAAAAAGTTAACTAAGTTAACTAGGTATGGTATGTATAGGTCAAATTAATATTAAAAAGTTAACTGTCGTTGATTTATTACCACGTTTTAGGTTTTTATTAGGTTGCTTTCTTGTTTGTACGCAAATTTTGCAAACGATTTTATACTAGCTTCCCAATGAGCTAGAGACTTGAAACTTTGAACTTAGGTCAGAACTGGATGTCAATGCAATATTACGGTGTCATTAAGCTGATCTGATGATGGAGCTGGAAGAACGCAACAGGAACTCCACGACGAAACCTTGCCGACGAAATCCCATCGTGTTTGGGCTCATAAGAATTGTCTAGACACGTACTCTGACGGGAGACGAGGTTCAGGGTCTGATGATAAAGGCGAAAGGCCATGCCATAGGAACTCAATATTGAAACCATGCAACCCCATCGGGTTTGGGCTCGTTTGAATCGTCTTGACGAGTACTCTATTGGAAAATATTAAAAACGTTTCTTTTTTTTAAATACATTTTTTAAAGAAGATATTATTAGAAAATAAAGTAGCAACTTCTTACACGTTTCTCTACAAACTCCACCTATTTACAGCAACACTGCTAAGGCCCACGCGTTGCTAAAGTTATGGGGGTCGTTGCATCAAAGGGCTTTAGATTTCAGTTACGGCCGGAGTAAGATCTCGCACTCGGTAATGAAGGGATAACTACTACGAATGAAGTATTCGGAACGGACGTGATCGGACTCTGAACGTGGCGGTTTATCGATGCCGTGTTGGATGGAGTGGAGGTATATATAAGTACTGTGTGTAGAGTAGAGACGCTCAGTGAATCAGTTTGTAGCCTGCGTCTGTGACGTGTTACGTAACTTTTGATATGGTTGGTCACGATTTGGATTGTAAAAAAATTATTTTTATAAAAAAATGAAACCGCCTTCTAAAAAACCACATCAAAAAAGTAAGAAATAATTCCTCACCAAATAAATAACGTAAGTACTTTGAAGTCGGGCGGGTTTTAACAAAAACAACAAAAAATTGCACATGTTTCACGCCCGACTTCAAAGTACTTACGTTATTTATTTGGTGAGGAATTATTTCTTACTTTTTTGATGTGGTTTTTTAGAAGGCGGTTTCATTTTTTTATAAAAATAATTTTTATTTCACTCTTTTTAGTGCATCGTGCAGGCAATTTACGTGTTTTCTGGTAAATAGGTATGTGATCAAACTCAAAACCTCCTTTTTCGAAGTCGGTTAAAATACCTTGAGGTATCCCCTTATATACAAAACAAGAATCATCTAAATCGGTTTATAAACAAAGGAGTTATGCCTAAAGATACGTATTAAATTCACATAAAGTAGTAACGAAAACGACAGTATTTTCAAGATTTCCTGAAAACTACTGAACCGATTTCAAAATTTCAAAAAATGGGACCAACTTGGAAACCAACCTGATGTAATAACGTTTGAACCATTTCAATCGGTTCAGCCGTCTTCGAGTAATCGGTGGACATACATAAAAAAAAAAAAAAAAAAAAAAAAAAACATACATACAGACGAATAGAGAACCTCCTCCTTTTTGATTTAGAAGTCGGTTAAAAAAACAACGTGTTGCACCCCGTGAGTGCTTGCAAAAGTGAAAAGGGCTCAAATAAACAAAAAAAATAAAAAAATAGGGACTGGATTTGAACCGAGGTCTTCTGGCTTCAATGCCGCCCGTTATTCAACCTGAGCTATTACAACTTTGGAAACGGTGGCGAAATTTGCCTTCGTATTCTAATGACATTGTATCAGTTATTCGATTGTCCGTCTTACGAATTTTCGAACAGATGGTCACGTGATCCTGACGCAAGTTTAAAATTTTTTACACACTTATGCTCTGAAATGTTAATATTATATTTGAGAAAAGAATGCAGTACGTGGCACTTTTCCGAGGTACACATTCTAAATTTGAAAATCACTGCAGTAATGAATTTCAGTACTTACTTACTGCACTGATTTTAGTGCAGTAAGTAAGTACTGAAATTCATTACTGCAGTGATCTGCAATGGTACTACCAACTTTTTTTCTTTATTTTTTCTTTCGTTATTCCTGTGTATAAAACAGAAAAAGCAAAAGGACATTTGCACCATACAGCCACATTATTATTATTATTATCTAAGTAATTATTTTATCATAATTAGTTAAGTAACTTTTTTTTAAATACGGTGCGCACAGAGTATATTACTTCGTATTGTACCACAAGCGCTATGTACCCTTAGCACGAACATCAATCGAAAAAACAAAATGAGATTTATCATAGACAAAATATCCTTTACGAGTAATTTTGTATGGGAAATATGTACAGCGCCATCTACCGCCCAGAAGCGGGTATTGAAGTTGCGCATTTTAGTAGCAAGTAGTAAGTATCAATAGGCTGTATGACCGTTCCACATGGCCTCACAAACCAATATTAAAAAAACGGCGGGAATGATTTTCAGCGGTTGATTTGATATCAATACAGTTTATATTGTGTAATAAATTATCAAAATGAGTTCTGCCAATGAAACATTATACAGACATTGTATGTACCTACTCCACCATATTTGAGAGCAGAAGCAAAATTAATAACAGAAAACTTACTGCCAGCAAAATCAAAAGAAAGATACTTATATGAAAACCTACGATCTGATTTGGAAAAGTGAAAAAAAGGCGCATACGTTTTCGGAATCTGTGCTGTTGGCGTATTTTAGTGATACAACATTAAAATAATATTATTATGGGCGATTTATACATAAGTGTGCCCGGGAAAACAATAACATTTACATTTAACAATTGCCCGAACGAACGTGTGTGATATAAATTTTAGTAAATATTATTTAGTTAAACAGTTTTTTTTTTATTTCCTCGCATTTCTTGAGAAAGGCACTATACAAGCCTTGTACGGTAAGCAAATTACCTTGCCTCGAATGATTAAAGCCCTCGCCTGCGGCTCGTGCTTCAAACCATCCTCGACAATGTAATTTCTTACTTACCTGTCCTCGGCTGTAATGTACTATTACCCATCACAAAAAGTGCACAACGCCGCTAAAGAAGTTTTCACTTCAAAAATGTTTATTCAAGCTAGGCTGTAAGAGCGCCTGTGAATGCAAGAGATACTAAGCCATCGATTCGCAAAGCCTGCGATAGGATCCCTTGTAACTAGGAGAACCAGCAAGAAACTGGTTTTAATAAGTTATTTAATTTTAGGAAAATTCGGGATTCGAACCCGCCTGAAAGTTACTTATAGGGTAAGTATAGGCTACTTATAGGTTTCATATTAATCGATTGTTAAACATTTGTAAAAATGTTTCTTTCGGATGCGAGGGTTTCCTTACATTGATGAAGCAACGCTGGCCTACAGCGTAACAAGTGATAGCAAAATTTTTTGCTATCACTTGTTATTCGGTAGCTTAGTTGGTCAGAGCATCGGGCCGGATTCCCGGAGGCGCGGGTTCGAATCCCGCCTGAAAGTTACTTATAGGGCTCGTGGTTTTTTACGATCACATTTTTCCTATACTTACAAAATTGCATTGTGAATGCATAAAAATAATATAAAATCTTTTTTACTTTTTTGCATTCACAATGCAATTTTTATGGTTTAAAAATGAAAAATGAAGTATTTAGAAAAAATTTAACGACTCCGTAGCTCAGTGGTTAGAGCAGTCGCCCGGATAGCGAAAGGTCGTGGGTTCGAGAACCATCGGAGCTGGTTGTGAGACGGGTCGATTTTTTCTAAATACTTCATTTTCCATTGGTTTTAATAATCTTGAGAAACGTACTTCGAGGCCTGAAAATTGGGCCTAGCACGGTGACTTCGAGCGATTTGAGCATTTATTGCGCGCTCGCGTCAGACGTCTAATCAAATAAATAAATGTGGCGAACCAAATGATGCGCAAATCGCTCGAAGTCACCGCGTTAGGCCCTTCAGTGTGAACAAGCACTAAGGCGTTGGTCCCGGCGAAGTTTGCAGTGGATTGCACCAACTAATCCACACTGGGCCCGCGTGGTTAGTCATTACCATTTTTCCTATTCAGATGGGTAAGCTGAAGTCATTCGTTTAATTTTTATATTTTTAATTAACCGACTTACGAATAGTAACTTAATAACATTTAGCTAGTGCAAAGACTTTACAAGCAAAAACTTTTCATTACCGAAAGTAATAACATTAATATTAAAAGACTCAAAGCGGAAAAGGATCAAAGAAACCGGGGACTTGCAGAATTGTTATACTTAAATTAATTAAAAACAGCACCATGTTGGGTTAAAATGCTTCGTCACGTGATTGACGCCCGCCGGGCGTGCGCGGGGTAAGGCGCGGGAGAGGGGCGTTGATTAATTCGTTTAATTAAAAGGGGGCCGACTACGTACGCACTCGTATGTTGTATTTAGAATAAAAATTATCGCCGCTACTCGAGCGTTCGGAGCAATCAATAGCGACGGTAATTTAAGTTTGACTGGGACTTGATTGGGATTGTAAAATTGGGGAATTGGAACGAATCAAAAAATTTGTTTTCTTTTACGCCGAAGTCAATAGATTTTGATTTCTTTATAGTCTTTCATAGAAATAGTCATTTTCATTTCAAGATACCTACTACGTACCAACACCTCCTCTGTGGTCTACTGGTTTATACCACCGATTTCAGACCCGGAGGTCCAGGGTTCGATTCCCAGTAGGGGTACATATTGTATTCGGTTCGGTTGGTTCTTGTTCTTAGTCCGCCTGGCTAGCTACCACCATCTTATCTAAGTCTGACGCCATAACAATGATATTTTCAGCATTATTATGTTCCGGCAGTTAGAGATAAGATAGCCAGTTCCTCAGTGATTGAGGATTCCGGGAGTAGTGCGCTTCCACCTTCAGCCTTATCACCACTTAACATCAGGTGTGATGAAGGCTAACCCGTTGTAAATAAAAAACCTTTTACTGACAAATCAGGTTTGACGAAGAGGCTGAGAGATGGGCACGAATTGACTCCTGCAAGGATACAAAATCACAATTTAGAAATACTTAAAAGTAGTATACCTCATCATCATCAACCATTTAATGTCCGTATTGCTGGGGTACAGTTCTTCCTTATCGATGGATGAGATTGTGTCAGCTCAAAATAATAATCGAGTTTTTATTAACCAATCCACCATCAATCTGTACATTTAACTGTGACGTCAATGATTCACTCCACTCGTGACGACATCCAGTGAGTCTCAGAGACCGTGAGTTGAGAGTCCCATTGAATTACCGGCGAAACGTCCAAGTAAAAAGCAGCTCGATAGCCGATCGCAGTTCGATTTCCTCTCGAGATGGGATCACGACATTTTTCGTTATTTTTACCCGACATTGATTGCCTTTTGCAGGAAGTGAATATGCTTTTCGAAGGAAAAATAGTAGGTATACTTGACAAGCATGTTGACAGACTACGCCCAGTTAAACCGGTGATGTATCGGGTTAGGGGGAATATGAGTCCTGATATAAACTTGGCTGAAGGACCAGATGACTCTTAATAGGTACGAGGAGCGAAGCGATGAGCTTGAGCATGTTAAGTTAACATGAACCGACTTTAAACAATTTAATTCTTTTTAGGTAGTTAATCGAGTAGGACAAGATTTTCCCTAATCGTCTTAGCATTTTTACTGCATTAGAAAACATTTCATTTTTATACCTACTACAATACTCACTCGTGGTTTAGCTCAATGGTATCGAAATGAATTTGAATAAACAGACTTGCACCCCAATAAAAAATAAAAATAAATGCTTATTATCAAACGTGACTCCAATCAATCACAGTATATCAAACAGTGACGTCAATTATTCACCCATATCGTTATCCAGGGAGTCCCAGAGACCGCGAGTTGGGTGTCACATTTAATTACAGGCAAAACTTCGGAATAAAAGCTGCTCGAGCGACGATCGCAGTTCGATATCCTATCACAGTACGACGTTTTTAGTTATTTTTATCTCGACATAAATACCCTTTGCAGGAAGTGGATTTTCATAAGAAAAGAAAAAACGTCCTATGTACCACTTGTCATATTATAGCAGGTCGATATTGCTCGAAATTTTAATTGTATGTGAACGACTTAAATTTTTACCTTTTGCAACATACATACACTATTGATTCGTCACCCGTTGTTTAGCAGAATATCGAAAATCTCACAATAGTGATGATGTCTCATATTTTTTAAAATAAAATCTCAAGCTTTTTAAATTGGCACACTTGGGCCCCAGTATAAATTTACAATTAATTTTTAATAAACCTGTCCTGCTATCCATCGCCGTTCAATATACTATGACGTCAATTATTCACTCGTGGCATGTAACCGTAGTTTGAGTGTCCCATTAAATTACCGGTGAAACGTCCAAATAATAAAAAGCAGCTCGTAGCCGATCGCAGCTCGATTTTCTACCGAGATGAGATCACGAGACGTTTTTTGTTATTTTTACCCAACATCGATAGCCTTTTGCAGGAAGTGGATAGTTGGATACCTATGCTTTTAAAATGCAAAAAGCGTGCCTTCTTATTACTGTTACCCTTCAGAAGCCAGGGTCTTTTTATGGCCCATTTTTATGTAAACAAAGCACTTAAGCGTGCGTCATCGCTCTCCCGAACATCTGGTTATACTTAGGCGATCTTTAGTTACATTCATGAGCGGCTGATGACTCATACCATTAAATTAAAGGACACTTTTACGGCATGTAACTAAATGTTTGTGGTACATGTAACACTTTGTTTTTATAATCGTCGTTCGAACTCGACCTTTGTGTAACCAATGAACAATAGTGAAATTGCAATAGTTTCAAAAAACAATTGGGGTAAGAGGTGAGTTGCCCGTGGTCTGGTGCTTGCGCATGGGCTTGGTCTGTGATTATTAAAGTTCAGCTTCTTTGCAATTGGTCGGTCACGGGAAGGGTGACCAAAAAACTTAAGCCGTTTTGATCTCATCTGCAATTATTGCAATCGTGAATACTCACTAATCTGCATTGTAACCCGCGTGGTAGGTCATGGCCAAAACTTCTTATCCATCCATAAGGAGACCACTGTGCTTCAGCAGTGGGGAAAGGCAGTGGCAATGGTGGGTAAATTGCTGATGATAATGGCTGATGATGATGAGGATTATGCTGATAAACGGCACCTTATCAAAATAGATTACTCGGGGCTCCGTGCGGTTTCACCCACGTGGTACCTCAGTACCCGTTAATTGTTATTGAGGAAGAATGTTGATTTTGATGATGAAAACAACAATTAAATCCAGTCCAGTCGTTTTTAAGTTCATTCATTACAAACAAACAAACAAAAAACCTAACCATCGTTCTTTATAATATTACATAGTAAGTACTGACTCGGCGAACTTCGTACCGTCGCGCCTTATCGACAGCACGCCACCTACCGGATCCAATTGTAAATCTAAAAGGCTTATTACACTTGGCTAAATTCAGCATCTAATTTGGCATACATTGCTTGTTTTGATTGCACCACTTGCTACAAATGAGCTCAAAGAAAGCAATGTATGCTTAATTAGATGCTGAATTTGGCCAAGTGTAATAAGCCCTTAAACCATTCTCAAATCCACCTGAAGACACAAACCGTTAAGGAGGAGTTCAGTTACATAGACACGCAAAGAACAAATTTGTTCTTAACTCCTCCTTAACGGTTTGTGTCTTTGGGTGGATTTGAGAATGGTGATAAAAACTTATATACTATGATAGTAGATACTGCTTAAATTCTTGACTCTTTATACAAGACATGAGAATCTTCCAAATAAAATCAGGCGCCCGGGCGCAGTTCGATTTCCTCTCGAGATGGAATCACGAGGTTTTTCGTTATTCTTACAGTGAAAGCCTTTTGGAGGAAGTGGATTTGCTCTTAAATAGGAAAAAAGTCTATGTAACGTGGTATAGCTTCTCAGGCATCTTGATAAGGATCTTATGTTGATAAATCGAGATAGGTTCAACTGAAAGTATTATTATAAATAAATAAATAAATAAATGGGAGCTTTGGGAACTGAACTTTTATCCGAGAAAATATCACATTCCCGTGGGATAACGTCGTAAAGTCTAAGCGGGTGAAGACATATGCAATGGCAGTGTAAAATTATGGATACTAAAAAATGGCAGTTGATAATGAACAGTAGGTACTCCTAGCATGAAAAACTATCGTTATGGTAATCACATAGTAAACTACTTCAAAAGCTGACAAAGTGCTGCTGTCAACTATGTAGGTATTGACTTGTAGTTCCTTATACGAGCGAAAGAGGCGCTACTCTGGCTTTCGTACGGTTACTATACGACAGTTTTTCGTGGTATAGGCCACAGTTCCATAAATACACAGGAGTTCAAACATATTACTTACCTACAATAAAATAAGATATAGTTAAAATTTCATTTTTATGACAAGCTTATTTTATGACTGTATGTACCTATGTACTTTAACCTTTCCGAAACCGAACCACTTGAAATTTGCCACCGCGTAACGTCATTTTCTTATCGCTATGGTTTGTCTTTGTTCGTGACGCCAGATGTAAACACTTAGAACGCTCACAGTTACATTTCTGAGAAGGTTATGAATAGAGCTATTGAGATAAGCATAAAATGGACAACTTTATGATGTTTTTATATTTTAATAAAAAAAAAATGACGTTGCAAAAAAAATTCGCGTGCAAGAAATTTTATCATACACTAAATATACGGTAACATACAATAGGGTATGTTACTGTTGTTGAAATGTAGATATTTAATGATGACGTTAAAAAATATTGCAATTAAGAATACCAAATGTGAAAATATAATTTGAATCTGTTTTATAATAAAAGAATTATAGTCTGTTTGATTTTGACTATAGCTGTCTCTTTCTTAAACGAAATCTTCTATGGCGTGACTATGACGCTACTAACGCACTGACGTCACAAAGATAGCGTCCTGTCCTTGTCTAATTATAAAGTTTGAAGTCCTATATCTTTGAAAATATTCAAGATAATCCTTACTTCCTTACTTATATTATAAATGCATCTCTGTCTGTCTGTGTGTTACACAATCACACCTAAACAACTGAACCGATTTGAATGAATTTTGGTACAGAGATAGTCTAGAGCCTGAGAAAGGACATAGGCTACTTTTTATTCCTAAAAAATATCACTTTCCCGCGGAATAACGTCGTGTAGTACACGCGGGCGAAGCCGCGGGCGGAAGGCTAGTTCAAAATAAAAACTTGTTTTGTGTAGCTAATATTTCGAAAAACGTTTTAAAGAAATAAAAAAAAATCATTAAAATACCGTATTGTTAATACTTTTATCTACTTACTATAAAAACTGTAAAAAAACTATACTACAGTATACTGTATTGTCATCTAAACCAAACCTGTATACAAAATTTCGGCTCCATCGGACACTGGGAAGTGGGTCAAATTAAGCTTGCAACTCTTGTCCCCCACTAACTAACTAGCAAACTAACTAACCAACTAACATGGCAAGTTAATAAAAAGCTTGTAAAATTATTATTTCCAAGAATTTTCTTCATGTAACTTTATGGCCTGTGTCACTTAAGCCGTAGGTTGCAACAATCTAAGTGACAAACGAGGATCTCTGCAGCACAACCCGCCACCTATCGGATGCAGCGGGATTTACCCGCTCGCTAAGTGACAAAGGAATGTGTCCTGACCCTGGATAAGTTAGGTGCAAAGCTTAGCGCAAGTGTAAATTGTGGGTATTGGGTGTGATAGGTTTTAACAGAAGACAATATGAAGTACCTAGTATTGTAGACATCTTATGTTTTTTTTTATTTAAGTACTACCTGCAGTTTTTCGTGGAAATAATTGGTAGATACTGCAGAAAAAAAGTAAAACAATGTTAACCTGTCTAGTTAATTATCCTTACAAAAATATATCTTTGTACGAGTGTTTTTGTTGCTTTCTGTAATATTGAATAAAAATCCTATACTCTATTATAATCTTCGGATCCTAGTTTCTCCTGTGTCACCATTTATTTGAAAATCTTTCTTTGATCGATTGACAAAAGCCCTACTTTTATACGAGTATTATAAATGCAAAATGTGTATCTTTGTTTCTACGTCTGTATGTTCCGTTTGCACGTCAAAACGGGTGAAAAATTTTTGATGAAATTTGGAATAGAGATTGTTTTAGACCATAGTAAGGACACATGCTACTTTTTATCCCGGAAAAATATTAGATTCCCGCGGGATAACGTCGTGTAGTAGGTAAATGTTAAACGAAACCGCGGCTTCCCCTAGGCTACAATAAAATTAATAAAAGGCCTGAGTCAGCGAGGGGAACGACCGGTATTTCGACCCCTGCAAAAGCTAGACAAGTCAACCTTCAAGGTAGAACACAAAGCTTCTCGCCTTCTTTTACCCGAATTCTAGATAATACATTCCTACCTTTTCTCAGCGAACAAGCTTTGTTAAACATTATTTTATTTCAAGGTAAATGACACAGGCAGGGCCAATTTCAAGGTTGAATAGTTTCAAAAGAACGGAATAAATGAATTATTTTCAAAAACCTGAATATAACACAGCTAACATCAAATATAAGCTCTAAGTGCCTAGGTATATTTTTATTAACCGGCTCAGAGGGGCTAGCGTGAGTATAGTCCCACACTCCGTCTGTTCCGGTGACATCCGTGACAGAGGAGCCACACGAAATAAGCTGTCAAAATGGGCTGACGCATGAAAAATGTTTTAGTTCCAAAGATTATCACCGGAACAGAAAACGTTGTGGCACTGTAGCATGACGGAAACGACATAGTTTGTCGCGCTCCTTCCAACCAATCAGCACGTCACGCGCGCTATCTAGGAACGATCTGATTGGTCGAAAGTGCCCGCGACTTTTTCTCACTCGAGTAACGCTTAAGTTGTGCTAGCACTACAGTCGCCTAATAGTGTACACACTACCACCGGTGTTAGACCCAGAGGTGCCGGGCTCAATTTCTAGTAGGAGTACATTTTATATTACAGTTTGGTTGGTAGAAGATCGTGTTCAAGTCATCTGGCTAGCTAACACCATTATTTAAGTTTGTTGTTGAATCTAAAAATAATTATTCTAGAATCTTCCGGGCTAGTTTTAATAATGTGACCCCGAAAGACGCTGCGTTTGTAAATTAGTTATTTTTGCAATTAGACTGTCTGTAAAAATGTTTCTTACGTATCACGAATTTTGAGTACTTACGAGAGCTATTAAAACTGGACAGTAAAACATAGGTAAACTTATTGGAAGAAACATTAAATTTGATCCGCTTCTAAATAATTCCAAGCGTCTTCCGTTCAAAATACATCACCATACTGAGGGGGCATACTCTGCGTGCCGGGCCGAGCGGCGGCGTATGGCGGCGTCCCAGGCAGGCATACTCGGCGACCAGCATTCTAGGACAGTAATATTGACTGGAAGTAAAGCATAACATAACGATAACTGGGTGCCTACCATCAACTCTTATTGCGGTTTTGTTTAGGAACCTAAACTGATCTGCTTCGCTTATTCGTACCACGACAGCTTAATATCAATGACAGCGATTCAGTGATCATGCAATGACATTTCACAGCCGCTGAGCTGTCATCAACTCTTATTTGACTTATAACTCGGCCAAGTTAACATGTCACCTGCAGGTTATACCCGTCCCTTTCACTCTCCGGGCATGACAGAATCGAGTGAAAGAGACGGGTAGAAGAAATAAGGACACAAATCGTTCGGTCATTCACATTTAGCAATTCATTTGCGATCCAGTTTTTAGAAGGTCAGAGTACGAAAGAAAGCAATTCATTTTAGGAACCTATTCTGCATCGCGCTATTTTTGAATCGCTGTCTTAAAGTTGATGGTAGGCACCCTGCTCTTTTTAATTCGCATATTCTATCTTCATGTGTATTGGAAATGAACAGCTTTAATTTTTGTAGTACAGACAGACTTAAGGTCACAGCAGATAGATCAATTCGGAAAGGGATCGACACCGTATCGCCTTTCGCCTCGTTGTGAACCAGGCGTCAACTAGACGTAAACACTAGCACGTAACCACAGTGGTAGATCTTAATACTGTGACGTAACCAAACCGGTACCCCTAGTATGAGTTTGGCTAACTGTATTCGTAATCGAAAACTATCGCTCTATCTCTTTCATGTTCTTTGACTGCTTTACCGACATGAGCAGTACATCTGATAGTTTTCGTAAACATTGACAAGTTAAAATCAACTCATACTAGTTGTCGGTACGTCGACTCGGCTACGGCTAGGCGACGCCGCGCTTACGGCTCGCTGGTCCCGAGGCGAGGCGATTACGTAACGATTCTGAGTAGTGTGCGTTGCAGTAGGGAGTTTCATACAACGAATACTGTACAACTCGAGTTGATACGTTTACGATCCGTTTACGAGTTGATAATCTGCTGTGACCTTAGTCTATAAGTCGGTACAATATTTCTTACGTCACGATTTTTGAGTACTTACGATTACGAGAGCTATTAAAAATGGACTGTTAAACGTAGGTAAACTTGGTAGATAATATTAAATTTGATCCGCTTCTAAATAATTCCAAGCGTGTCCCGTTCAAAATACATCAACATAGTGAGTGGCATACTCTGCGTGCCGGCCGAGCGGCGTCCCAGGCGCATACTCGGCGACCAGCATTCTAGGACAGTAATATTGACTGGAAGAAAAGCATAAAATAATGATAACTGCTCTTTTTAACCGACTTCTAAATCAAAAAGGAGGAGGTTCTCTATTCGTCTGTATGTATGTTGTTTTTTTATGTTTTTTTTTTGTGTATGTCCACCGATTACTTGAAGACGGATAGACCGATTGAAATGATTAACGTTATTACATCAGGTTGGTTTCCAAGTTGGTCCCATTTTTTGAAATTTTGAAATCGGTTCAGTAGTTTTCAGGAAATCTTGAAAATACTGTCGTTTTCGTTACCACTTTATGTGATTCTTTAGGCATAACTCCTTTGTTTATAAACCGATTTAGATGATTCTTGTTTTGTTAAAAAGGGGATACCTCAAGGTATTTTAACCGACCGATTCGAAAAAGGAGGTTTTCAGTTTGATCACATACCTATTTACCAGAAAACACGTAAATTGCCTGCACGATGCACTAAAAAGAGTGAAATAAAAATTATTTTTATAAAAAAATAAAACCGCCTTCAAAAAACCACATCAAAATAGTAAGAAATAATTCCTCACCAAATAAATAACGTAAGTACTTTGAAGTCGGGCGGGTTTTAACAAAAACAACAAAAAATTGTACATGTTTCACGCCCGACTTTAAAGTGCTTACGTTATTTATTTGGTGAGGAATTATTTCTTACTATTTTGATGTGGTTTTTTGAAGGCGAATTTATTTTTTAATTCGCCTATTCTATGTTCATGTGTATTGGAAATAAACAGCTTTGATTATTGTAGTACAGACAGACTTAGTCTATAAGTCGGTACAATATTTCTTACGACACGATTATTTAGTACTATTAACAATTGACTGTAAAACGTAGGTGAACTTGGTAGATATGTCGCAGGCGAATGGTTGAATCCGCCGGATGGTTAAGTATGGCAGCATGTACCCCTCGGAAGTCCTGTAGAACACGTGATAGGTCAGAAATATATTACACTTGTTCTACATTAACAATAATATAATTATACAAAAAATATCACATTCGACATGAAAATTCATTTTCCGAAACTTAACTCAAACAAGGGCGTTATGATGGTACTTACTTCATTTTAAATATTAGAATTTTAATAACGTGGATTAGAGAAAATTTAGAACGCCAAACTTAAAAAGTTCGTTTTCAGCACTGGAAGGCACTATTTTTTTTTTGTGACTCCGTTAACTTATGGGAAGATAAAATAGCTTACGCCTAGGCGTTTAATTGAATGGCGGATTCAACCAGTTGGCTGCCACAGATATATTAAATTTGTTCCGCTTCTAAATAATTCCAAGCGAGTTCCTTTCAAAATACATCAACATAGTGAGGGGGCATACTCTGCGTGCCGGGCCGAGCGGCGGCCCAGGCAGGCATACTCGGCGACCAGCATTCTAGGACAGTAATATTGACTGGAAGTAAAGCATAACATAACGATAACTGCTCTTTTTAATTCGCCTATTTTATCTTCATGTGTATTGGAAATGAACAGCTTTAATTTTTGTAGTACAGATAGACTTAAGGTCACAGCAGGTAGATCAATTCGGAAAGGGATCGACACCGTATCGCCTTTCGCCTCGCTGTCATGTTCTTTGACTGGTTTACCGACATGAGCAGTTCATCCGATAGTTTTCGTTAACATTGACAAGTTAAAATCAACTCATACTAGGGGCACTGATCAGCGTCGGTACGTCGACTCGGATACGGCTAGGCGACGCCGCGCTTACGGCTCGCTGGTCCCGAGGCGGGGCGATTACGTAACGATTCTGAGTAGTGTGCGTTGCAGTAGGGAGTTTCATACAACGAATACTAAACTACTCGAGTTGATACGTTTACGATCCGTTTACGAGTTGATAATCTGCTGTGACCTTAGTCTATAAGTCGGTACAATATTTCTTACGTCACGATTTTTGAGTACTTACGAGAGTTATCAAAACTGGACTGTAAAACGTAGGTAAACTTGGTAGATATTTGATCCGCTTCTAAATAGTTCCAAGCGTGTTCCGTTCAAAATACATCAACATAGTGAGGGGGCATACTCTGCGTGCCGAGCCGAGGCGTCCCAGGCGCATACTCGGCGACCAGCATTCTAGGACAGTAGTATAAACTGGCAGTAAATCATAACATAACGATAACTGCTCTCTTTAATTCACCTATTCTATAAGTATACGAAAAATGTGATAGTAAAAAACCACGAGCCCTAAAAGTAGCTTTCAGGCGGGATTAAGATTAAGCTTCTTATAGGGCTCGTGGTTTTTTACTATCACCATATTTGCTATACTTACAGAATTGCATCGTGAATGCATAAAAATTATTTAAAATCTCACCTATTCTATCTTCAGGTGTATTGGAAATAAAACAGCTTTGATGTTTGTAGTCTATTTTACAAATAATTTGGTAATAAGTAAATGACCAAGTTTTGCTATTGCTATGTTGGCGATTAAAGTCAGAATATTTATCTATATGTGTCCTCTTATAACACTCACGTGATGCGAGCGGTTAGTACTAAATATTCACGAGTGAGGAACGTAAATGGGTCAGGCCGTAGATTTTGCCACAAATAGCGCAATGGTGACGCAAAATTTTCTACGAGTCGGTCGCACAAAGTGGTGCAAAATGGTAGCGCAAAATTATTAAGGAGCACGTACATTAATGTGATTTTATTTAACAAACATGTACTAACAAGAGGTATTGCATCAAACTAGAAAAAGAAACACGATGTTGGTATGTAAGTATGTTTAATTAATAATTAACAATAATGTACCTATGAGTAATTCTTTTTTATATATTGCGCACAATGAAAAGTTAAACAGGATGACAAAAACTAGTAAGTACCTATGTATGATTTGTTCAATTTACAAAAAAAATACATTTAATTTGTTAGATGGAGGTATTTGGTATTATTCATTATTAATTATATAAATATAATACAACTTTAAAATTTATTTCAACTCTTTTCAATGTTTGAGAGTCCATTACTTTAACTCTAGCAACAACCTGCTTGAAGTATCACTTTTAAAAGGACCTGCCAACCATTAGGATGCCAAAAAAAAAAAAAAAAGTTACATGGGTAAGTTAGTATGAAAGTGACGAAATTCCAAAACTTATAAAATACAAAATAAAAAAAAACTTTGGACCTAGGTAAAATCTTTGAGGCTGGTTAGGTAGCAGACCACCGCACCTACCCCTATTTTCGTATGTTTAACGTTCTGCCGAACACCCTGTACTTATAGAATATTAATAAAAGCTAACAAATCAATTAATAGTAATGCTAGTCATGTTTTTAGCGGAATTACAGCTAAAAGTAATTTCAAAATAATAAAAAACTTGAAAACCTTGTGTGCATGCACTATTATTCAATAGCGTAAAATAAGTGACGCAATTTCTACGCAACCGGTATCGCAAAGTGACATAAAGACAGTTTTGCGGAACCGAGGCGCAAATGAAATCGATTATAACTCTTAAAATATACTATATTACAAGGCTAGTTTAACATATACAGATCACACACATCTAATTAAACCATGCGCAACAAAAATTATAAGTTTTAATCAAAAACTTACCTTGAAATCTCAAAAAATGCACTCTGCAAAGTAGGCGACACTTTTCACTTTGATCGGAGTTGACACCGAAATGTCAAAAAATATGGTCGTCAACGCTGCATTGATCATAGAATACGATACTTTGGTGATGCCAGCACTCAAACAAAATCTTAATAAATGTTTTAAAACCATAAAATGGGTGAAAATGGTTACGCAATATAAGTAGCGCAAAGAAATGGTTTTTCAAAAAAAAAATCTTATTGCCGAAAACTTATCTTTTTTCTTAGGAAAGACGCAAAGATATTAAAGGAATGGCAACCTTATTATTATTTTATAACGTCAAATCAAACAGCTCATCAATAAGTTAAAAAATGATAATTTTATCGATGTTTAAGCTGTACACCTACCAATGCGGATTCGCGGTTTTTATAAAAAATCCGTCACTTTTGGTAGGGAAATGTCAAATAGTTTTCCAAATATATAAACTTATCCAAATATCTATATCTGCCTTGGTTTGCTATTTCTTAGGAAACACGATGATAAGATTGAGACATTTCTAAGAGTACTATATTTAAAATTATATGAGGCGGAGACTTTTGTACCCTCAAATGTGGCAAAATCTACGGCCTGACCCAAATGCGAAACCAGGCACCACCGAGCAAAAGAACAACGTTAGAACAAGTAACTGGGTGGGACACGCGTGAAAAGCCATTTGTTAAAAACAGCAAACCTCCATACATTGTGCGTTTTTAATTTTTTCGGGTTGTCATAATATTAATTAGCTTGTTCTCGATTCCAAGCAAAATTTCTGCTTACCTGCATCTTGTGTTCTGTAAGTCCCGCTTAAAACTAAATCAACAGTAGTTGTTGGAGGGAGCATACCTCGCGTGCCAGCCTCCGGGTTGTCCCATGCGCATATTTCAGCGATCAGGGGCCCGATTCTCAGGCATTCGAACTTTTTCAGTGTGGTAATTCGTATGTCGAACATTTTGTTTGTGGTTTCTATTGAAAAGTTAGAACGTTTCAAACAAACTAAGCTGTCTCACATGTCAACAAATTCATTTTGACAGCTAAGTTCGTATACGAACATCTATTGGTTTTTACCACTCGTAGCGTTCGACTGGTTTTCGATCGAACTTTTTCGATTGTGAAATTCTGACAATACAAAAACTGTGTTATATTTGAATTTCGAACTATAAATGTGAACTTTTCTCGATTGCCTGAGAATCGGCCCCCAGGGGCCCGATTCTCATGCATTCGATTTTTTTCAGTGTGGTAACGCGTATACGAACATTTTATTTGTGGTTTCTATTGAAAAGTTAGAACGTTTGAAACAAACTAAACTGTCCCACATGTCAACAAATTCATTTTGACAGCTAAGTTCGTATACGAACATCGATTGGTCCGTACCACTCGTTGCGTTCGACTGGCTTTCGATCGAACTTTTTCGATTGTGAAATTCTGACAATACCATATGGACAATACACAAACTTTGTTGTCTTCGAAAAATATTTGAATTTCGAGCATATAAATGTGAACTTTTGTCGATTACGTGAGAATCGGCCCCAGCTTTCTGAGACACTCGATGTTGATTTGCGATGCTACGACCCACATTGCTAACGAGTTCAATTTATAAGAATGATTGGTAAGTTTCAACAGGGCATTTTCAAATCGAACAATTAAAAAATAATAGTATGAAAAAAATATTTCCGTTCCCAGATTTGGCTTTATAACAACTTTGTTAATAAATAAAAAGTTTAAGATTTTAAACTTTCGCGTTCCATTATAATTATAAACAAGAGTAACGGGACTCAACGCGACATTTATAATGAAGTACATATTATTATCTCAAGCTGTAAGTACATAATAATATGTACTTCATCATAAATGTCGCGTTGAGTCCCGTTTACTCTTGTTTATAAATAAAAAGTTTTTTGTAAAAATTTCATTTTCATGACAAGTTTCTTTGCTGACTGTACTTAAATATTGTATTGTCATCTAAACCAAACCAGTATACAAAAAAAATGGAAAACAAAGTATTTAGAAAAAATCGACCCTTTTCACAACCAGCTCCGATGGGACTCGAACCCACGACCTTTCGCTTTCCGGGCGACTGCTCTAACCACTGAGCTACGGAGTCGTTTCCGTAAAATTTAAATAACAGTATACAAAATTTCAGCTCCATTGGACACTGGGAAGTGGGTTAAATTAAGCTTGCAAGATTTGCCCGCACTAACTAACAAACTAACTAACTAACATGGCAAGTTAATAAAAAGCTTGTAACAAAGAAGCATCGTTCTTCACATAAAATCATATAAAGGTACTTTATGATATGCATATGATCCACGTATATTATGGAACCTAAGTAGGTACACTCTATTTATTTACTAGAAGGACGTATAAATTTAACAAAATAAATACTTAATAATGTAATATAAACACATCACAAATAAATGTGATTTCGTCTCTAATATTGTTTTCACTGTAAAATTATTGCGGAAACGGGGTCATTCCGACACGACACAAATTTTAGTTTCTCGGCCACGAGAGGGAATTTTAAATGCGACTGCAAGTGTTGAGCGCTCTCCGCAAAATGCGGCGCTGAGCACTCGCGGACAAATAAAGTGGTCTCTTTTTATTTTATTTGCACATACCTACTTCATAATTTTTGTTTTAATTTTTAACTTTTAACATTTATTGCTAAAATTGTTTCTATTGCACGCTTTTGAAAATAGAATGGTAGGAAATAAACGTTGAAAAAGAATTCTTCACGTTAAAAATAATGTAACGCGAGTGTACCTATTTGTCACTTTTCCAAGTATTTGACGAATTTAAATGATTATTTTAAAGGTAAGTAGTTAAATTCGACTTATGAATTTTGCGGCAAATATAAATCTGACGAAGCTTGTTCGTGGTTGTTTTATTTTTAACCGACTTCTAAATCAAAAAGGAGGACGTTGTCTATTCGTCTGTATGTATGTTTTTTTTGTGTATGTCCACCGATTACTCGAAGACGGATGGACCGATTGAAATGATTAAAACTTTATTACATCAGGTTGGTTTCCAAATTGGTCCCATTTTTTGAAATTTTCAAATCGGTTTAGTAGTTTTCAGGAAATCTTGAAAATACTGTCGTTTTCGTTACCACTTTATGTGAATTTAATACGTATCTTTAGGCATAACTCCTTTGTTTATAAACCGATTTAGAGAATCATCTAATTGTTTTGTTAAAAAGGGGATACCTCAAGGTATTTTAACCGACTTCAAAAAAGGAGGTTTTCAGTTCAATCACATACCTATTTCCCAGAATACAAGTAAATTGCCTGCACGATGCACTAAAAAGAGTGAAATAAAAATTATTTTTATAAAAAAATAAAACCGCCTTCAAAAAACCACATCAAAATAGTAAGAAATAATTCCTCACCAAATAAATAACGTAAGTACTTTGAAGATACGGGCGGGTTTTAACAAAAACAACAAAAAATCGGACATGTTCACGCCCGACTTCAAAGTACTGACGTTATTTATTTGGTGAGGAATTATTTCTTACTTTTTTGATGTGATTTTTTGAAGGCGGTTTTATTTTTTTATAATTAACTAGCTTTTCTTCACTACATGACCGGCCTACACGACGTTATCCCGCGAGAATTTGATATTTTTCCGGAATAAAAAGTAGCCTATGTTCCTCTCCAAGCTACAAAGTAACTGTGTCCCAAATTCTAGCCAAATTTTGGTTCAGTCTTGGCGTGATTGAGTAACAAACATCCAAACATCACTTTCACATTTATAATAATATTATATAGTAGAAAAGTAGGATAGCAGGATTTATTATCAGGAACAGTGTATATTTTACACATAAGTATACATACATTTTATATTTGACAAATAAGTAATATTATTTAAATGTCTAGAGTTCGAGTTTATACCTAGTTACTTTAATCTTTGTCCTGAAAAAAAATGTATGTACTGTATTGCGTATGAGCCCATCAACCACTAAACTAACTACTAACTAGTATTAAGAATTACATTTGAAACATGTATGGCGCAACTTGCAGTATATAGTAGAATTGTCTTTTGTTTTTAACTAATATTAAAGCTTTAAGTAGAGTTCCTAAGTACTTAATTGAAAATTGTTCACCGCTATGATCATTAGTTCGCCTATACTTAACTGTATTTATCATAACCCATTGTGTAATTGTGATGGAAACTGACCTTAGTCATACCATGCTAAGGTCATTTTTCAATTTGACGACTCTGTATGAAATAAAACAGGGAGAAAAAAACAACCCTTGGAGTTTCTTGCCGGTTCTTCTCCAAGGCCTCCCGCTGTAGGGTTTGCGAACCGATGGCGTAGCTTCTATGACGTTCACAAGTATTGTAAATAACAATCTAAATTGAATAAACAAATTCATTCAAAATTCAAAATTCAATATCGTTTATTCAATTTAGGTTTGTTTAACAACACTTATGAACGTCAATGAAGCTACGCCATCGGTTCGCAAATCCTACGGCAGGAGACCTTGTAGCGAGAAGAACCGGCAAGAAACTCGCCAAGGGCTATTTTTTTCTCCCTGTTTTAACTTATACAGAGTCGTCAAATTTGAAAAGTGACCTTCACATAATAGTAAGGTTACTTTCCATCACAATACAGAATGCCGCTTAAATTAAGTACAATTTTGCTTATTACCTAAAACAGTAAACAATTTTCAACTAAACAAGGAATCAAATAGTTTAATGGACACACTAATCTTAATCTTATTCACATTGTATTATTATACGATAGGATTAATGAAAAGGAAACTGCAAGCTGCGCTGTATATTCAAATTTATAAGTATTAACAAATAAAAGGAATTTTTGAATAAATAAAACAATTATTAGAAAAATTGCTGTTACTGTAAGACACGGATACCAAAATTACTATGAGACACACCAGCTCGCTCATAAATCAATATAATACTATTATTAACCATATCCCGAACACCTTTAACACAAGTAGACATGAGCAGACCCACCCCACTGGCAGCACCCGTTCACGAGCATGACGCATGAGCCAGCCATCGCTTCGCTCAACCATATTTTAGGGAACGTAACGACCCGACTCACACGACACCATTTTGACTCTTGAATCTTGAACCACTATCCTATTACTGCAGAACGAACCAAAAAATACAATTAATTGTTATTATTTTACATGGGCTAGTATTTAACAGATCACCAATCTAACATATCCTAACCTACAAAAATACTGAAACTCAAACGGTGAGCATTTTAGTATTTTAGGTGTGCAACTTAGTATTTTTTGTGGTGTAATTAATTATATTCTTTAAATGACTGCAGTGTGCAAGTATTTATGGCCCGCCCAAGCGCAGGTGCATATCTCAAGTTATTTACATGCAAAACGGAAATAATGCATTCTGTGACGATATAACCCGCATGGCCCGGGTGACGAGTGAGTGCAGTACTGTAGCAGGACCTAATTATTTTCATAGTCTTTTATTCATTTTTATTCACAACGGGGAAGCACTTAGCCTTCATCATAAGTGGGGTAACTTAAACAAACGAGTATGCGATTCCATAAGGAAACGCTGCCGCCACTTCACATTTGAACACAAATCTTTACGTCAAATTCATAACAAACAAGTTACAAGTGGAAGTAAACAGAGAATTCAGATGCGAGTTGGTGATCGAATATTACAGAACTAGCTTTTCGCCCGCGGCTCCGCCCGCGTGGAATACACGACGCTATCCCGCAGGAATGTGATATTTTTCCTATGTTCCTCTCCAGGCTACAAAGTACCTATCTGTGTCCTTAATTTCAGCTAAATCCGTTTTGGCGTGATTGAGTAACAAACATTCAAACATCTAAACATCCAAACATCTAAAGATCCAAACATCTAAACTTTCACATTTATAATATTAGTAGGATGGACCTCCTGATGTTGACTGATGATGAAGCCTGAAGTACTACGAACGACGGAAGGGGCCATGCTTGGTGGGGATAAAATCCTAAATGAGTTCATCCATAAAATGTAGCATGCTGAAGAGTTGCATTGGACTGACGATCGCTTGCTCAAACTGCTGGAAATCGAATCGCAGGAACTGACCAAGCCGCATGCGATTGTAGTCACCTGTCTAAATGGGCTACCGATGCGGCTTTGTGAAGCGATTTGTGAACCGACTAGCCGCACAGTGAAAATCGAAACGTGAACTCCTCCGTATTAGACTGGCTTTGTGGATTGTTTCAAGTATTGGCTACGTGTAAATGCTACATAAGTTATGTACATAACTATCTGTTGCCAAGATTGTACTTACCTAGTATTACCGCTGAAAATAATGCAATAATATAGTATAATATATATAATAGGCTCCCCCAGAATACCAGCGTTGCGGCGGTAAATTTCTATTTTTGCTGTCGCAACATTATGCTGAGGTGGGGGCCTAGTTGGCTACACACATACTATTCTGTATTTCTTATTATTCTGTATATTTTTTTTTGTTTGTGTGTGTCAATAAATTATTCTTATTCTTATTCTTATTCAATAATCATGACAAATTGCTCTTATTACTATTTCTCAAAAAAAATATGAAAAATAGTTATGCTTCTTCGCATTCTTTTAACAAGGGTCTCAATCAATAAGAAATAACCAAAAATAAACCCTATTTATTAATAACTAAAGGCATTTTTATTCAACAAACAAACATAAAATCCAAAGTTGTAAGTAATCTCTCTGTAATATTGTATACCTACTTAAATTTAACCTAAGCTCGCTGATTTGATCCTAATTAATTTGGTAACGAGAGCCTACACACGAGTTCTTCAAACTAACGTTAATAAATGTTAATTAAGCTTATTAAATTAAATATCAAACATGTTGTTACCGCCCACTCGAAAGAACGTTGAAGTGGTAATATTCTATTTAATAATAATAAAGGGTCGGGGCAAAGTCGTATTATGATTAAGTTAGAAGGTATATTTAGCTTTTGTTTAATTATTTTGAATCCTCGTGGTTTTGTATAAGTAAGAATGTACTGACTTTGAAAGGGTTACATAACAAACTAAGTATCATAAGTATTTATCTCTTTTGAGTTGGATGGATTAAGTATGCGAGTGAATATAAACGTAACAAGTTCTTTTTGTAAAAATTTCATTTTCATGACAACCTTTTTTGCTGACTGTACTTTAATATTGTATTGTCATCTAAACCAAACCTGTATACAAAATTTCAGCTCTATTGGCCCACTTCTCAAATTAAGCTTGCAAGATTTGTCCCCCACTAACTAACAAACTAACTAAGTTAATAAAAAGGTTGTAAAAATTAAAATGCTTACCTTTTAACAAAAACCAAGTACTTACTTACATTGTTTTTAATTGCAAAACTAAAGATTAAGTGCTTGAGAAAGTAATCAAATCAACAAAGGTGTTACGAATAAACGATCTTCGCTTGCTTTTTTTTTTTTTTTACAAGCTTTTTATTAAGGCGAGGATTCCCGACCGAAAGAGGCACGCTAACGCTTGCTCGGCCGCGCTCGATACACTTCACGCGGACGCAGCGGCAGCCGGCAGTGAACTGTGAACTCGCGAGCGCCCCGCGAAACGAAAATCACTAAAAATTCGATTAAAAATTAACTATTAAAAAATTTCAAATTATAACGGCCGGAATCCCTCGGCTAATCAAAGACAATCATATTGACAAATCATATTTGTATATTTTTCATTAACTAAAACCAAGTACACTGCAAGTAATACGATATTTGGATTACGATTAGACGGATGTTTGGGATTTTATTTGACACTGTAAAATACCACCAATAAAAAAAAAACGGCCGGAAGCACTAGATAAATAACTGTAAAATAACATATATTTTTTCCAAGTTTTAAGTACTTGTAATTTGCGAGTAATCCATAATTTAAAATACCCTATTTTGGGGAATCGCAGCCTTAACTTGCCATGTTAGTTAGTTTGTGTTAGTGGGGGACAAATCTTGCAAGCTTAATTTGACCCACTTCTCAGTGTCCGATGGAGCTGGAATTTTGTATACAGGTTTAATTTAGATGACAATACAATATTTAAGTACAGTCAGCAAAAAAACTTGTCATGAAAATAAAACTTTTACTAAAAACTTAGTGTCCCTGGGAACGTTTAACAATAGATTAAGATGATAAATTATTTTATTACATTTACAAGTGCAAGAATTCTGTAATTAAAGACAAAATGTGATAGTAAAAAACCACGAGCTCTATAAGTAGTTTTCACATTTATAAAAATGTTTTATTCGGATGCGAGGGTTTCCTCACATTGATGAAGAAGGTTTTCTCACATTGATGAAGCAAATTGGCCTAAAGCGTCAGCAAGTGATAGCAAAAAATTACGAGTCCTAAGCCTTTCGATAGTTTAGTTGGTCAGAGCATCATCAGGCCGGATTCCCGAAGGCGCGGGTTCGAATCCGGCCTGAAAGCTACTTATAGGGCTCGTGGTTTTTGACTATCACATTTTTCCTATACTTATAGAATTGCAATGTGAATGCATAAAAATAATTTAAAATCTCTATTTAATGACTGTATCATCTTAATCGATTGTTAAACATTTGTAAAAATGTTAATTTCGGATGCGATGGTTTCCTCACATTGATGAAACAACGCTGGCTTACAGTGTAACAAGTGATAGCAAAATTCGACGATTCGTGGAAGCCTTTGGGCGTTTGTGCACTACACTGAATTTTACCGATCCGGAAAAAAACGGATGCTTGTGTTTTAATAATTAATCATTTATAATAGTAATTAATTAAATACAAGCATCAGATTTTTTTCGGATCGGTAAAATTCAGTGGTAGTGCACAAACGCCCTTTCGGTAGCTTAGTGGGTCAAAGAATCGTGCCGGATTCCCGGAGGCGCAGGTTCGAATCCCGCCTGAAAGCTACCGTGGTGGTATTTTTACTATTTTCATACACTTACAGAACATTAAAATAATTTAAAATCTCTATCATGCTTGTGCCAATGTTTGTAACTATATTATTATTACTACGAGTGTTTTGCACACGGCATAAATACCAGTACCAGAGCTTGTATTAGCAAAACTAAACGTAATCGCACATAAGCCGAGATAATCCGAGAAATTAATATTTAGTGCCTATTTTAAGTAGCCCGCCTAATCGGGGAGAAAATAACCTGGCTGGTTATTGGGCTAAACGGCGACTATTCTCTGGGCCGCATTAATTTTCATGAGTGTACCTTTGCCACAGTGTTTGGGACACAGTATGTTTAAAGTTAAAGTTATTTAAATTTTTACTTTTTTGCATTCACGTTCGCTGTGATTGAGTAACAAGCATCCAAACATCTAAACTTTCACATTTATAATATTAGTAGGATAGGATACCCTCCGTCAAAAGCTGTCAAAATACTGCAGTCAACTTTCTATTGAATTAGTTCCTTAAACGACCAAATGAGGCGCTCTGATTGTCATAACTATTACCGATACGAAGGATTATGTTTCATGCCAAGCATGTTCAAATGTTTTTCTGAGGTGGTAATCGAACCCAACCGCGCCCCAATTGTGCTAGTCAATAATAATTTAAAGCTACTGTCTTTACTTCCACTATGTAATCATACTGTAGGCAACTATGTAAGACGTGGGTGCTGATTAAATTAGACCCGCTATTAATGGGCGGGCATGTGTGGACTATTTGTCGGCAACTGACGACGTTATACAGGAAATAGTTTTGGGGCGAAATGGGGAAAGTAAATCATACAAGTATTGAGAAAGATTATTGAATTACAATGATTATTCTGTATGTTTTTCTACTCGGTTTCGTGAGCGACTGTTTCTTTATGTCTGTCATGCGTCTACTATTAGATGTGACTATTAATAAATTCTGCCTGAAACTATTCATCATCATCATCATTAGCCTATTAACGTCCACTGCTGGACATAGGCCTCTCCGAGAGTACGCCACCGAGCACGATCAGTGGCTGCTTTCATGCAGCTCTTGCCAGCCACCCTGCAAAGATCATCGCTCCACCTAGTCTGAGTCCTACACTACGTTTCCCGATTCGCGGTCTCCACTCTAGAACTCACTTACCCCAGCGGTTATCGGTCCTGCGGCTTATATGGCCAGCCCACTGCCACTTCAGTTTGCTAATCCGGTGGCTATGTCGATTACTTTGGTTCTGAAACTATTAATTCACTAATACTATTTTTATACACATCAAAGTTTAAATGTTATGATTCTAATTAAACACTCCAGGAAAATACATTAAGTATATTAATATATTTTTATTGGACTTCATCAACTAGGGGATTCGTGTGGTACCTACCTAGTCCCGTGGGAATATTGGGATATAAATAGCCCAAGTCACTCAGTAGAAACGTAAATTTCTAATGTTGATAATAGCTTTTAAAATCGGTCCAGTACTTTTTGAGTTTATAGGTAGGTACAAGTTAACAAATAAAAAAATCAATTTTCCTCTTTATATTTGCGAACTTCGCAAAGTAGATGAGATCTAACTAGTTCCTAGAGATCATCTAGCCCATACAAACAGACACTCTATTAAATTAAACCAAGTATTGATGTAATTCTTTGAACAATTTTCTTGTGTAAAGACTTAAATAATCTAAAAATTGATCCGATAATTGTAGAAAAAAGTAGCATTAACGTTTCCAATCCAATAAAAAAGAAAATTTAAACTTCATTGGAACGAAATAAGCAGGAAAAAAAAAGTAGTATGCGGTATGAAAGTACGAGAGGAATAAATGATAGAACTAGAATGAAAGAGAAATCAGAAACAACAGGCTCCGATTACGTTGGAGGTAAGTATAAGTATTTAAAAAAAAAAAAAAAAAAAAGCAGGAAAGCAAATCGCTCAAAGGCTTATAGTAATTTTTGCCAGAGAAATTAATTTAACTTGCCGACACAGTCGGAACTAGTTTCAACTTGTGTCTGCAGTTAGATGAGTTCTATCATTGCCACGATTTGGGTTATGGCTGTCATATAAGGAACTATCATATCATTTCGCTTCTGTGTTGATTCTTTAATCTTCCAAGATCGATGTAGTATTAAGAAGTCAAGACTGCTAAAAATATGTTTTTAAGCAATAATATTTTAACACTGAAATGTCATACTAGGCAATTCTAATGACCTTTATTATCAGTAGCTTTCCGCCCGCGGCTTCGCCCGCGTGGACTACACGACGTTATCCCGAAGGAATGTGTTATTTTTCCGGGATAAAAAGTAGCCTAAGTTACTCCTTATTACATCAGCTACCTGCCAGTGAAAGTCCCGTCAAAATCGGTCCAGCCGTTACAGAGATTAGCCGGAACAAACAGACAGACACACAGACAAAAATTGTAAAACATGTCATTTTGGTATATGTACCGTATATACAGAATGTTTTTGAAGTCATTGGCATGGCATCCATTCGGCCCAATAATGTACTCATATGTAACGGGTTCATTGGGCAGTTTGTAACTTTTAGTTTTATTTGTTTTTGTTTTAAATTGTATATTGTGTTATTGCATTTGCTGTAGCCAAATAAAGAATTCATTCATTCATTCATTCATTCATTCATTCATTCATTCATTCATTCATTCATTCATTCATTCATTTATATATGAAGGTATGTTTTTACGTAAAAAGGGGTGGTGCCCGGCGCCGGCGTCAGCGCGGGCGCAGGGATGCGTGCAAAGCGGGCATGAAGCATGGGTGACATTGTTTGTTTTGGTGAATTCCGTGCGCGAAGTTGAATAAATTCACGTTATAGTAGAGCCCGCGTTTTGACAAGAGGCCAATGAAGTAGTTTAAGGCTTGTATGTTATTTGAATACTAGCGGCCGCCCGCAGCTTCGCCCGCGTGGACTACACGACGTTATCCCGCGGGAATGTGATATTTTCAGGGATAAAAAGTAACCTAAGTTACTCCTTATTATATCAGCTACCTGCCAGTGAAAATCCCGTCAAAATCGGTCCAGCCGTTTCAGAGATTAGCCGGAACAAACAGACAGACAGACAGACAGACAAACATTGTAAAAAATGTTATTTTGGTATATGCACCGTATATATAATCATATGCACGTAGTAAAAAGCGGTTATTTTAATATTACAAACAGACACTTCAATTTTATTTATTTGTAGTATAGATTAATTAATCAATTTTTTTATCAAATTGTTATTTTTAGTTATTTTTATTTGCTATAGTAATTAATTACTGAGTACTTTGTGACGGGACGTCCTCGTCGGCCAGTGGTACACTTGTATTGTAACGATGTCGATTCGTACCAGTCATTATGGATGGTTAAAAACTCCATGGTGGCTGGAAACTCCATCTAGTTCTACATACTGGCCATTAATTTTATCGAATCCTATCCTGTTCTTTCAATTCAAATTCAAAATCTTCGTTTCACGTGTCCTGTTCATCATTTTTGATTTAGTTCTACTAAAATCACCAAGCCGTACAGAGCTCTCGGAGCATTACCAGTTTTTTATACCAGTTTGAGTTGTTTGTTATAGTATTAAATAAGTGAACCCTTGACCCTTGGAAAGGGGTAAGTTTTCATCATCATATCCACTACTACCTACTTTTTGTTATTCATGTATTTTTTTATCTTGTTGTTACAGTTCTTTATTACTACCTTTACAATAAAAAGTCAAGTCCCTATAAACATCATCTTTTTATTTATAATATCTATCTAATTAAATACTGGACGGCGACTTCCGAAGTTCCGGCTAGTGTACCGCTGGCCGACGAGGACGTTCCGTCACAACTTTACACGATTTTTCAGGGTTTAGAAAAAAAAGTGTTACATCTTGGATTTGCCTCATATTTGGAGAAAAGACTCTTTAACATGAGTATGTTCTTATTTTAAAAGGATGCTAACGACTTCAATGTCACCCTGTATAATCATATGCATCTAGTAAAAAGGTTTTTTAATGTTACAAACAGACACTCCAATTTTATTTATTTGTATAGATGTTTTGGTACTAGATCTACTAAATATGACCAACCGTTCCGCCCACGGCTTCGCCCGCGTGGACTACACGACGTAATCCCGCGGGAATGTGCTATTTTTCCGGGATAAAAAATATGCCTATGTCACTCTCCAGCTCCCAAACTATCCCCATACCAAAAATCACGTCGATCCGTTGCCCCGTTTTGACGTGAAAGACGAACAAACAAACACACTTTCACATTTTATAATATTAGTATGGATACCAGAAGATTCTGGAACTAAGCTTACGAGGAATACATTTTTGAAAATAACTTTTTCACTTCTCATGCTCGTAAAGTTCGTGTTTATGTTGGGTATAGGCTGCATAAAATCGCTTTTTATGCTCTAGTGCATAAAGTAAAATCTTCGTCTAAGTCTCAGACTTTAAGACAAAGATCGTCAGGTAAACAGCCACACACGCAATTAAACTTCTTTATTATTTTTAAATAAATAATTTTTATTATTTCATTCTGTTTCTTCAATTTTGTACATTAATCCATGTTAAATTACTAAATTAATAAAACTAGGCAAAATTAATGAGTTTTCTAAGAAATAAGTATTTCAAGAGCATTATGGACTACGATAAATGCTAAAGTCACTGTGCGACCAATGCCACGTATAAAAAAAAGAAAAAGAAAGTTTTCCCGCCAATATGGCGAAGTCTTTATTTTTTCTTTTTTGCAATATTGGTATTTATTTTCCTCACACTCTAAGTGAAAAGCAGAGTGTATAACTTGTACATAAAACCCATTTTACCCTCGAATTGACTATCCACCCTCGCCTACGGCTCGGATGGATATATACATCTCGGGTAAAATAGTACGTTTTATGCACTTGTTGTACAATCTACTATTTGTTCTGTCATTGCTGTGGTTTTTCAGAGATACGGAAAACTATAGGCACGTCGTCATAATATCGTCTCAAATATCTCAACTTCTATACTAACTAACTAGCGGCCGCCCGCGGTTTCACCCGCGTGGTACCCGTTCCCGTGGGAATATCGGGATAAAATATAGCCTTTGTCACTCAGGAAGACTGTAGCTTTCTAACGGTGAAAGAACTCATCCTAAGTGTTAAAGGCTATATTTTATCTCGATACTCCCAAGGAAATGGAAACCACACGGGAAAAACTACATGAAGCCCCCTTGTCTATCAGTCAAGTTACATTGTCTTTTTCGGTTAAGGCGCTACTCGGAAAAAGTATGGACTTTTTGATATAAACTATAGGATGGTAAGAGTTGTTACAAATCTGATAATAAGATTATGTATTTCTTTATACCTTTATCTAGAATCGTATAGTTTCAGAAACACGATTTTATGATTTTGGCTCGACAATTTTTATTTTCGAAAAGACCTCTAAAAATACGGAATTTCAAGATTATTCTTAAATGGGGTTACATATACTATTGGAAATTGGTTAAATTAGTGGACACCAATAATATTTAGGATCGTATAGAAGCATTTTTTAAAATCGCTATACCTTTTTAAAACGAAGTGATTTTGTGTTTTTTTTGCGTAATCTGCAAAATCGGTCTCGCTCTCGCGCGCGTCGTTTTCTCATCGCTATCTCGCTTCAGCATATTTTTTCCGAGTATCGCCTTAAGTATAAGCTGAGTCTTCTTGATTTTATAATTAAATGAGGACGTCATTAGATCCTAATGCCCGAATACTCGAACGCTACTTAACTTTGGGAGCGTCTCACGCATGGCCCTGTCGCTTTAAATGTCAAACGTATGAAAGAGATGCCATGATGTTTGAGACGCTCCCAAATTTGATTTGCGTTCGAGAATTCGGGCGTCATTCTATCAAAACTTTGAAGGACATTAGTCTAATTAGGCTATTAGTTTACTATCACATTTTTCCTATACTGACATTAGTCAAGCTCGAAACTGTTGTAATTGTTTGTATTTTTTTTATTCAATTATTGATTGATGTCTGTTTGGTTACCTAATTATAAATAAATAATAATAAATAAAAAAATACATCATAAAAAACTGATCTAGTACTAAAATAAAATCAGAAAATCGTATTGCTAGCCAATTTCTAGTGTACCTACGAGGTACGAGTGCTTTCTATAATACATTACCAAGACTCCATATTTGATTTGCTAGCCCCGCAGACTGGCCATGAATTATTTACGTAACTTCCTTTTATTTCTCGTACGAATTTCAGGCCATTCAGCGCGAAACAGCGGCTCTCTCCTTTTTGTTAATATTCATTTCTGTTATGGATATTGCTTGGGAACAAAGGAGATGGTCCCTTCGACGTTCTTGAATTTTGAATGGAAGCGATGTATTAAATCCCGCCTTATTATGTAAGTATTTAATGATAAATGAATTGGTATTGTGTTTTATTTTTCACTGTACTGCGAAAATTTTTCGACAATCCTTATAATTTATGCAGCAATAATAGAATCATAGTAAATGTGATATTATGATATAATGTCATAATTTAATATTCAATATCACGGTAAGATTGACGACAATTGAATGATGACCTACGTAGCCGAGTGGTGTTCGCACCGGTTTCAAGGTGCCGCTATCTCTAGAGGTCCCGGGTTCGATCCCCGATCGGGTAAATGTTGAAAACGAACTTTTCAATATTTCCTCGGGTGTGGGTGTATGTGGTACATAATACCCCGTCGTTGTTTCCAATTTCTAGAATGACGTATAGTAAAAGAAAATAGGTACTTATCCTCTCAACAATCAAACAATGTTCATTGGAATAGATAAGTCTACACGTGCATAACACAAAGGTTCTCAAAATAATATAGTTATGTACGTTTCACAAGATCAAAGAAGCGTCCGAAAAGGAATGAATGTTCCGAAGTCAATGATTTATTTCAAACCATTGAACTAGTGTAACATGATGAATATGAAATGTTTTAAGTAACTTTTGTAGATTAATATACTAGTGAGTGCCCGCGAAATCTTCGGCGAGGGATGAGGGTCATAGCTTTTTAATGAAAATTTCCTATAATGCTAGTATTTTTGATGACCTTCGTGGCTGAGTGGTGTATGCACCGGTTTTCAAAGTGCCGCTATCTCTGGAGGTCCCGGGTTTGATTCCCGGTGTGGTAAATATTGAACAAAATTGGAAATCCAAAAGTGCATGCATCATAACGCTTTTTCAAAAAATACCAGTGCTATACAGGGTCCCAAATTTCAATCAAATCCGTTCAGCCGTTTAGGCGTGATTGAGAAAAAAATATACAAACATCTAAATTTTCACACTTATAATCTATACTAATATTATGAAGAGGAAAGATTTGATTGTTTGTTTGTTTGTTTGTTTGCATCGAATAGGCTCCGAAACTACTGGACCGATTTTGAAAACTCTTGGACCATTAGAAAGCTATACATATTCTTCCCGAGTGATATAGGCTATATTTTATCCCGATACTCCCACGGGAACGGGTACCACGCGGGTAAAACCTCGTGGATCCTAAGTCATCCATAAGGAAGGCCTGTGTCCTAGCAGTGGCTACATTATCTGACTGATGATGATAATAGAGCTACGAAAAAATCTGCGAGTATATATTAGTAGGATAATTAAACGACACTGAATTAGTTAGTAATTTCCAATAGGAAACAATCCCGTGACGTGATGATTAAAAAAATGGTTGGTACCTATACACGACTAAATTGTTTTTTTTATTATTATTTTTTATCCACAACGGGGTAGCACTTAGCCTTCATCACACCTGATGTTAAGTGGTGATAAGGCTGAAGGTGGAAGCGCACTACTCCCGGAATCATCAATCACTGAGTGAGGAACTGGCTATCTTATCTCTAACTGCCGGAACACAATAATGCTGAAAACATCATTGTTATGGCGTCAGACTTAGATAAGATGGTGGTAGCTAGCCAGACGGACTAAGAACTAGTCCTACCACCAACAAACCGAATACAATATGTACCCCCACTGGGGATCGAACCCGGGACCTCTTGATCTGAAATCGGTGTTGTGAACCACTAGACCGCAGAGGCGGTTTTCATACGCGAAGTTTTCATTTATCACCACTTATTTTTCAAACTAATCACTGTAATCAAACGTATTATTGCATTGGACAAATCCATATTTTGAGTCACAAACACATCATCGAAAAAATCTAATCCCAAAAGATTATTAAAAAAAAAAACAACTCGTCCACGGCAGGTGGTCCGCCAATCCCCGACAATCTCTCAAATACCCCCCAAATCCCGCTGGAGTCGACTGATCCCTCTCGAATAACCAATCACTGCCCATATTTACCTACGCACTGGTCAAATCCATTTAATTTCACGCACCTTTCAGTATGTTTGTTTTGACAGGCGAATGGCAAAAATCGGACATTTTTTGTTATCTAGTGAAGATAATATCGTGTGTACCAGCAATACTGTGCATCGGTGAATATTTATTACAAGCTTTTATTTAACTTGCAGTGTATGTATGTATGCATGTCCGTTCGTCAAATCTTGCGAGCTAAATTTGACCCACTTTCCAATGTCCGATTGAGCTGAAATTTGGAATTTACCTTTAGTTCCGATGACAATGCAATTAAATTACAAGCTTTTATTTAACTTGCAGTGTATGTATGTATGCATGTCCGTTCGTCAAATCTTGCGAGCTAAATTTGACCCACTTTCCAATGTCCGATTGAGCTGAAATTTGGAATTTACCTTTAGTTCCGATGACAATGCAATTAAATATATAATCAGTATAGTTATCAATTCAGAATTCTTGCAAATTTTCAAGTACTATATTCTTGTTTTGTTGTGATGGTTACTTGACACGTGCTTGACCAAAGCCATCTTCTATCTCACTCGTTGCACTTGTAACAAGCCATGCTCCTTGGAAAAGCGGCAACGTTGCAGTCGATTACGTCAACGTGTTCTGTTCCGGTGGCCAAAACTGGAACTAACGTGTTTTGTTCATAATGTTATTTTACTGTCAAGTAGCACTGTCCAACCAGCGCTGCTGTCACCGGAACAGAAAAGATTGTTGATCTATACACTTTACTCTTTGTTCTATATAAACAAACAATCGTGTAGTGTTGCCAGGTTAGGCGATAACTCTCAAATTATGTGGAAGTCAAAATCAACGAACACTCAAAAAACAGTATAGAGGTAAATGCTTGGAACACAATCTTTGACTTTGTAACTTTGTTTGGGCTAAATATATACAGTATTTTAAAAAACTTTTAGCCCAAACAAAGTTCCAAAGTCAAAAATTGTGTTCCAAACATTTCCCTCTATATCTCTTCGTTGACTAGGCTTAACTTGATATAATATATTAAAAAAAAATAACTTTCGCCGTAATTCAATTCACATCTTAGATTTCTGCGCGAACTGTTCATTTAAATAAAACACTTTCTCGGATTTTGCACGCATTTATTTAACAACTTGTTTAAATTTGCTTGTTACAAAATAAAAAGAAAAATTATTATTTTTGCACATTTTGGATATTTTTTTTATCTGGATGTGGCAAGTCGGAATACTCTTTGGTCATGTCAAGAAACGTTGCTGTTTGATTTTCTTGATTGCTGTTTGGGTGTTTTAATACAATATCTATTGTATAATTAGTGCATATAAATACGTGATCATTGTTGGAAATTACTTATGAAACCTTGGATCTCGAAAGATTTGGATTCCCGAAGGAGGAACACTGCGTCAGCGATGGATTCGTGCGATACCTCGAGCCGACTGGGAGCTTACAACATCGTGACTGTGATATAGTTAAAATAAAACAACCCTTAGTTATGTACGCGTATTATTTGATTTTAAGGCGCTATAATCAGGAATTCATCTCATCTCATGCATACAAGAAATTAGGATTACATTTTACTCCCTAAGGACTAAAGTGGTTATTTAGTCCCGCTTTGTAGGGCTATATTTGCGTAATTTTAGAGCATGAGAATTGAAAATTATTATTATTTCTATTAAAACATTAATTTAAAGTCCCTATACTTAGGCTTTTTCTCAATTACTTACTTAAAAAATTTACATTTAATTAAAAGTTTCCCTGTCAGTTACAGGCCACTCGAAATGGTTTTGAAGAATTTTTCGTCATTCTTTTGTGACAGGTACCTACCGTTAAATTTTTTTCAAATCCAAGACCTTTTTTTTGTTTATAGGTCTTTTTCTTTACAAGCCCGTTGCATTGGCAAATCCAGGTGATTTCTGTGGGTATTTGATAAGAAAAAGTGATGTGATACAAGGCCTTGTCCAGTGATGTGATACAAAGCCTTCGCCAAGGCCAGATTTGGTGTAGCTTTTTTGATTTTTTGATTTGATTTGATTTTGATTTGGTACGAACGTGTGTAGCACGGATTACCTATATTTGCTTTACAGCAAAGTTCGTCCGCACCAAATCGGCGGTTAGGTCTGGTCTGGACGTGTGTAGCGGCTATAAGAACTAACGAACGAACTTTAAAAAGAAGCAAAAAACGCGAAGTTGCTTTAATCAGACCCTACTAGGTGTCACTTCACTACATAGTATATCACTACATAGTATAAAACAAAGTCGCTTTCTCTGTCCCTATGTCCCTTTGTATGCTTAAATCTTTGAAACTACGCAACGGATTTTGATGCGTTTTTTTTAATAGATAGAGTGATTCAAGAGGAAGGTTTATATGTACTTTTTATCCCGATATTCCCACGGGAACGGGAACCACGCGGGTGAAACCGCGGGCGGCCGCTAGTTGCACATAAATAGTTCACTAAAGTCAACGACAGATGGCTCCAAGTTAATACAACCATAGTCTACCTACAGAATAGAAATATCCTTCTTTTCTTTATGTAAGTACTATGTTTATCAACTTTGATAGAAACTTAAATGTGTCTTGTTCTTTAGTATTTATTTTTTAAATACTTACTAAAATTTACAACTGAAAATCAGCGTTTGCTTGCGTTGCAAGACAAGTAATATGACGCTGAGCTGCGACCATTGAGTAGGTACTGTTGCGGCACGGCACACACACATTTTTATTTGGAACTTTTTGTCTTATTGAGTCTAATTTGTGTTTTCTATTCTTGTTCGTAATACAGTGCTACCTTCTCTTATACCTATGTGAATATGCCTTGTATTTAATGAATACTTATATGTGTGTCTATAGTAAGAATCTACAATCTCTATTTGGTGGTAAAATATATATAAGGTCCTTCCTAAATAGTGCACATAATTTTAAGGGGTCAATGTACTCACGCATACAAAGAGTTATAACTATGGTACCAACATTGGAAACGCGAAAAAAAAAATCAGCTGTTCCATAGAAAACTTTAAATCGAATAGATCAAAATGTATAGAACAGCTGATTTTTTTCTGAAAAACTGAAACATGTCCAATAACTAAAAATACAAAAATAAATTATATTTAAAAAAACCTTTTATTTAAAATCAAGCTTTTATTCAAATGTCCTAAAAATAATAAAATAAACTGTGTATCAAGTCAAATCCAACAAACTTGTTACATTAAACAATTTATATGTTTTAAAAGCTTGTCGCGAGATTTTATTGTTACTGGGCTTGCACTAAACACAAATGCTTTAACTTATATTTGACATATGAAATTAAAGCGACAAGCTTTTAAAACATATAAATTGTTTAATGTAATAAGTTTGTTGGATTTGACTTGATACACAGTTTATTTTATTATTTTTAGGACATTTGAATAAAAGCTTGATTTTAAATAAAAGGTTTTTTTAAATATAATTTTTTCCAATTCGCTCGCTCGCTCCATTGTAGATCCTGTCTTAGCCCATGGGCTTGATTGGGACCCAGAGCAAATAGCCAAATACCCATGCAAAGTAAAAAAAAACCAATTTACTTTGAGCCAGCGCGCACTTTGTTATATTTAAAAGTCACCAATATTAGGCTCCTCCAGAATATCAGCGTTGCAACAGTATACTTTTTTTTTTACTGTTGCAATACTATGCTGAGGTGGGGGCCTAGTTGGCTGTACACCTGGTTTTGTTTTTTATTTTTTTACTTTTAATATTACTTTAATTGTGTTATAGCCAATAAATGTTTCTCTTTCTTTCTTTCTTTCACTTGTGACTTTTGGGATTCAGTATGGAGTTCGGTCGATTTTTAATCGTCAAATACGCGCACTGCCTTATAAATCCATACTGTATCCCAAAACGATCAAACTATCGCCCGTTTAAAAATCACAAGTGCGCGCTGGCTCTAAATAAAATAGTAAGTACTGTTTAAACGCAATCCTACTTCCTACTATAATATTATAAATGTGAAAGTTTAGATGTTTGGTTGGATGTTTGTATGTTTGTTACTCAATCACGCCAAAATGGCTGAACGGATTTGGAGACACAGATACTTTATAGCCTGGAGAGAAACATAGGCTACTTTTTGTCCCGAAAAAATATCACATTCCCGCGGGATAACGTCATGTAGTCCACGCGGGCGAAGCCGCGGGTGGAAAGCTAGTTTTTCATAAAGAAAGCGATTCTGCTAGACATTGTGTTACGCAATCAAGGGGTAGACACAGGGTTCACTACCGTTCGGTTAGGTGCGTTCATAATCGGAATGAGACAGCAGAGCAGATTGCTAAATAATAATGATTACGCCGTTTCTGTTAAAATTTTCACGGTCTATCGGGGACTTAAATGGATCCGTGCTTTTGTTCCGGAGGCCGCCCATCGCCCTAAACTTCCCAAGTCTTTTAGCGAAAGGTCAAGTGGCATTAAAAGCTCAAGCAAAGTTTTCGTTAATTAGGTGTACAAGGGAATAAATATATTTTTGGCAAGATATTGTCGTTCGTACCTTTGAAGTTTCCGTAAAAGGTGAACCGATTATTACGCTAATGAGGCAGCCGATCATTTAAACTTGTATCAAAGCTATTTAATTATTTACGTTTCATGGGCTCATTAACTTGATTAGTATGGTTTGAAATACCCTTTAATGAACAGGAGATTTTCAAAGTTTATTTTTCATTACATTTTTCAAAATAAAGTAACGGGTAAAAAGTGGTGGAGTATCGTGTTTCATGACGTTCGTTGCTTTTACTGAGGCTTCGGGCTTAATTCTTTCCTTTTTTTCATTTCCTATCATTATATTTTATTTTTTGATTGCGTAAAGCAGTCTTTTTAACCGACTTCTAAATCAAAAAGGAGGAGGTTCTCTATTCGTCTGTATGAATGTTTTTTTTTTTTTTTTTGTGTATGTCCACCGATTACTCGAAGACGGCTGAACCGATTGAAATGGTTCAAACGTTATTACATCAGGTTGGTTTCCAAGTTGGTCCCATTTTTTGAAATTTTGAAATCGGTTCAGTAGTTTTCAGGAAATCTTGAAAATACTGTCGTTTTCGTTACCACTTTAAGTGAATTCAATACGTATCTTTAGGCATAACTCCTTTGTTTATAAACCGATTTAGATGATTCTTGTTTTGTTAAAAAGGGGATACCTCAAGGTATTTTAACCGACTTCGAAAAAGGAGGTTTTCAGTTTGATCACATACCTATTTACCAGAAAACACGTAAATTGCCTGCACGATGCACTAAAAAGAGTGAAATAAAAATTATTTTTATATAAAAATAAAACCGCCTTCAAAAAAACCACATCAAAAAAGTAAGAAATAATTCCTCACCAAATAAATAACGTAAGTACTTTGAAGTCGGGTTTTAACAAAAACAACAAAAATTGTACATGTTTCACGCCCGACTTCAAAGTACTTACGTTATTTATTTGGTGAGGAATTATTTCTTACTTTTTTGATGTGGTTTTTTTGAAGGCGGTTTTATTTTTTTATAAAAATAATTTTTAATAACTAATAAATAAATAAAAATTCACAAAATGAACTTTCAAAAACTTAGGATAAACAGTTTCCCCCTTATTACAAAACGTGGACTAAAGTTAGACCTTGTTTAAAATTCATGCTAATTCTGTCTTTCATTTGGAAAATGAAAGTGACAGCACCAGTTTAGTACCAGTTTTAAACCAGGACTATTTTAGTCCACGTTTTGTAGTAGGGTGGTTTAAGTTTAATTATGTATGTTTGGATCTCAGAAGGGAAATCTGATAATGGCCTTACTTTTGTTACTTCCTTAATTAGGTACTCTGATGTAATGCGCTGTTGATTTTATCAATAAATAAATATATAATTTTTGAGATAGCTAGGGGTGCTTATACTTTTTTTAAGAATTTTAATAAATTAATTAAAAACTCGATAAAATTTTTTGAATATTATATTACTAGCTGACCCGACAACGTTGTTTTGCCATATTAATTATACCCGACCGGACACCGAACCCGGTAAACTTCGTATCACCAACATCACAAAAAGTAGTCTATGTTCCTCTCCAGGCTACAAAGTATTTGTGTCCCAAATTTCAGCCAAATCCGTTCCGCCGTTTTGGCGTGATTGAGTAACAAACACCCAAACATCTAAACTTTCACACTACTTCAAGGATACGCTAATGCACTTTTGTCAATAAAAACCGGGTGCTGCGATTACGTATGGTATTAACGCGGTGTTACATTACACAACACTCCTTGATAATACAAAAAGGCCATCACTCAAAAATTCAACGAAGCCAAAAGATTTTAAAATAAAGGAAGCGAGCATAAAAATCCTTGAAAGCTTCTCGACATCAAACCTTCGTTGAAAAGCTAAGAGCTTTAATCTCACAACAATCGCATCGAGTCTTGTACGCTTTCCAAAAAAGTATATTTCTTGTGTCGGAGAAGGGAACAAAGGCGAGTCATTTACAACTAGTGACAAGTCAGTTATAACGCTTAAGGCTGTGACAGACCAGCGACAAAAGGTCGCAAACGTTTGCGACCTTTTTGCGATTTTAAATAAGTATTGGATACAATTACCACCATAACCGTTTCTGTGGTCTTGTATTTCACACCACCCGTTACAGACCCAGTAGTCCCGGGTTTCGATTGGGTTCGATTCCCATGTGGGGGTACATATTGTATTCGGTTTGGTTGGTGGTTGGACTTGTTCTTAGTCCGCCTGGCTAGTTACCACCATCTTATCTAAGTCTGACGCCATAACAATGATGTTTTCAGCATTATTGTGTTCAAGCGGTTAGAGATTAGAAAGCCAGTTCCTCAGTGATTGAGGATTCCGTGAGTAGTGCGCTTCCACCTTCAGCTTCATCAGCTGTGATGTATGCTAAGTGCTACCCCGTTGTGTAGGTATTTACACATTTTGGGGCGAAACACGTGTAGAGTAGTCTAATCGGTGAAGGTGCAAGGTGTATTGCTGTCTTGCTAAATGCAGGTATTGTGCACTGGTATTTTCGTGGTGTGCATGTGCAATTTTTTGCGGTGCATCTTGCATATTGTGTTTTTTTGCGGAAGTAAGCTACATATACTTATTTCGTTTTTCACAATGATAGAGTTATATTACTAGGTTTGTTAAATGAAATAATTTGGAGTGTAGTCCTGTAGAACACGTTCGTGATATTTTTTCACACCACAGAACTCTTGTAGCTTTCGTATAACTATCTTACGGTACATAATTATATCCCTTGAGATATAGCTATATTACGGCTATAACTATCTTACTGCGACATATACATTATATGTAGCTGTTCCACCAGTGTTAACAAAGGGCTACATTTGTCCCCAGAAATTAGACTCTGGTTTGTTCTAGCCTAAACTTTGTGACTGCAAGCTTTATTTTTTGTTTTAAAGTGATGAATATCGCTGTTCATTACAAAAGGCGGTGACTGTCGCTGAGCACTGCCGCGAACTGTCGCATTGTCGCTCGTCTGTAAGAGCCCTTGGAAGAAAGAGGGTATAATAAGTAGGAACCATTTTTGTTGAAACGTTATTTTTGTGATTCAAGCTCAAAGTTCAAAGGAAAAATAACAAGTGAATGTCTAGTACATGCGTTTACGGCCCGTTTTATTTGGAGTAATCATTCATTTAATATTTGGAGGTACCTGTTTATTTTGCAATCATTATTATCAAATTTAATTAAAAAATAATAATAAAATATACATTAATAATTCAATTCAATTTCTTCAATTTCCTAATAATTCATTCTTAATTCATTCATTAGAAAATGAAGTATTAGAAAAATTCGACCCGTCTCACAACTCGAGGGACTCAAGCCTAAGACCTTTCACTGTCCGGGAGAATACTCTAACTACTGAGCTACGGAGTTTATTTCATTAATTGCATTGTCAATGCCAAAAAGTAAATTAATATAGTTTATTTATAACATATTTGTTCCTATTAATATTATATATCATTATACATATATATAAAAAAATGTGAATTATTGTGGTCTTAAAATCTTTATTTTCTTGGGCAGTTATTTGGTTAGAAACCAATCTAATGTAATTTCTTTTAAATATACGCATTATATATCAAAAAAAAATCAGATGTAGATTTGTTTTTAAATTAACCAAATTATTGAGCACAAAAAAAGCATTTGAAAGCCGCTTACGAAACAGACGCTAATTGGCTCCTTGGGCCTAATACGACCCGTCCCGTTTGGACCTATTCAGCCGCCGTGATTAAATTCGTTTCAATTCGAGTGCCGTCGAAACGTCAAACGATTAATTTGTGCAGTATTTCTCTGGTATTACGCGAATTGATTTGTTAATAAGTTTCATATTTTTGGGAACCAAATAACCTGTATAGCAACAGCTAAGAAGAGGTCTCTCGCAGGGATATTTAAAATAATTGGTTCTACATTGCCCGCGTATAGCAAGCGATCCACAATACGTAGCAATCATTGTCTTTAGGTCAATTCTTACTGAAAGAGCAGCGGCCGGCAGCGGCTTTTGAGGTAGAATATTACCAACCATTTCTAATCTTATCTTTGTGAGATGAAGAGAAAGTCATTTACAGGCAAAGCAATCATGCGCTAAGTAGTGACCAGGGTGCCTACCATCAACTTTAAGACAGCGATTCAAAAATAGCGCGATGCAGAATAGGTTCCTAAAATGAATTGTTTTCTTTCGTACTCTGACCTTCTAAAAACTGGATCGCAAATGAATTGCTAAATGTTAATGACCGAACGATTTGTGTCCTTTTTCTTCTACCCGTCTCTTTCAGTCGATTCTGTTATGCCCGGAGAGTGAGAAGGACGGGTATAACCTGCAGGTGACATGTTAAATCGACCGGGTTATAAGTCAAATAAGAGGTCCTGACAGCTAAGCGGCTGTGAAATGTCATTGATCGATCACTGAATCGCTGTCATTGATATTAAGCTGTCGTGGTACGAATAAGCGAAGCAGATCAGTTTAGGTCCTAAACAAAACCGCAATAAGAGTTGATGGTAAGCACCCAGCGGGGCTAGCATGAGTAGGATGACGGCAACGACATACTCTGTCGCGCTTCTTGCAATCAATCAGCATGTCGGCTTAAGTAACCCGCGCTATCTACGAGCGATCAGGGTGCCTACCATCAACTCTTATTGCGGTTTTGTTTAGGACCTAAACTGATCTGCTTCGCTTATTCGTACCACGACAGCTTAGTAACAGTGACAACGATTCAGTGATCATTCAATGACATTTCACAGCCGCTAAGCTGTCAAGAACTCTTATTTGACTTATGACTCGGCCAAGCTAACATGACACTTGCAGGTTATACCCGTCCCTCTCACTCTCCGGGCATGACAGATTCGAGTGAAAGAGACGGGTAGAAGAAATAAGGACACAAATCGTTCGGTCATTCACATTTAGCAATTCATTTGCGATCCAGTTTTTAGAAGGTCATAGTACGAAAGAAAGCAATTCATTTTAGGAACCTATTCTGCATCGCGCTATTTTTGAATCGCTGTCTTAAAGTTGATGGTAGGCACCCAAATTGGTCGAAAGTGCCCGCGACTCTTTCTCCCTCGAGTCGCGCCAAGTTGTGCTACCACAAAAGCAACCAGTCAAAAGAGACAACGCGCACCTCTTCCAGCCCCTGTGCGTTTCTGCTCCTCTAAGGAGCTACACAACTAAAGCGAGATAGTAATGAGAAAACGACGCGCGCGAGTGCGAGACCGATTTTCAGATTAGGCAAAATAAGCACGAAATCACTTCGTAATAAAACGATTAAAAAAATGAGTTATACGATTCTAAATATTATTGGTGCCCACTAATTAAACCAATTTTCAATAGTATATGTAACAAAAAGCTCACTGATATTGTAACCCCATTTGTAAATCATATTGAATTTTCGTTTTTTTCAGGGGTCTTTTCGAAACGAAAATGTGTCGAGGCAGAATCATAAAATCGTATTTCTGAATCTTTACGAATCTAGATAAAGGTATGAAGAAATATACCTATTATCTTATTACTTACCAGTTTTGTAACAACTCTTAACCGTTCTATAGATTTATATCAAAACTAGCGGCCGCCCGCGGTTTCACCCGCGTGGTTCCCGTTCCCGTGGGAATATCGGGATAAAAAGTACATATAAACCTTCCTCTTGAATCACTCTATCTATTAAAAAAAACGCATCAAAATCCGTTGCGTAGTTTCAAAGATTTAAGCATACAAAGGGACATAGGGACAGAGAAAGCGACTTTGTTTTATACTATGTAGTGAAGTCCATACTTTTTCCGAGTCTCGTATTAAGAATAAGTTTTTAGTAAAAAATTCATTTTTATGACAAGCTTTTTTGCTGACTGTACTTTCATATTGTATTGTCATCTAAACCAAACCTGTATACAAAATTTCAACTCCATCGGACACTGGGAAGTGGGTCAAATTAAGCTTGCAAGATTTGTTCCCCACTAACTATCTAACATGGCAAGTTAATGAAAAGCTTGTAAAAAGACTACCACATTCAGATTTTCATTCTCCCTTCCAGGTTAAACCACGCAATATGCGGCTTCTCCCCGTGGTGGTGGCACGCCGTGAACGTGTCTCTGCACGCGGCGTGCTGCGCGCTGGTCGCCCGCACCGGCGTCGTGGTGGCGCGGCTGCAGCGCCCGTTTGCCGCGCTGGCGGCGCTCATGTTCGCTGTCCATCCTATACATACTGAGGCGGTAAGTTTTTGTGAACATGTCTAAGCAGGCATTCAGAGAACGGAGAAGCTTAGGTGGAACTAAAGCGCACAGGTAGGTTCGAGGGTCCGGCGCCGGTGGGGTAAATGATAACCCGCCTCCCCCTGCTTTCAGCTTTCAGGGGACTTGGGGAACTGGGTGAAATGGGCCCGACCTAGGGAACTGATCACCCGTCCAGCTTCGCTGGCGTCCCCCCTTTAAATAATAATAATAATAAGCAGGCATTCGGAGATTTAGCCTTTTTCGGATAAATGCAGCGACGAAACGTACCACACTGCATATTCAAAGATCTAAATATGTCACTCTCGCACTCGGATGTCATTGATTCGACAACTGTGGAACAAGGCTGATGCCGAATAGTAGAACGCTACTTAACTCTCAAACATATCGCACTGTCGCTTTAAATGATGTCAAAAGTTTAAGAGAGACGCCATGATGTTTAAGACTCTCTCTTATATAGTAGCGTTCGAATATTCGGGCGTAACGTTGGAAGTCCAGATTTTGTGATGCAGCATCGATAGGATCTCTAAAACGCTTGATTTGTAGAGCGATGCATGTTCAGAGCGTATACACGTAGAAACCAGGGTTTCGGAACGGTTTGCAAATATCGCTTAATTAAGTTCTAACTCGCGCCAAGCGGATCTGCATGCGCGGCGTGCTGCACGCTGGTCGCCCGCACCGGCGTCGTGGTGGCGCGGCTGCAGCGCCCGTTCGCCGCGCTGGCGGCGCTTATGTTCGCCGTCCACCCTATACATACAGAAGCGGTGAGTAGTGAACATGTCTGAACAGATATGCTACTTTAAGCATTGGCATTTGGAGATATAGCCTTTTCTCAGAGGATAGATGCTCCACACACTGCATATTCAAAGATCTAAATATGTCACTCTCGCACTCGGATGTCATTGATTCGGCAAATGTGGAACAAGGCTGGCGCCCGAATAGTAGAACGCTACTTAACTCTCAAACATATCAAACGTGTAAAAAAGACGCCATGATGTTTAAGACCCTTCCATATTATAGTAGCGTTCGAATATTCGGGCGTAACGTTGGAAGTCCGGATTTTGTGATATAGCATCGATAGGATCTCAAAAACGCTTGATTTGAAGAGCGATGCATGTTCAGATGTGGCTTCGGAAAGATTCGCAATATATTGCTTAATTAAGTTCTTACTCGCGCCAAGCGGTATCCACCTATCCACCGGTCCACCCTATACATACTGAGGCGGTAAGTTTTTGTGAACATGTCTAAGCAGGCATTCAGAGAACGGAGAAGCTTAGGAGGAACTAAAGCGCACAGGTAGGTTCGAGGGTCCGACGCCGGTGGGGTAAATGGTAACCCGCCTCCCCCTGCTTTCAGCTTTCAGGGGACTTGGGGAACTGGGTGAAATGGTCCCGACCTAGGTAACTGATCACCCGTCCAGCTTCGCTGGCGTCCCCCCTTTAAATAATAATAATAATAAGCAGGCATTCGGAGATTTAGCCTTTTTCGGATAAATGCAGCGACGAAACGTACCACACTGCATATTCAAAGATCTAAATAAGACACTCTCACATTCGGATGTCATTGATTCGACAACTGTGGAACAAGCATGACGCCGAATAGTAGACCGCTACTTAACCCTCAAACATATCGCACTGTCGCTTTAAATGTCAAACGTGTAAAAGAGACGCCATGATGTTTAAGACCCTCCCATATTATAGTAGCGGTCGAATATTTGGGCCTAAACTCTTGCGATTCCAATACCATGTCCAAACGTTGGAAGTCCGGATTTTGTGATGGATAGGATCTCTGAAATGCCTGATTTTAATACTGACGTGGAACGCAGAGTCCTCGAAACGCGATGCAGCGTCGATACAGTCACAAAGTCAGTGATACTGATTGTTTTTAGGGCGTAGACACGTAGAAAGTTGGCTACCGGCACCGATCTGCCATAGCTTATTGGAACCGATCAGCGCAGGTAGTCTCTATACTTTGTTCCGCTTTACCACCGCCAATGAGCGCCAAACGTCGCCAACAAATTCCGACCTGCTTATCAGCGCTGTTTCGTCACCAAGTACAGAGACTGCCTGCGCAGATCGGTTCCGTTAAGTGCTAGCAGATTGGCGCCGGTAGCTACTTCCTTATGGCCGATAAAGAGATCATATGACCCGGAAATACTTATTTCGTACGGACTTATAAGTAGATAGACGAAGAACCCGTGGCGCAATAGTCAGTAACGGGATGGGTGATCAAAATTTAAAATCTCGAGCTCCTCCGTGCTTCGAAAGGCACGTTAAGCCGTTGGTCCCGGCTGTGTTTGCAGTCGTTAATACCCACCAATGAGCATTGGGCCCGCGTGGTGGGTGGCCATGGCCCATTCTCCTTATCCATCCATAAGGAAAGCCTGAGTCCCAGCAGTGGGGACTTTTAATGGCTGCTCTAATGATGTTAATACAAGTAGATACTTGATCTATTTTTAATTCCCAAAAGGCATTTTCATAAATAACTCAATAGTAAAGGTAGACATCAGCTTATCTAGTAATTAATACTGAAAGGCAAACGAATTTACAATTAAAGTCCTAAAATTGCTTCCAACGAAAATAAACGTTCGAACTATTTCATGAGGCGAATATAGTTAACTTGGAAATTACAAAGCAAATCTACGGCCGCTAACTTACAATTAACATCGACTTACAAAACATAATTGGCTTTTATTACAGCTTAGCAAACTGTAATTAGAGTAATTACATCGTTTGACGGAACTTCGAATGCCTATGAACCTAAAGAGCAACACTGTTATTTCAACTCTGACTCATTAATGAGTAAAGTTTTTCAAGGGACATTTAAACTACTGCATTGGGTATTTTTTATTATTTTACAGTGACCTTCTTCTTGTTCTTTTTGAAGTGCCGCTTCATCATTCTTGTTGGCCGTCAGCTGCTTGAATTTGGCTTTGTCCATGGCGAGTCTGAACAACTGTTCAACCGTCTTAACGCCGGTCCACTAGCGGATGTTTCGAAGCCATTGACATTTTACAGTGACCATTAGCGATTCGGCTGACATGATGAAGTAGGTATCAAAGTAATAGGATTGATACGTTGATACGAAAAGGACAACAAGAATAAAAACGAATGTTAATAAAATACATGCAAAAACCTCCATCGCAATCCAAAAATTCGCTAATAGAGGTAACATAGCCAGACCAGTAAAGATGAGAGTGCATTTTACCTTCCTCCTTATCTTACTTGACGTACGAGTAAGATGGAGGTAAGCCATTTTCGACGCGGATAAAAAAATAAAACGACGGTTCAACCGTAGAGGACGAATACCCATTTTTTACGCGTTACGCAAACGCGGACTCGGCCGCGCAGTATTACCAGAATGTTCCCACGAAATTGAAAGTTACCTTGAAGCTTCGCTCAGTTCCTAACCGGCATTTTCCTGGTCACGTAGCCTTCCTTATGAGTGTCCTGATTTTAGGATGCGTGACGAAATGTAACGAAAAACTCGAGGTTCTGAAAGTACCTTATCATTTTTGGGACAAGCTTGGTATTTTTTGAATGAACCTTCTAGATATAAACTTAAATATATGACACTGCAAATAGGTGGCTACCATTCAACAGTAAACAGTGAGCAAATGCTGAGATAAATAAGATTAGAAACGACCAATGTATCACAAAAGTATAAGTATAGGTAATGTGAACAAGCATGTAGTTCCGTTCCTAGATGAACATTTGTCTCTGGTGGGAATAAAACACACGATCGACATAGAGTTGACAGCATAAATACCCTGCGCCGCCTATCAGGGTGCCCACCATCAACTCTTATTGCGGTTTTTTTAGGACCTAAACTGAACTGCTTCGCTTATTCGTACCACGACAGCTTAATTGCGATCGAGATTCTATTGCATCAATGACAAGCGATTCAGCGACATGTTACAGCCACTTACGCCCGAATTCTCGAACGCAAATCATCTTTGGGAGCGTCTCAAACATCATGGCATCTCTTTCATACGTTTGACATTTAAAGTGACAGGGCGATGTTTGAGACGCTCCCAAAGATAAGTAGCGTACGAGTATTCGGGCATTAGCTGTCATGAACTCTTATTTTAATTCTAACTCGGTCGATCTAACATGACACCTGCAGGTTATACTCGTCCATCTCACTCTTCGGGATTGACAGAATCGAGTGAAAGAGAGAGATGAGAGTAGAAGAAATAAGGACACAAATCGTTCCATCATTGACATTCAGCAATTCATTTGCGATTCAGTTTTTAGAAGGTCACAGTACGAAATAAAGCAATTCATTTTAGGAACCTAATCTGAAACGCACCAGTTTTGAATCGCTTTCTCAAAGTTGATGGTAGGCACTTGACTCAGCTCTCACTAAATCACCAAAGAATGAACTAGTTCATTCTCTTAATTTAGTAACACTAACCAACAACTCCTGCAACTCTAGCACGTAATTACAAAACAGCAAAGTAACTATATAAAACAAAAAACAATTAATTTTAACGTGACATTTTATTTACAACGTTGGCATGAGAGCTTGCAAGCGACGAGAATCAGACTTGCATTCGGTATCTATTCTCTTGGGCGGACTGGCTGCCTTCCAACTTGGGAGCAAATGGCCCAAAGCGCGTAATTGCGGAGCTCTCCCGTAAATAACCTGATAGCACGTATTATATTTACCATTTTAAAACGGCGTTTAATGATAATGGAGATGCCATGGTCCTTCGCGCCGGACAAATGAGTAATAAAAAACCAATATCCAGCGACGTTAAACTTCGAACCTTGTAGCTTATACAAATAAGGTACAGAACTTGAATCGAGACCTCGTGATGCTCGTCCTCAACTAAAATTGACAAGCTTTAAAAACTCTGGTGTCTCTTTGGGATTTTGGTATGTAAATTCGTACTTCGTGTTTTACTATAGGTAGTAGGCATATTTATTCATAACTAGCGGATCCTCGCGGTTTTACCCGTGTGGTACCCGTTCCTGTGGGAATATCGGGATAAAATATAGCCTATGTCACTCGGAAAGAATGTACCTTTCTAATGTTCAAAGAATTGTCGAGATCGGTCCAGTAGTTTCAGAGCCTATTCGTTGCAAAGAAACAAACAATCAAATCTTTCCTCTTTTTAACCGACTTCAAAAAAAGGCGGAGGTTCTCAGTTCGGTTGAATTTTTTTTTTTTTTTTTTTTTAATGTTTGTTACCTCATAACTTTGTCAATTATAAACCGATTTTAGAAATTCTTTTTTGGTTTGAAAGCATATAGTTACAAATTGGTCCCATTGTTATACGGTTAGGATCTGATGATGGCATCCTGGAGAAATCAAGGGAACTCTTCAAATATTATAGGCACACCTATAGCGATTTTGGTATTTTCTTAAGTAACTCGTGCCCTTGCTTTCGGTAAGCACCATTTGGTGAAGAGTAACTGATGATGAAGACCACATATGGCCATCGAAAACATTAATTAAATACTAAATATGTTACGGGCGCAATACGATTCCTTTAAGGTTCATAAGTAATTTTCAAGTATTTGCGACTGGTAGTCATCATCTCACGATGATGAGCTGGTGATGGAAGGTACAACTCCTCAATAGTTAGGAGTTGGAGGATAATTCTTTAAATATCGTTGATACGTAAATATTTGTAGTTGTTACCTTTCAGGTTATTTAGTTAAGCTGATGATGGAAGGTAAAACTCTTTAACGCTTAGGAGTTAAAGTATGTTTTTAAGTACTACAAGCGCAAAAAGAACTTTAGGTTGTATTCTTTCAAGTAATTTAGGTTAGCTGATGGTGGAAGGAAACTGCATAACAGTTAAGAGTTGGAGGGTGGTGCTTGTCTGAGTGTTCTAATTTAGATATGGGCTATAGTCGTTGCACATTAAGCTACCCTTGCTCATTATGCGGTTTCTTATAGTAGATTTCTTACACTAAAAAAGGAAAAATAAACAAAATTTTTCAAAAAAAATTAAACCGCCTTCAAAACAAAACTGCAAACAAAAACTCATTTCCCAAAAACACGTAAAAGTGAAAAATAAATTGAATCATTCAATTCAAAGTACGAAAGTGCGGGACTTTTTCTAATTATAACTTACTGATCTGATTGAAGTCGGTGTCAAGCTAAAAGTAACAAGAACAAATACTGAAAATAGTGAAACAATAATACACAATATCTCATGCGCGGAGTGGTGTAAATTGTAACCTATCAAATACATATTAATACCTATTTGGCTTGACACCGACTTCAATCAGATCAGTAAGTTATAATTAGAAAAAGTCCCGCACTTTCGTACTTTGAATTGAATGATTCAATTTATTTTTCACTTTTACGTGTTTTTGGGAAATGAGTTTTTGTTTGCAGTTTTTTTATTTATTATTAGTATAGACTAGCGGTTCCTCGTGGTTTCACCCGCGTGGTACCCGTTCCCGTGGGAATATCGCGATAAAATATAGCCTATTTCATTTGGGAAGAATGTAGCTTTCTAATGGTCAAAGAATTTTCGAGATCGGTCCAGTCGTTTTGGAGCCTATTCGATGCAAACAAACAATTAAATCTTTCCTCTTTATAATATTAGTATAGATAACATTAGTATAGACTAGCGCTCCGCTCGCGACTTCGTCTGCCCTTAGAGTAGGAATTTCCAAAAATCCTCTCTTATTGGTCCCCTAATCTCCCCAAGGAAAATAAATACATGCCAAATTTCAGCTTCTTGCACCCAGCAGTTTCAGCTGTGCGTTGTCTGTCAGTCAGTCAGTAACGCAAGAATTTTATTTATATAGATGTATTAGAAATCAGAATATTTAACATTACAAAACACTGTATGTAATAGGTGAGTTACAGGTACTTTTACAGGATACATTCCTGAAGGTGTTATGAATCATTCGCATTAATGCAGGAATGACAGACGCAGCGGAAGTATACTACTAAGTCAACATATAAACATAACTCATAATGTACCTAAATAAACACTGTATTGTAATGTAATATCTAACGCAATAACAAGAACGTACTCGTTATGTGTAAGTACAGTCGCCAGCACGTCAGGTTACTACAAACTGTCAAATTTCTTTAAATAAAATTCAACCTTATGTCCAACAGATAGAGTTCAGTTTCAATTAATAAATTTTGACATTTTGTAGTAACCCGTACAGAGTGTTATACAGGTTAATTTTGAAACCACTTTTAAAATTTTTTACTTCGACTCAGAATCGGTAAGTGAAAAACTTTCTCCCAGAAAGATAGGTCGAAATACGACAAAAAATTTTAGACTTCCCATACTAAATCGATCACGTGGTCAGTATGATTTGTATGAAAAGTAAAAAAAAACATATTTCGACCCATGTTTCTAGGAGAAAGTTGTTCACTTACCGATTCTGAGTCGAACTTAAAATTTGGCCAGTGGTTTCAAAACTTTCGGTTTCTAGCTTCTAAAAATTGAATATAAGAAAGTCAAATCAAAATACTTTTATTTTAATGAAATTAATGTGTCTTATGTCAGGGTTTTATTTCAAGATTAATAATGATGGAACTAGGTTTCCCCAAAGCATTAAATAATATTTCAAATAAAAATGAACTACATAAAAAAGCATCCAATCAGCGTGGATGTCGGAACGATGACAATGTTTTGGCAGCTTCTAGCACGCGTTATTTCCTACGAAGGAAATTGGTTGCGTATCTGGCCCTGTGTCGAGTGCCGTTATAGGTTTTTATTATACTGTGTCCCGACGACCGACAGCACGAGAATACTTCTAAATATTTGAACGCTTTTGCGTGATGCCAAGTCGTTATTTTTGAGCATCTCGTATTCTTTATTTGAAACATTTGTTTTTTTTTTCCTGAACGTAATCCATATTTCCATTGGAGTTTATTCCATTATATTTCGTGTTAAAAGCCTAACCAGAAAATAAAAACCTGGCTTGAGGCGCCACTTTCGCATCTTCATTGTTACAAATGTCATTCTATAGAAAAATTTAGTTCGACAGTTTTCCGAAACATGGTTTTTTATTTTTCTGGTCAGGCTTTAAATATTTGAAATAAATATTGTTTCATGTTATCAGAAACATCGTAGAAAGTTGGACTAAGAGAGGCAAACTACAGGCTTAACAGGTTCACAGTCTACAGCCTATATGACGGCAATTTACCCCATATACACATGAGACACGAAGGGTATGGAGCTTGCGGAATTTGTTATGCCAAACAAATTACAATTAAGGCGCTACTCGGAAAAAGTATGGACTTTTTGATATAAAACTATAGGACGGTTAGAGTTGTTACAAATCTGGTAGTAAGATACTTATGTATTTCTTTATGCCTTTATCTAAAATCGTATAGTTTCAGAAACAAGATTTTATGATATTGCCTCGACACTTTTTCTTTTCGAAAATACCTCTAATAAATACGAAAATTCAAAATTATTCTTAAATGGGGTTACATTTACTATTGGAAATAAAATTGGTTTAATTAGTGGACACCAATAATATTTAGGATCGTGTAGAAGCATTTTTAAAAAACGCTATGGAACCTATAGCTATTTTAAATACGAAGTGATTTTGCGTTTTTTTTTTGCCTAATCTGCAAAATTGGTCTCACTCCCGCGCGCGTCGTTTTCTCATTGCTATCTAGCTTCAGCATAATTTTTCCGAGTAGGTATCGCCTTAAGCTATCAAAAAAGTACGGGTAAGTATATGAAGATCGGGTGTTTTTTAAATGAATAACTGCGATGCGATTATGAATGATTTTCCTGAATTTAGGGGTCAAAGCTTATGATTTGGCTAGGACTGTGATCCTGTTAAGTATGCTACTTACTATCGTCAACCAATCTGATTCCGTTTTAAACATTCTGATGTAGGTGTAGGTTTGTACGTTCCTCTCAGATGGTGACGAAAAGGAAGGAGAACCTTTTATACTTTGATGACCTTACAGCCAAATCTCAGACTACAGACGACACAGATAGGTAACCTTTTTGGTGTCTCAGTGAAGGATCGCTTTATTATTATTCTATAACTTCTAAATCTTATTAAACCTTTTTATTAGCCAAGTTACGGCCTCACCGAGGCCATAAACTCCAGGCTCCTGCGGAATTCATGTGATTGAATTCCCGAGGCACTCACACACGCGTTCGGAGCTCGTCGGGCGAATACAAATATATAAACTTGTTTTATTGCGCCAGAAGCTGATATTGCCGCTGATATTGTGCACAGAATGCTTAATAACACTATGTGGGGTCTTGGTCAGTTGAAGTTTTCTTGTCGCAACCGCTATTTTTACAGTATTTTATAAGATTCAGGATGGCCGGCGTTGCTCGAAGTTTATAAGCTTGTCCGTTGAAACTAAATATTTAAAAGCAAATGAAGAACTATTTTAACAAATTTTTACTAACTTTTTTCTTGTATACCTTTAAAAAAATACCTGCATTTAATATTTGGTAACCTTCACACATAGCGCGGAGAACCGATGGCAGTTGGGGTGTAATGGTTCTCGAATGACGACCGCGTACCGGATGACGTTCCGGGGCCAGGGTGCCTACCATCAACTTTATGACAGCGATTCAAAACTAGCGCGATTCAGAATAGGTTCCTAAAATGAATCGCTTTCTTTCGTACTCTGACCTTCTAAAAACTGGATCGCAAATGAATTGCTAAATGTTAATGACCGAACGATTTGTGTCCTTTTTCTTCTACCCGTCTCTTTCACTCGATTCTGTCATGCCCGGAGAGTGAGAGGGACGGGTATAACCTGCAGGTGACATGTTAAATCGACCGGGTTATAAGTCAAATAAGAGTTTCTGACAGCTTAGCGGCTGTGAAATGTCATTGATCGATCACTGAATCGCTGTCATTGATATTAAGCTGTCGTGGTACGAATAAGCGAAGCAGATCAGTTTAGGTTCCTAAACAAAACCGTAATAAGAGTTGATGGTAAGCACCCAGGCCCCCTACAAGGTGGACTGACGTTCTGGTCAACTTCGCGGGAAGCCGCTGGATGCGGGCAGCGCAGGACCGATCGTTGTGAAGATCCTTGGGGGAGGCCTATGCCTAGAAGTAGGCGTCGTTCGGCTGATATGATGATGATGAATCTTCATAGTTAGTCCACAAAATAACGGATCCAAAAAGACAACTCATACTAACTAACTACCTATACGCAAACTGTGCATTTGGTCGTTATGTATGCAAAACTTGCCCTATTCACAGTTCACTACAGTTTTATTGCATTGCCAGATCGTAATTCGAGACCTAATGTGGCCACAACTCGGAACTCCCCCCAATTTAAGTGAACTCGGGACGGTGCAGTAAAAAGTTGAACACGCACTGAACTTTTTACTGCGCACTCTCTAGTGAATTTCGCGGGATATCCAGCCGTAACTGAGAATTCATTTAGTGAAAATTCAACCATTTATACGGCTATTTTTCGAGAAACAAAGTAGGGAGTTGAAATATAGTGCGATTTTTGCAATTAAATATAAATATAGGATGATTTGACTTGCAGTATAATTTTAATGCTGTGAAAATGTTTTTATTATTTTAAATTTTACATAATAACACAAATAGTATATAAAGAATCGTCTCCGTGGTTCAGTATAATCACAGCACTCGGCCGGATAGTGGAAGGTCGATTCAAGGAGACCCGGTTGGAGCATTTTTTTGAATATTATCTAATTTCGATTTTTTTTTTGCTATCTATACTTATATTATAAAGAGGAAAGATTTGATTGTTTGTTTGTTTGCATCGAATAGGCTCCGAAACTACTGGACCGATTTAGAAAATTCTTTGGCCAATAGAAAGTTACATTTTTCCCGAGTGTATAGGCTATATTTTATCTAGATATTCCCACGGGAACGAGTACCACGCGGTTGAAACCGCGAGGATCCATTAGTATTCTTATATTATATTCCTTTCATAGTGAATTCTGCAATACACTGGGAAAAGGTCTGGATGAATGAGAATGTCCACAAGTTTACTATCGCGCACCTTGATTCTATTTATCGTTAGCCCAAAGACATATTGGTGTTTATAAATTAGATCCAGTTCGAAGTGTCCCGCGGCGTAAAGTTAACGTAAATAAACTCCGTACTCTTAACATATTTCGGCACGTGTTTCCGAACACGAAAACCCTTTCAGCTTATAAATAGTTCAGGGATCGTCGAGGCAAGTTCGGATATTTTTTCCTGAAAACCGACTCTGTGGCTGACGAAGTGGCAACGCAGAATTTGCATAATTTGCGACTGGCAACAATGCGAAAAAACTAAAAACAATAAAACTCCTTGGACGTGAATGGTAAAATATGCTATCTGTATTTTTAACGCATTCATTAAAAAGCATTTTCGAAATGTGATTTTCATCCTCGACTCTGCAAACAATGTTTGTAAGTAAGTATTTATTGGACCGTACCATAAAACTTTTACAAATAAGATACAAAAAATACACAAAAAACAGATGAAAATTTACTTATAAAGTGGTAAGAGGACGTAATGACATTAGGTATAAATGAACCGGAGGGTCAAATGTGTACAGTCACGAGCAATAATTTATGTATACAACATAGAACTTTGTCACATTGAAGCTTTCCGAAAGAAAACGATCAGTGTCACAAAAGTCATTCAGTATCGTAATACGACATAGTCCTATATTGTACATATATTATTGCTCGTGACTGTACATGGTGTATGGCGATGATGAGCCAATCAGGACTCTCCTCAACTAATGCTGTTACTGTGCTGTTACAGTGTGTTCTTTCAGTCATAAAAGAAATGAAAAAAAGATTTTGCAAAGTTTATTAATTGAATGATCATAATAATATAAAAATAATGCAAAATGCGTGATGTGTTCAGTTGTTGACTGTATTATTTAAGCTACATATTTCAACCTTCGTGGCAGAGTGGTGTACGCACCGGTTTTTAAGGTGACGATTCCAGATCGGGTAAATATTATTATTGAAAACGAACTTTTCAATATTTCCTCGGGTCTAGGTGTATGTGGTTATACCCGTCGTTGTTTCCAATTTCCATAACAATAGTGCTCAAACTAATAAAGTTTGGTATTGTAACGATGTATGCAATGAATGTGATTGTGTCCAATATTTATTACAACGTGTCCAAAATTAATCGAGATTTCAAGTCAACAAAAACTTACAAAATAAAATTATGTTTTAGAACTTTAAAGTCAGCAAATTACTACACTAAAATTTTTATTATAGCATAGCATATTAAATAAAATAGCGTTATAACCGAATTTAAGTAATATTGGATATTGGTAAAATAGTCACGACTCACGCTTACGAACGAAATTGGATTAGGTACTATAATTTGGAATGAATATAAAATAAATATGAGAATATTTTCTGATAAAGTAGTACATTAGGACATGGTTACAGCCACTATAAATGCTAGACAAGCAGATACCAACTGCTAGACGGCTTACGACCAATATGTGTTCTGAATCGAAAACGAGTTTTCACTTCTCATGCTCGTAAAGTTCGTGTTTATTTTGGGTATAGGCTGCATAAAATCGCTTTTTATGCTCTAGTGCATAAAGTAAAATCTTCGTCTAAGTCTCAAATTCTAAGACAAAGGTCGTCAGGTAAACAGTCACACACGCAATTAAACTTCGTTATATAAACCTGTTATTTCATTCTGTTTCTTAAATTTTGTACATAATCCATGTTAAATTACAAAATTAATAAAACTAGGCAAAATTAATGAGTTTTCTAAGAAATAAGTATTTCAAGAGCATTATGGACTACGAGTATCAAGTATGATCTATGCTAAAGTCACTGTGCTGCCACTGCCACGTATATAAAAAAAAACATACATACAGACGAATAGAGAACCTCCTCCTTTTTGATTTAGAAGTCGGTTAAAAACTAGCGGCCGCCCGCGGTTTCACCCGCGTGGTTCCCGTTCCCGTGGGAATATCGGGATAAAAAGTGCATATAAACCTTCCTCTTGAATCACTCTATCTATTTAAAAAAACGCATCAAAATCCGTTGCGTAGTTTCAAAGATTTAAGCATACAAAGGGACATAGGGACAGAGAAAGCGACTTTGTTTTATACTATGTAGTGAAGAAAGTCTTCCCGCCAATATGGCGAAGTCTTTATTTTTTCTTTTTTGCAATATTGTTATTTATTAAATTTTCCTCACACTCGAAGTGAAAAGCAGAGTGTATAACTCGTACATAAAACCCATTTTACCCTCGAATTGACTATCCATCCGAGCCGTATGAAAAAAGTGTTAAAACCTCATTGGAGGTTAGTCAGTATTTAAAAACTACTAAAGAAAAACTGGAACAATTGACTATCATTTTGTCGCGGCTATGAAAATTTCTTTGTAAAATTGGAAAATACATTGTTATCAATTAGAACCAGCAAATTGTTTTTTATTACACACAAATAGTGTGTACATTTGGGTAAAATGGTACGTTTTATGCACTTGTTGTACAATCTACTATGTCATGTTCGTTATGTACGAACTTAAGAGGAGTGTGTAGCAAACGGTCTCTATACAAACGGCGATTACGATTTTCCACCCTCTAAACCTTAACATACAGCAATGAATTTTCGGTATGTTGTTGAAATGCATAAGAACTAGGGCTGTACGTTTTGTTACCTTTGCAGTCATGACATTTCTGACCAACAACAATTTCTGTTGACAACTTGTCAAAAAGTATAGTCCCACACCATGAAGCTCGACTTAATACTGAGGTAAGAGTATTAAGCATGAAGCTCGACTTAATACTGAGGTAACTGGAGGGTGCAGTACGAACAATTTTTTGAATACCACAAATAACACAGTGGCTGTCTTCCGTCTCACCTACACTTTAAAAAAATAAGTATGGTCATATGAGACAGCTGACAGCCACTACATACATAAATGTCAAATTTGCTGGCGACACTTTTTTATTCAGGGTGAGAGCTCCAGTTACCTCAGAGTATTAAGTCAAACTTCATGGTATTAAGTCAAACTTCATGCCCACACTATACAGTTTGACAACGTTTCTGTTCTGGTGATAATCTTTACGTTTTTGGTACCTTTGCAGTCATGACATTTCTGACCAACAACAATTTCTGTTGACAACTTGTCAAAAAGTATAATCCCACACTATACAGTTCGACAACGTTTTCTGTTCCGGTGATAATCTTTGAAACTAACAGTTTTCATACGACAGTCTATTTTGACAGCTAATTTCGTATTGCAAGTGGTTCCTCTGTCACGGACTTTGAGTATGTCACGGATGTCACCGGATCAGACAGGATTGTGGGACTATACCACAGTAAATATATTATATGCTACTTCATACTATACAGTCTGTTCCGGTGTCACCCGTGACAGAAAAGCCACTTGCAATACGAATTTAGCTGTCAAAATGGAATGTCTCGTTTCCGGTTACAGTGCCACAACCTTTTCTGTGCCGGTGACAGCGGCGCTACGTACGTTTTTCTTTTTTTTGTAGTAATTTAACCGGCCCTGACTTCTAAGAACTTCAGCCGCCAGCAGCGCTATGGTTGGACATCAACTTGACAGCAAAATGACATTAATAAAAAATCACGTTAGTTTCACATTTTGGCCACCGGCACAGCAAAGTTTGTGGCACTGTAGTTTAGGAAATATAGAATGTTTTGTTTTATACTTTAATGAATAAAAAACTAATAATGTTGATTCTATGGGTTCTTGAGGCTGCCGCTCACTTTTTTTGTTTTTGATTATTTAAAGACTAAGATCCCCATTCTCTTTTGACAGATATTTTCGGAAGTACTTTGACAGATGGTAAAGTTTAGGCACAGGGTAAAATGTGTATTAGGCAAGTACTATACGTTTACCTTAACGTTTTTTGTGCTTTGGCCACTGGTACCCAATTAATATGATAACAACTTAAATAATACTATATAGATAAACATAATAGAAAAGAGAAACGGGTTTAATGTAGATAAAAGGTATATTTTTTATAAGGTAATCAAAAATCTCTTAAATCCGGGATGTTAAGCCCGTAAACAAGCCTTAAAGATAATGCCGAAGAACTCCCAACTCTCTTAACCAACTTTCCCTTTAGGGTGAACTCTGAGTTTAATTCCACAACAAAAGTTAGGCCTACCTATGTCTTTCTCTAAGATATAAAATAATTAAGATCGATGAGTTATTACTTATCTAACAAAATTTAAAACAACATTAAATAAGTAAACATCTTATAAACAATCCTTAAATAATATACTAAAAGAGGTATTACCGCTATTAACGTCTTCTGCCACGAAAAAACAATCCTTCTTCCTACTAATATTATAAATGTGAAAATTTAGATGTTTGGATGTTTGTTGCTCAATCACGCCAAAACGGCTGAACGGATTTAGCTGAAATTTGAGACAAGCTATAACATTCCCGCGGGATAACGTCGTGTAGTACACGCGGCGAAGCCGCGGGCGGAAAGCTAGTGTTAAAATAATATTGTAAAGGAGATGTGTCTCCATATTTTAATAAACATTACTTCAATATTGCGATAACAGGTGTATGTTGGTCCCCCAGAAAGTGCAAAAAATTATGAAAAGTTATTTAAAACGTGTGGCAGATAACAAGTTCCTTAGCACTCCAGTAAAAAGCCACTGACTTCACACTCGAAGTCTAGAAAGGCAAATAAATCCCTGGGGATTAGGGCCATCGCAAAGAAGCTCTGTCCGTATTTACATTCCAATTAGGCTAGCCGTTTGTTCAGCGCCGGCGTTGGTTAACTAGCTTGACGCAATAACTAAGAGGAAACATACGGCTAGAAATTGCAAGCGTGAACGCGGCGATCCTGGCTCTTTGCTGACTGGAGAATAAATTATACTTTCACTAGCTTTTACCCGCGGCTTCGCTCTCAATATGTGCAGGGTAAATTACTGAACACGAGAACTATATGTATAGAAATTCTTTATAAGAAATATTCTTATCTATTTTTTACCGACTTCCAAAAAAAGGAGGGAGGTAGGTACTCAATTCAACGCATATTTTTTTTTCATGCAAAGGTTGAACCATTGTTTTATCCCTATTACGGATGCATTTTGAAAAATTCTTTATTAACGGATGCTTTCTTCTTACGTTATAAGAACTATCTGTGTTTCAAATTCCAACGAATTTCATTTAGTGGTTTGAGCTGCGTGATGCTAAATCTGTCAGTCTCGGTTGCCTAAGGAAAACCTACAGAAAATTCATTTCTATACTAATAGTTGGGATTTTCTTTGACGTTTTGAGCTTGGTTTTTAAATTTTAAGAAAATTTTATGATTAGAGAAAAGCTAAGTTATGTGAGACAGGAGAATCATTAAACAAGTACCTATTAGGTACACGACAGTATTAATTTTGGTAATCTCAAACCTTACTAAGTCAATTGCAGTTGACCGGTCACAGTTCCGCATGTAAAATGAAGCTGTATGTTTAAACATAGTTCTTCAGTAACGGGCATTCATTATAATGCGAAGAGTGTTCCTCTACCGCTCGTCTGTACCGTGGTTGCTGATACAAAGGCTTACGTTTTTCTTTCACCGTTCTGGAGATGCTTAGCTACGCGTTGCGTTTTGTAGAAACTCACCCAGCTTACTTAAATAGCTGGAGAGCAGAATACTTCTTACGTATGTTCACGTTTGCTGATTTACATATTTTTTCTTTCATTTATATGAATTTTTAATAGGGTTAGAAGCTTTGATCAACAATAACACCTAGTTCTAGATACATAATTGGAGTGACAGATATGGCCGAGCGTATACTCCCACTTGAGAGTATAATTATAAGTAGAATATTTTGACAGTGTCAATAATACTAAGGTATTTCAAACTTGGAACGGTTCCTGTCATTTATAGTGTAAGATCGTAACATTCATAACCTTTTTTCTCCGTTTAAAAAAAGTCAGTCTGTGCCATGTAAAGTTTTCATTATGTTCGTGAGCCTTCATCTAGTACTATCGTTGATCGAAGGTTATAAGGGATTAAATAAAAATTAATAAATATTGGACACCATCATAATAATTATACATTGTTCCAATACTGAACTACAGCTGTAGCTTGAGAACTAGTTTTATGGAAATTGGAAACAACGACGGGTATTACCACATACATTATGGGTCGGTTCGTTTTTAATATTTACCCGACCGGGAATAGCGGCACCTTGAAAACCGGTGCGTACACCACTCGACCACGGACATAGTTTTTGCTATGTTATGACAGGACATATCCCAATTAGATCAAGTGTAGGATGTCATAATAATAAAAATATGAAATATAATATTAATTATAAAGATTCAAATGTTTACGAAATCAATAAAACAAAATTTCTAGGTTTGACAATTGACAAAGATTTAAACTTGAGCACACATATTGAACATGTTTGTCTAAGAATAAATAAATTTGTTTTTGCGCTAAAACGTCTCAGAAACATTACCGATATGAAAACAGTATTGTCTACATATATCATGCACATGTTGTGTCTGTACTTCGTTACGGTCTTATGGTATGGGGTAATGGTTCCGCATTAGAAAGAGCGTTTATTGCACAAAAGAAGTGCATTAGAGCTATAACAGGCAAATTGCCACGTGAATCTTGTAAACCACTATTTAAAGAGCTTGGTTTGTTGCCACTACCATCTTTATACATTTACTAGCTTTCCGCCCGCGGCTTCGCCCGCGTGTACTACACGACATTATCCTCAGGAAATGTGATATTTTAGGAAACTACGTCACTTTCCAGCTCCTAATCTACCCCCGTACAAAATATCACATTGATCCGTTGCTCCGTTTTGACGTGAAAGACGGACAAACAAATAATACCTACCTTACTGGTTTTCCCGTGGAAATATGATACTTTCCTGTGGTAAAAAGTAAAATTAGCCTATTATAATCCTTCCCAGGGTCTCAAATTATTTACTTAAATAGGTATCAATTTCTGGCCGCAAATTAGCCAGCGCTTAAAATGAGATTTTTTCCGCGGTAAAAAGTGTTTATGTCTTTCCCAGGGCCTTAAACTGCCTCTATTCTAAATATAATCATTTCCATTCACTTAAACTATCACCTTGAATACTAATTCCATTCCACAGCTATGCCCGTGCTTAAACTTATTTTACTCTGGGAAAGATCCTTATTCCCGCGGTAAAAAGTTCTTCTTATTGTCACAAAATATCTCCATTCCAAATTTCATCTGAATCGGTTCAGCCGTTTTAACGTAAAAACAGAACTTACAGACAGACAGACAAACAAACAAACAAACATAAATTATCGCATTTATAATAATATTAGGGATATACTAAGTAGAAAATATATGAATATGATTGGCCGGCCGCGACTACGCCCGTCCGTGAGTAATTTAATTGGGTACATCGCAAAATTTCATGTCAAAAAGTAGGTAGATAGGCGTTTTCTAAGGTCTCGTTAGCAGCACCATCATCAATCCATTTTAATGTCCCCGCTGCTGGGGTGCAGGCCTTCATATTGGTGGATAAGGAGAATGGTATTAAGGTATTAACCAATCCTAGAGCCATCGGCTTATCGTGTCTTCCGAAGCACCATATATTTTTGAACAGCCATCCCGTGAAAGACCACTGCGAAAGTCACATAACCTCAGCGATCGCAGGCCGAGCACTCTACCTGTACTTTATACCAAACATGAAAGTCAGATCAGTGGTTTAGGCATAAAAAGGTTACGATACCTAGACAAACAGTAGCTACCTTTCGTATGAATAATATTCGGACATTCTCCTACTCTTGAACTACCAAAATGCAAAAAATCAAGTCAATACTTTGCTAAGGTACGTACTTTTTAATGTGGCATGGGTTCTAATGACAGCTCATTCGTGCAAAGCGAAGCTTTTTTTTCTGTGGTTATACGCTAGTATGGGAAGGGAAATATATAGACTGTGCTAGTATAGTGCGACAAGCTTTTCTGTTCTGGTTTATTATCTTTGGAACTAAAACAGTTTTCATACGACACTCCATTTTGACAGCTAATTTCGTATTGCAAGTGGCTCTTCTGTCACGGCTGTCACCAGAACAGAAAAGCTTGTTGCACTTGTAATCGGCTAGTTGATTACATAACTACTCTTTGGTGGCAATGAGGTACATACATCGCACTGTAAAAACCACGTAAAAACGGATTGAGTTTTCAAACATGTGTCGAAATAAAGTGAAATTAAAAATCAAAAGCACTAAGGAGTATTGATATCAACTTCGATGCAAATCACCCCCAAAATAACTTTATATCCCTTTTTAACCCTGTTAGGCGATGAGATTCAATGAAATACAACACATCTTCGATTAATTCTGTTAAAGAATGTTTATGCAAAATTTGAAGAAGATTGGACAAAGGAATCACGTTGTCCCATACAAACTTTACCCCCGTTTTTTACCCCCTTAGGGGTAGAATTTCGAAAAATCCTTTCTTATCGGATGCCTACATCATACAAGGAACACACCCTCCAAGTTTCAGGTCTCTACGATCAGCGGCTTAGGCTGTGCGTTTATCCGTCAGTGATTCAGGACAAAGGATTTTATATGTATAGATAGAAGATAGATGAAGTTTGTGTGCTTGTAAAACAAAATTCTCATTTCTTTGTTAAAGCAACCGAATTGTATCCACGAATAGACTTCTCTTGGATGAAGTTCTCAAAACTGAAAAGTATAACAGGAGTTGTCTGTGTATGTGTGTAAGGTTATTTAATAAACCAAGTGACATTAAAATACTTAAGTAATTTAAAATTATTCAAGACAAAATTATATAAATGGCTCAATGAAAACAATATCAATAGTGTGAAACAGTTTCTTGACATGCGAAATAATGTATTATGATAATCTAATGTTATTCTTATGTTAATTAATAATTTACAATTACTATTATTCAATTATTATTTTTTCAATGTAACAAAAATTAATTTCTCAACAATTTATAAACATATCTTTTGCATGCCGACTCATTGGAAAATCACACTGTAGGGTAAGTCACGGATAGATGCCGCGGTGGGATACATGCCGCGATTTTAAAAACTCCTATGAGGGTAATGACCTCAAGCTCGACTTGCCGTATACTAGATAGCTCACCCCGTGTACTTCGCCAGTCGGCCGTGAGAGGCGCTGTAAAGCAAGTGTGTGCGTCACAGTCGGCAATCAAAAATTTTGACGATCGAAAAAAAGGACCAAAATTATTTCATTGCCCTTTTGGAGGCTCTACTCTTTTTTTATGAAGAATGGATTGTCTTTGTGACGTATTGATCGTAATGTAAGGTATTTACATAAATACTCAAACATGTTTTTATTTGATTATTTCATTATGTTTCATATTTATAAAAGAAGGCATCTATCCTCTACGATACGGATACTTGCCTCGTTTTTGATCGGGATAGATGCCCTTAAAGGCGTCTATCCCTAAACCAAGCCACTTATTCCTTACTAACGCATACTTCTAATATGATTATTTTTCTTTCATTTCAGTACCAAAATGCTCCGAAAATATAAAAGATGGTCCGGGTCCAACCACGTAATATTAATTAATCAAAAAAATTACTTAGATGCGTCGTTATTAGATTTGGAACGAAATAATTTAAAATGGCATCTATCCTGAAGATATTCCTTTATTTCGTTTGTACAACAAAATTTGGGAGGATAGGCGCCATTGGAGGATTTCTTTGATAATGGAGTGTTTTGATTATCGTTATGATTTCTTTGGCACAGCATACCATAAAGTTTAAGCAAGTTTAAAAACGATAGATTTTGTTATAAAATGACACGAATAACAGTAAATACGTAGCTTTTTGTACCGTGGCATCTATCCTGTAACGCAGAATGTAGGTCAATGACTCATTTAAAATGAAATAATGTTTTTCAATATATTTTATTTCCTTTCTAAATTATGTTTTTGAATTAATATTCTCAAATTCAAATATATTTCTCACAGGGGCAACTATCCGTCCGCCCTATTTGACTGGTGAGGCGACAATCCGTAGTGCGGCAAGTATCCTCCAAAAATTAGAGGTCTGCAAAAATCAGTGTAGCTCATACTCTAACTACAATAATCCAATATCTGTTAAACGATTTTATAGATGACAGATTGTAGTTTATGTATTCATAAGTAGTTTGTTGATTTTGCACATGTTAAGTAAGTAGTGCGGCAATTTCAAAAAGTGCGGCATCAATCCGTGACTTACCCTACTTTTTATACAATGTAATGACCTTAAATACCGTGTTTTAAAGCAAATAAATATTTTCTATTCTATTCTATTCTATGACAGGGAGAAAAAAATAGCGCTTGGCGAGTTTCTTGCCGGTCCTTTTTGTTACAAGGCCGCCCGCCGTAGGATTTGCGAACCGATAGCGTAGCTTCATTGACATTCACAAGTACAGTATCAGCCTAAAATGAATAAATGATTTTGATTTGATTTGATTTCAATTGGTCCCTCTTGCTTATAACATATTACAATACAGGGTGTTAGGGGCACCCTTGCAAAAACTTTAACCATGGCTTCAGGCCATCATGCTGAACAACGCACAGCAAGATGTTTTGTCGGAAATGAAAAAAATATTTCGACTCTCCATACAAAATGTCCCAATTAGTTGCTAAATTTGTATGAAAAGTCGATTTTTTTTATTTCCGACAAAAAATCTTTCTGTGCGTTGTTAAGCCATGGTTAAAGTTTTTGCAACGGTGCCCCTAACACCCTGTATACTTACCTATATAATCTATAATAATGATACTTTGACGAATTCATTCAGAGAACGAAATTTGGGTCGTTGAATGTTTGCAGAGCGCATGTGATCGGGGCTTTAGTTATCCTGCATATGATTTTTATTAAAAGAAATATTGTTTTTTTACATTTAGATTTAACAATGACGGGATTCCATTTCAATGGTAAATAGTTGTACCTCAGTCAGGGGCCAGTTGGGTCTGGCTCGGCCACTGGTTCACTCCAAGTGATTTATGTCAAGGATAGCCGCAGATAGTCTCCGGAGCAACCCCGACTGATTGTTTGTTATCCATCGATGACCGCAGCCGCCCAATACACACCTGCGCCCGACCTAATTGGGTTAAACCTTATCCAATGGAATTTATTGAGGTAACTGATGGAGTGAGAGAGTTTTTGCTGGATTTATACTTAGCATGCAAGTTGGTTTTGCAAATTTTTTGGCACTTTGATTTAAGTTATGTGAAAAAGTCGACCAGTCTCCCAATAAGCTCCGGTGGGAATCAAACCCTCCTTTGGAGCTCGAATTAGAGATGTTTTAATTTTAAAAGAAGTTAGATACTTCAATCAGCAAATAAACAATGTTTAACATAACATGGTATATATCTTTATTATCTTGGCTTAATAAAGTCAGGAATGAAATATCTAACCGTTCAGTGTTTCAGGAGCAAAAGGGTGAACCTAGTTTACACCAATACAAGCACATTAATGAGTGGAAGTATATAGGTTCTTTCAAGCAATCTGGGCCAGTAGACCTAATATATTAGCTGCCTGTGGTCCTAGTTCTAACTTTGCGGTTCACCACCCACACCACAGTATATTGGATTTGACTTGATTGTCCCAGAATAAAAATCATTCCCATTCTATATTGAATATAAATATCATAAGAATTACTACTGAAGTTGTTTTAAAACAGACAATTCCTAATTCTTCCCCAATTTCCTACAGGGATACGTACAGATTTGTTCAGATTGCTATTATTAAATCCAATTTCGGAAGATTATTTACTACTCGTGATATAGTCATAATGTTTATTGCATCATATTGGTTACATATAGATCTTAAGTATAATACAGTTCGCAATATGAACCCTGTAAGGGTGTCGCAAATCTTAAAACTAAATAATTAAAATTAAACTATTTTGACAACAAGTTTAAAATATTATAATAATAACATATAACATAACAAAGCGACGTTCAATTTAAAAAATCTTTTAACTCGTAGAAACATTTTTCCACTAAGAAATCTCTTAATCTTTTAAAAAATATTTTATCATTGTCTATACTTTTAATAAAGTTGGGTATTTTATTATATATTTTTATGGACATGTGACATTCTTTTGTTATTTATAGAATACTTTATCTTCGTGGTTTAATTAATTTAGAATTTCAAAGAAATTGACACTCTGTAAGTAAAAACGTTTATGAAGTATTTTCCTTAAAATATTCAGTACGAAAAATATTCACTCACCACGGTTGATATAAGAAAATAAGAAAATGTTGTTTTAACCCAATTTTCATCTCGATAAAAATGCTGGTTAAAGTTGGTTCCAAAGATAAAATCTACAATTTCCTGACGAAGAAAACGCCTTACACTTAATTCAAAATTCGTTCAAAGTTCAAAAAAGTTTTCATGTCTTGGTCGGACTAGGTCGGCGACAAGACGCGAGTCTGGCCCTTATATACTGAGAGAACAAAAGTGCTAAAAATGCGATCATAAAATTCCTTACTCATAATAGAAAAAATACTTACATTCAAGTTTTAGGAGACTAGATTTAAAAAAAAACTAGGATCCATCCAAGAAATTACACGTACTAACACGTTTGTGGGCAACTAAACAAATTGTGTTTAACGAAAGCGTAAACAGTACTGACAAACATTTTAGATGAAAAACCTTTTTTTTTATATTGAGGGCAAATACAGTCTTTTCGTATACCGCAAACGGCCGGCATGTTGGACTAGACATAGACTTGTCTCTCGCCGTGCCCAGCCCTCCCGCCAAGCCTAGTAGGCTTCGCGTCAGGGCTGCCTAAAAATCTCTTGTAAGATAAATTTCACTTGTTTTTCGACGTGTAAAAAGTTAATTAATGAATAAAAAGTTTCTTAACTTATTTGAATCCAGAACCTCATGACCAAGGTGTCTGATTATGATGTCTTTAATTATCAACGTCGATTGATAGTTATTAGAAACTTGGTAACAAGAATGGCAATGACTTGGGCAGTCACGTCATGGCTCTCATCATTCATTCAGATAATGTTATGATAGGCGTTTCCACTTCATCGAGCAAGTCAATCATCAATGCATTCTTCTCCAGTACAAAACCAAATTCTAGCACACTTTTACATTCAAATATTCCAGTTGCGATTGAGGCAACGCTCGACGTTTCGGTGTCGAGATATCGGGAATGTCTCCGTGGCTCGTTAGTGCATACCTTGTCCTCCTCCGTATCTCCTGCAGACATTGCGATTCGGATATTTTAAATTCAAGCCTTTGCTCGGGATTCCTCTTGTACAACCACAGCTTTATCACTTGCACGCAAGCCTTTGATTTTATTTCTATTGTTTTCTTGTCGGTGGGAATTCTTATTTGTTTTTTCATGTTTTCAGATGTTTTATTTATTATTGTTTTGAAATGATAACGTCTTATAAATCAATGCAGGCTGCACGCACGAAAAAGTATCACGTTCCGCGTGGAAGCGAGAGCACGGAGCAAGCGATACAGAGGCACGATCGGCCTAAGCGTTCGGCTTGTGACGCATCCAATCCATCTCTCCTCCCTCCACTCCATCGGCCGATGCGTCCGAGTAGAAGAGAGACAGCGGCATATTGTTATCACGTAAAATTATCGTCCGTAAACCGATTTTACAGACAACCAATTTTATTATTTGACTTTTATTTTAGCTTATTTCGTATCATGTTTCTATTGTGGTCAAACTGATGATAAACAAGTTTTTTCTCAAAACGAAATATGTTATGGTTTTTTTCCTCAGTAACAGTTTTATTTTCATTTGTGATGCTGTTATGATGCGTTGATTTTCATCTCGACATTATTTTCAATATCATCAATGAGCGGCTTCTAATGCATAACCTTTTATCAATCGTCATCATCGCTATACAAACTTTAACCACAGAAACCGCTGTAACTAATACCCTGAGTTTAACCATTAAATCGGTATTGAATATAGTGCATTAACGCATTTATCAAAAGCTTCAGCGGCGATAATAAATTAGATATCGCGGAATATCAGTTTCAACGCTTTGTGCTTTATTCCGCAAGAGCTGTTATCCGGTTCGCATTTGAATTGGCACAAATGAATATTCATCGTAAACTTTTTGCATATTACCGACTACCAAATCCTTTTATAATAATGTAAAAAATATAGCTCTTTTTGAAACTCGAACCCAAATTCATATCTTGAGTAATTACTAAGTTTGTAAGTCTTAAAATAATCGGGTTGCGTCACACGCAAGTAGACTTTCACGATTCGACGCAGACGTGCCGAATCCCAAAGATTTGCACAATTATTCCCAGTAATTACCGGCACATATGCGCAACTTCGCCGGCACCGTGCAACTGTTAAATTATTCAGCCCGCGAACCATTCGCCGCCGCCGAAAGCAAACTTTTGCTTGTGAAAATTTAAAATATTTAAAGTACGAGCTCACGTCTTGAGCATTTACCGCCCAAATCTGGTTTACTGTTGAAATTCAGGGGACGGACTTCCACCGGATTATGGTAAGTTAAAAGCTATTAAAAGTATGTAAACTTTTATTGGTGGGCTCAGCGTACATTAGGCAGGACGCTTTAAGCTTACTTATCGTCTCAAAGCGAGTGTTGAGCACTTTTTTGTCCATTAGCGTGAAATTCGTATTTTAATGTTCTACAATACATAGCAAAATGTATTCACTGTTAGTTACCGAACCGAACCGAGAAACCGAATTTTCAATAATTTTGACTCTGCCAAAAAGTTTTACTAAAGTGTTTACTCACGAATATTTTGACCGGAAAAAATTACATAATTATAAATATATTATAATGGTGAATGTAATTGTAGCTAATTAATTGAATTGTATTTGATATTTTTTTAATGACATATCTAATTTATTTAATTTATGATGAAAAATAGGGGGACTAATTTAAGATAATAATATGACATTTTGCGATTATAATTTTTATAAATTCATAATAATAGACATTGTATTTGCATGCCCTGCCGGGTAAATGTGTCTCGCACTTATTTTATTTTATACCACGCTGTTAAATACCACGTTCTGGCAAATAAATTTTCTTTCTTTCTTTCTTTCTTTCTCAATTAAAAAGTTTATCTTTGCATTTAGACACCATACATTATTTAATTGAATTTAATTTGTAGATTACCACGTTATCATTCATTACTTTGAGATATCACAGTTAACCCAACCAAACAAAATTCTATACTGAATATGATAATCACAGACGTTACGAATGAGCAAACACACCCTCCATTTGTACAAAGATAAGATTTTTCCATCCAAATGTATTGAAGGCTTTCCTGGAACATGGGATCTGTTATCGCTACAAGTGTTATCGAAACCCGGTTCCCAGGAGTCATTTTTACGTTTGGGTATCGGGCCTCAGAAATAAAATTGAAATGTGTAGGGTGAAATTGACTATAAAAATACGGATAAGAATATTCTGTGGCTTATTGAGAAACTAGCAAGCTAGCTGGACAAGGAATTTGCTACAATCTAGGGTTTTGTAATATTACATACCATACTAGCTTCGCCCGCGTGGACTACTCGTACATGACTTAATCCCGCGGAATGTTAAATTTTTCCGGCATAAAAAGTAGCCTTTGTCACTCTCCAGCTCCCAAACTATACTCATACCAAAAATCACATCGATCCATTTCTCCGTTTTGACGAAAAAGACGGACAAACACGCAAACACACGTTCACATTGATCATATTAGTATGGATAATATAATATACTTAGACATTTTCACTGGTGTCTATTCCATTTTAGTTACAATTAGCTTAGGTCTAATAAGATATTAAACAATTCTAATAAACACACATAAAATCAATACGGCACATACGATACGATGAATAATAACATAAACATAATAATATAGTGCCCTGCGGAACACCACATTTCAAATACTAAGCATAGGCAATTAGCGTTTGTTTTCATTTCATTCACGATAAGTTAAACACGTTGGAGTTAGAGAATGCTAAGTACAGTAAAGTAAGCTATTTGATTGGATTTTTATAAATTATAGCGCAGAATTACTGAAGTAACATTCAGAAGCGGTTTATGGTAGTGCCAAGTGCTATAATAAATTTAATTACAACTCCACCATATTTTATATCATTAACTAGCTTCCGCCCGCGACTTTGTCCGCGAAAAATCCGATCAGCCGTTTTTACGTGATTAGACGGGTTCTCCCTCACCAAGCGAGCAGCCTCGCGCGAGGCAGAACGTTTGCCACGTGCGGCGGGCCTCGCACGAGGCTGCTCACTTGGTGAGGGAGAACCCGTCTAAGTAATCACGTAAAAACGGCTGATCGGATTTTTATGAAATTATAATATAGAATACTTTTTATCCTGGTTATTGGTCCCCTAAGTATTTTCTCGAATGTCCACGCGGACGAAGTCGCGGGCGGAAGCTAGTATTAAATAAGTGTCTGTTTCACAATCAAAAAGATAGTTCTGAGTAGCATAGGTACCAAGAACTTTTAGGGTACCTACTTAAGATGATTTAGGTTTCTATACCCTATTTACCCCCTGGGTTTGATTTTCGGAAAACTACGAAATGTGTTGCCTATTTGTTTTAAGAAGTAAGCCTACAAAGTTTCAAGTTGGAATGTCTATTTTACCCCCTGATTTTTCATTCAAAACTTCACCCTTATTTCAACCTTTTAGGGGTTTAATCATGTTTAGCGTGTTAAACATCAAAATAAATGCCATTTTTGCAATCTTCATCCCATAAAACCTCAATAACGACATCCATACCGATTTTTAGGTTTATTTATCCCATTTAACCTCTAAGGGGTTGATTTTCGAAAATATACGAAATATTATGTTTGCTTATTTGGTTTACTTTTCGACCATAAGCCTAAATAATAAATTTAATGAAGGACTGTCCAGATACAACATAATTTCATCCCCCTCTTCACCCCTTCGGGGGTGGAATTGTCAAAAACGCTGACACAGGAAAATATTAATCTTCAATTGCCAGCCTCAATACAAAATTTGAATATCCTAACTTCAAAGCTGACGGACTTTTATACACTTATTCATCCCCTATTTTACCCCCTGGGTTTGATTTTGGGAAAATTACGAAATGGGTTGCCTAATTGTTTTAACAAGTAAGCCTACAAAGTTTCAAGTTGAAATGTCTATTTTACCCCTGATTTTTCATGCAAAATTTCACCCCCGTGTTAAACATCAAAATAAATGCCATTTTTGCAATCGTCATCCCATAAAACCTCAATAACGACATCCATATCAATTTTTAGGTTCATTTATCCCATTTAACCGCTAAGGGGTTGATTTTCAAAAAAAATCGAAACATGTTTTTGCTAACTTGTTTTACTATCCGACCATAAGCCTAAATAATGAATTAAATAAAGGACTTTTCAGATACAACATTTCATCCCCCTTTTCACCCCTTCCGGGGTGGAATTGTCAAAAACGCTGACACAGGTAAATATTAATTTTCAATTGCCATCCTAAATACAATGTTTGAAGATTCTAACTTCAAAACTGACGGACTTTCATACAAACATTCATCCTCTATTTTACCCCCTTAGAGGTGAAATTTCCAAAAATCCTTTCTTAGTGGATGCTTACACTGTATAACGTATCTATGTGCAAAATTTGAAGTCTCTAGGTTCAGCGGTTTGGCCTGTTCGTTGATATCTCAGTCAGTCAGTCAGTCAGTCAGTCAGTCAGTCAGTCAGGACTTTGAATTTTATATATATAGATAGATTTAGCATGTTTAGTTTCGCTATATGAACATAATGAATAAAGATAATCTAATGAAAACGATTATTAATACTTGCTACGTTCAATTGGATAAAAAGTAATCGCCTGTTCCGTCTCAAAGATACTTCTGGAATGCTTCTGCTGTGCTGCCACGTTTAATTAACGAAATTATACTAAAAGCTTAATAAATGAGGCTCTAGAGGATTCCTGGATTGCACTTTGTGCATTTAAATTAACTCTCTCGCTGAAAGTGGCCGTATGTGTGTCTTGAGATATATATCGTCTCGTAAGCCTTCGAGCGCGTGCTAGCCACTTTACAGGAGCAAGATAAAGCATTTCTCACTCCAAGGCTTTCATCTGAGATACATTAGTTTCTTGGCTCATAATGTCTCATAATATATACAAAAGCGTATGCTGTATCTGAATTGTAAGAGATATCTATTTTCGTAGTTAACGCAGTGTTGGATGATCATATTATTATGATATTTCATGAACAATTTTCGTCAAACGATTATGTCCATTCTGGACACTGTTAACATACATACGTAATCTTCCTTTAGTTTCAACTTTTTGATGTGCATAAAAAGGTATACAGCTGAACCTCTCTTTGTTTTTCCTTTTATCTTTGGATATGCCCAAGGCATTGCATGAAATACACTAGATAGTTTCATCTCATCATTTTCATAGTATTACTCTACCTGTTTCACAATGTCCGATTAAAGAGATACTTTCCAGTTTAATTGACAGTTTAGCTAATGAGAACTTACTTAGACATTGTGAAACAGGCCCTAATATTAAGCTTTGAGTAAAAACTACTCGGCTAACAAGATTTCGAGATCTCGAAAATTGTATCTTCCAGACTTCTGAAACTTTTCAAGCACGGTGACTGTTTATTTAAGTAACGAACAACAACTAGCCGAGAATATCCAATGAGGTTAAAAAAATAAGAGAACATTTTTAATACAAAATGAAAGGTTAAATTATTTTGCTGCTTCGGTACTTGTTCAGATTATTTGGTAGATTACGCAAATTGCCTTATTAACATAAAGGATCTGATTAAAAATGTCTGTTTACGGCGTAAAGACAATCGTTGACAATGCAAAACCGTTACATATTTAAACACTCCGCTCTCATTGGCGAAAATTGGAATCGCCCAACCAATGCAAGTCGGTTGTTTGCATGCCGCTATTTTAATTATGTTCTGTTTGAATTTGGGATGAATTTCGAATGTTAATCAGGGTCCCTGCCCGTAAATGAGTGTGCTTCTGTACGCAAAGATAAATTCGTGATACGAACCAGTGACGCGGCTTTTGTTTGGATTTGCTTCAGGTGAGCGAACCAGATAATTGTTTTCAGTACCTACTATATTGTGGAATTGATTTTGGCGGTGTCACTTCTGTGGACAGTTTTAATCCTTTGCTGGAATGAGAATCCGCGATTAGGTGTATGATTATTGTGATTTATTTGTGTTTCTAAACCGATTTAGATCACTTTTTTAATCACTATTCAAATTGAAATTTAATAATTTGCTTAATTTTTTTTAAGATAGGTACTACCTGAATAAAATATCACTAACAATGTAATAAACAAGATGGAGTCTATGTATGTGTTTTCGATGTATATTATGTATGTATTTACAAACAAAAAGTATTTATGCGTTATCAAGTTTTCCATAATCCATGCCACAGTTTCTTGTTAAAATAACCATGGGCTTAGATAATTGGTTTGATTGAAGAAATAATTTCAAAATTTTAATATCCAAAAAAGTATTAAGTACAACCACAGATAATATAATACTATACTCAACTTAATAGCTCAATATCTTTGTTTGTGTATGTTGCAATCCATTAATCTATTCGTATATTTATCACAGTTGCCAGCAGAACTGAACATATTTGAAAGCCTATTCTCACTCCAACCAATATTGAAGTATTGAAATACTGAACTGAAGTATTTAAAACTTCAATGTGTCGCCAGAATTAAAGCAAAAGCGTTAAAAGCAATTAACAGTGCCCTTGCAGCTCAACCGCTAATCTCCCGTAACTCACAATTATCAGCGGTACCGGTGTTTTTAGGAAGCGGTCGAAACATTAATTCGCGGCTCGGTCGTTAAGTAAAACCGGGCTGAGTTATAGTGCGACAGGTAAATCGTGTTAACGAGGTTAGCGCGGCTCTGTCGCCGATAAATAACCGTTGATAACGCGTAATGTCCCCGCCGTAGGGCGCTTTTGTTCTCAAATAAATCGCCGGAAAATTGAAGCGTTGTTCCCCGAATTAACATGTCGCCTTGTAGAGTGTTGTGATGTTTGAACACGTGGTCACTCGCGTCAAGGTTTTCAGCTAACGAATAGGGGTAAATCCGTCAGTTTTTATTGTTTGCGTAGTGTGTTCATTCTACCTATATTATTGCTCTTCCTAAATCATAAATCATAACATTTATTTGAGACAGACAGTGGACATGGACATAACTCATATAACAAAAATACACAAAAAACTTACAAGAAAATGTTCCACATGGCTGCATCAAAAGGGATCTAGTTCAGCATGTGTCAGTGTTGAAGCTGACGCTGGTTTTCAACTAGACCTCTTTTTGATTGACATGTCGATGTCAATACGGATGCATTTTAGATTTTTAGTAAAATTAAAAGAAACAAATAAAACCTGGCACTTTAATGAAAGCCATTCTCTCTCAATTACTAATAGATGGAAGTGGTCGGTTCATGCATTAAATGGATCGTCATATAAAGCTAATGTGACGTAAAACGTTTTTAAAGGTTCATGATGAAACGAAATCTACTTAGTTCTTTTATTTTATTCTCTCCTAAAATATTATATTAAGAAAACCGAAAATTTCAAAACAAACAGTTTACTTACGCTTATTCTACAAGAAAAACAAACCGATCATAAAAATAACAATGAGCTGCTGGAACCCAATGTTTATCAAATTTTCAATAGAAAAATCTACCGTTGCGGAGTCAGCCGAACCATCGAAGCGTAGTATGATATCGGTTTTTTCCGTGAAACCAAACATGAGAGGCGAAATCGTCCGTCTATCGGTTGTTGGACAAATACAAACATTGTTATTCTTCACTTAGCTACAACGACGCCCTAGAAAAAAACAGGGGTTGTGGTTTTTGGAGTTACATCGCTGCGGTAAGCACTTCATCGCAAGGATGATTCACGTTACAGGTCACAGCAGACCTATCAACTCGGATTACTTGAAAATTTCTACCAATCAGTGTAGCACATTGAGAATGAACATCTAGTGAATAATTCAATTCTTATGTTTACAAGTTCAACTTTCGTCAATTGAACGGTGATCGCAAAAGTAAAAATATTGAGCAAGCTCAATTCTTTCAACGCGATTGAATGTGATTGAACATTGAAATTGAATGATACACTTTTACGTTAACATTGTTCAATTTGGTTGCTTCATCTAAATTGAAAGGCAGAAGTGAACCGTGTAATACCGCCATTAGCAAACATACCGATTTGCATAATAGGGTATTTTACTGTTGTTGAAGTGTAGATATTTAATGATGACGTTAAAAAATATTGCAATTAAGAATACCAAATGTGAAAAAATAATTTGAATCTGTTTTATAATAAAAGAATTATAGTCTGTTTGATTTTGACTATAGCTGTCTCTTTCTAAAACGAAATCTTCTATGGCGTGACTATGACGCTACCTTAGAATAATAACGCCTAGAAACCGAGTAGGCCTAAGAAAATGAAGCAATTCAAACTGAGCCAGTTTGGCTCAGTCGGCCCGACTTTACACGAACGTCCCGTCAGTTGTCAAGGTTACGCGTCAGAGAAAACATCTCTGATAATTTAAATAAATTAAGACGATTTGTGTGGTCAATGGCTGTCACAATGGTTCGGATAAGGAGAAAAAAGCCTCGAACATAACATTTCATACGTTAGTTTCACTACATAACTTGTATTCTGCTAAATATTCACTATGTTTTAAAATAAAATTGAAAGCCGTCATACTTTTAAAAGTGTTACCAGTAATGAGACATTAAGTTCCCGATTTCTGTTGATACCTACTGATTATAGAAATAGGTAATTTTATTCTTATCGAAAATGTTTTTGTGACCAATTATTATGAGAGTTGTCAGTTGTAAGATAATACCTTTCCCTTTTTTGTGTAAAGTGTTTAAAATAAATATTTATAATTTATTTTTTGTTTTCATTACTTAGGGTAACGGACCCAAATGCTAGCACTGCACCAAATAATCAGCACTCCGAATAAATAGTAAAATTATAAGGTTTTCACTCACTAATTTGAGTTACCACTTTGGAAAATAAATAAATTGATCTTTTGGGAATCTTACTCCCGGCCATAATACCATACTTTCCGACTTATAAATGGCGAAAAAATTGTGATCAAACGATTCTATCCTCTGTTTTTGCCAGTTCCTTGTGATTGAAGTTAAGTTCATGTGTTTGCATTTCATACTACATTATATGTTTTAGATATTTTTTACTGAAACTTTTGATTTCTCTGATTTATAAGATAGTTTATGAGGATAATCTGAAGAGAAGAATTTGTGGTTATGGTGATATATTGGTAAAAATGTGGTGCTGATATAATATGGATCCACAAAATAGTACGTAAATACTTATTCCATATTTTTTTGCAGACCGTGTTTGTTTTAGGTGTAGTTTTTTTTATTGATAAAAGTAAATTATACCTCCGGAATTTATATCTTAGCAAGGTGCTGAAACTACATTTGAAAAGGTCGTGGGTTCGAGTCCGATCGGAGCTGGGGGGCTACCGGCAAAAAAATATGGATATGGGTATGGGTTTCAACTGTCATTTGAATTCCTTACTTTGATAGATTTTGGCTGCTTTGTTTTGTTGAACGTTGCTAGCTAGTTATCGTTATAACCGACGTCAAAAAACAAGGAACTGATAGCAACTATTTTCTTTATAAAATTGACTTATAGTTCCAAAAACGTATGAAGTTCATACCCATAAAGTTACGCGGTAGCCCCCCTGGTTGTGAGACGGGTCGATTTTTTCTAAATACTTTTTTCCATTTTTTTGATAATAAAAATTGCATTGTGAATGCAAAAAAGTAAAACTTAAATAAAAAAAAACATATAATTTCAATACCACTATCACAGTGCTGATAATTGGCTCACTCTATGCTAATAATTGGTGGTGATGGTGCTGATAAATGGTGAGATGGTTATTTTTTGCTCTTACCTATTTAAAAAAAAAATTGACAAAGATAAACAATTTTTTTTATATATAATCTTACTGATTAGATATTGAAACTAGAAAACTCGTCTTAACGGGTGAAAACGTATTTTTCAATGTGATATAGGGTTTAAGTTAGGAGTACTTTACTCTTAAAGTGCTGATAATTGGGTCCTTCGCCTTATTTGTTTTTTGTTTTACCTTGTCTTTTGTACATATACATATAAACATTCACGTAATTAATTAAATTACTTACAAAAGAGTATGTATGTGTTTCATAGGCAACTTAGGCTGTGTTTGTTACTTATCTTTGAATTAACACTAAACAAACATTATCATGGACAAAAATTCCGATATCAGGAAATTGTTACACTTCCCCACTCTCGGGGTAATTGTTCCTACTGGACACACTCTACAACATCAAAGTTTTGTTTGTGTGCGTGTCGGGGCTGGTCGGCGCACGTAGGCACGTAATGCTCGCACACACATTAATCTGATTTTTTGCTTCACTTTTGACGAAGCTTTAGTATGAAGACTATCGATCTAGCGTAAGCGAAGCGAAGAGTTTAAGCGAAGCGAAGAGTTATTAATCTATGGACGCTACTAACCCACTGACGTCACTAAGATAGCGTCCTGTCCTTGTCTAATTATAAAGTTTGAAGTCCTATGAAGAGAAATTAAACTACAGTCTTGGTTCGATGATAGTTTAATACTAACTCATAGGTTACATTGGTTACATGAAGAGTATATTATGTCTTATAGCTACATACATACTACACTTTCCGGGTAGAAGAAAAAAAAAAGAAATGTTTACATTTTGCTTTTTTTTTTACATGAAGTACTTAACAATATTACTGGACATATAACTTTGTCCTATTCTTATGCACAATGTCTACACAATTATTTTTAGAAATCTTTACGTTTACACCTAAATCTTCCAAAACAATAAATGGACCATCATACTTAGCATCAAGTTTTCCACCTGTTTCATTTTTAATTAAAATTAATTGACCTTTCTTATATTCTATATGATTAACAGTTTTATCATAACTACTTTTACGTTTAGTTTTGCTACATATTAAATTATTTCGAGCATCCTGTTGCGCTACTTGCAATCGATATTTCATATCTAAAGGATAACTATCGGGATTATATAATGGTTCTATAAACTCACTTATTCTACAAGGAACTTTACTAGGTTTACCAAATACAAGTTCAAATGGAGCATATTTGGTCTCAGTATGGACAGTATTGTTAAAACTGTAACACCAAAAAGGTAGCCAATGACTCCAAGTATCCTTTTGACCGTCACATCGAATCCGTAAAAATGTGCCTAAATTTTTATGAGCGTTTTCTAAAGCTCCTATTGATTGGTGATGATAAGCCGTAGAATTAATTTTTTCTATTTCTAAAATTTTACAAACCTGTTCCATTACTGATGACATAAACTCCGTTCCGCGATCAGTTGCTATGGTATTTGGTATACCAAACCTTAATATAAACTTATTAACTAATTCCTTAGCTACAGTTTCAGTTTCTTTGTTCTTAAGGGGATACGCTTCCACAAATTTCGTTAGTTCACATTGGATGGTCAAGATATAACGATTATCTTCAAAGTCTTTTTGAAGCGGACCTACAATATCTAAATATATCTTATCAAAAGCATTAGCCGCTGTGGTCGTAATTTCCATGGGCGCTTTAATATATTTACCTTGTTTCATTTTTTGACATTTAGAGCATTTGCTAACAAAATCTTTAACGTCTTTATCTAATCCTGGCCAAAAGAAATTTCTCTTAATAGTGTTTGTCATTCTACGCACACCCGCATGCCCGCTGGTGGGTAGTAAATGATAGTCACTTAATATGTATTTTCGCTCTTCTTCTTTATCAATTCTCTTAACACCTCTTATTATACAAATTCGTGGACCGGTCCAATCCTTTCTAGATTTTATTTCACTTAATAAATCTTTAATGAATATCTTATTTCTTTCATTTCTTACTATGCATAGTTCATTATTTATTTTAATTCTTTTACAAAATGTCATCAACTCAGTCACAAATTCGGCTCGCGTAAAATGCGACTTCCAGTTGAGATTTATATAAATAACGCGTTTCTTTTCATCATATATAAAACATTTACTTTCTAGGTATACCTCATTCAAAGTTTTAACTCGAGTTAGTTCGTCATTTCCGATAAAAGTTAATTCTACTAAGTCCTTGGGCATTTTTAGCAATTCTACTACATTTGGTTGATCAGACCTAATGCTGGTAGATTTACTACAAGTCTGTGAATCAGTTTTCTCATTCATACATCTTCTTTGCGCTCTCGTCATCACATTTACTACTTCTTCATTCATAGATTTTAACGTGTCTGATGTTATACAAATCCTAGATAAAGCATCTGCTACGCTATTCTCTTTGCCTTTTATGTACAAAATTTTAAAATTGTATTCTTCCAGTGCCAATCTAAATTTTAAAAGCCTGCTCGAAGGGTCTTTCATTGAAAATAAATATAGTAAGGGTTTATGGTCAGTCATAATCGTAAATTGTCTTCCATAAACATACGGTCTGTAGTACTTTACAGCCCATACAATTGCTACTAACTCTTTTTGAATCGTGGGATAATTTCTTTCAGCTTTGTTTAATGGTCTGCTGGCATATGCCACTGGTTTCATATTTTTGTTGCACAGCACTGCTCCGACAGCTACGCCTGAAGCGTCAGTTTGTATTACAAATTCATTATTTTCTGAAAAATCAGGAAATTGAAGTACTGGAGGTGTCGTTAATGCCTTTTTTAAGGTTTCAAATGAATCTTTACAATCTTCAGACCATACAAAAGGTACATGTTTTCTAGTTAAATAATTCAAAGGTGCTGTAATTTCGGCAAAATTACGAATGAACTTCCTATAATAATTACAAAAAGCAACAAATCTTTTTACTTCATCTGCATTTCTAGGTTCAGGATATTTTTGTAAGACTTCTATTTTAGAGCTATCGGGTAATACTCCTTCCGCAGTTACAAGATGACCTAAATATAATATTTCTTTTTGCAAAAATTTACACTTTTCAGGGTTTAGTTTTAGGTTTACTTTTCTAAGTCTTTCCAAAACGTTAATTAGGTGTTTATTGTGAATATCCAAACTTCTGCCAAAAACTATAAGATCGTCTAAATAAACAAAACATTGCTCAAAAGTTAATCCTGACATAGCTACAGACATTACGCGACTAAAAGCACTTGGACTGGTCTTAAGTCCCATAGGTAATCTTTTCATCTGGTACTGGCCTGAGCTTGTAGTAAAGGCTGTACAGTCTCTGCTCTGCTCATTTAAAACTACCTGGTAGTATCCCTGATATAAGTCTAAATGTGAGAAATAGATGGAACCAGAGAGTGAGTCCAAAATTTCTGTTATATTTGGCAATGGGAATTTATCGTCCACGATACAATTATTTAATTTCCTGTAATCAACTACCAATCGCCATTTATTGTTTTGATTAGAATTTTTCTTAGGTATTAATAAGATTGGGCTTGACCACTCACTCTTTGCTTCCTCTATAATGTCACTATCAATTAATTTTTTAATTTGTATGTCTACTTCCTTCTTTAAGGACTGTGGTAATCTATATTGTTTTACGTAAACAGGACTAGTATTGGCTTTCAAAGTTATAGTTTGTTCGTAAATATTAGTTGTTGACAATTGATCACCTGACAAAAAGAATACGTCAGCGTACTTAGAACATATCTGTTGTAAGGAACTTTGTTCCTCAGTGTTAAGGTTTTTCAAATCTAAAGCATTTAACAATTTATTAACTCTCTCTACATTTTTTGTACATTGCTTAAATTCACAAATATCGTACTGGTGTAATGGAAACAACTGTGGTTGAAAAGCTGGTAATACCACATCATGTTCACTAGTGTTTAAAATTTTTACTGGGATTTTATGGTTTTTTATTTTTACAATAGAGCCTGCCAAAAATACTTCCTCCGTTAATTGTTTTGCCAAGATAACGCTATCATCTTTTAATTCCGAATCAGTAAATAAATAATGAATAGATTCACTACGTGCTGGAATAAACAAAGTATTACACGTGTAATCAATTTCATTACAAAGTGGTATAGAGAATTCCATTCCTTCTTTGTAAAGTGTAATAACATTTGTGTCGAGATTGATATTAGATCCATACTTGCTCAAAAAGTCAAGTCCTAGAATACCATCCGCCTTTAACGGAACGTTATTAAAAACATAAAAGTGATGATCAAAGTCAGTTCTTGATAACCTTTTATTTAAGTCACGATGTATCAAATTCAAATAAACATAACCCGGTGATTTGATCTGACCACCTATGCCGTTGATTAACGTGTCATCTCTATGTATGGCGGTATTTCTCGGTAACGAATCACTTTGTATGACCGACAAAGATGCTCCCGTATCAACTAAGAAATAATATTTTCTAGTCCCTAAGAAAAAAGAAACAAATTTAGTTTGAACATTCAATGTTAAAATATAATCCTTAAGATCGAAAAAACTGATTTTCTACCGCGTTTGATACTTCAGACTCTGTATTTTGGTTGGTTGGTTGCGCATAAAATACTCGCTGCCTAAAGTTACCCCTACCACGAGTGTTAGGATAACTCGAACGATTATCACTCTGTCTGTTTATTCCACGATTTGCGTAACTACGAGTAACTGGGCGCGACCTATTACCACTACCATAAAACGAACCTCTTGGTGTATTATTCATATACTGCCGCTGATTGTATTGGTGACCTCTGGCGCGACAGGTTTGCTGGCCTCTAGAGTAATTGTTATAAAACTTACCTCTTCCTCTTCGTGAAAATTGCATGACACCTTCATCTCTCGACGTCGATGCTCCATACAACTCCTCATCCCTTGCAGCTTGTATGGCATCCTTCAGGTGCTCATAATTCCTCGCCGCTGACAGATTTAGGGCGGATAATATAGAAATAGAAATATTCTGATAAAATCATTAAACTGTTCAATTAACTATAAACAAAACTATTAAGCTTCTATTTCAATAAGGTCAGGATTAATAATAATCTCAAATCTAAATATAACTGTTCTGATAAAAGCATTAAACTTTTCAAATAACTATAAACAAAACTATAAAGCTTCTATTTCAATAAGGTCAGGATTAATAAAAATCTCAAATCTCTAATAAACTATTTTATTCTTTTGAATCGTCCTTTTATTTTTTTACCTACCACCCGTTAAGGACATCTTTTAGCTGACAAGAAAAACGGGCGAAAAAAACTCACCAGCTTTAACAGAAACAACGACATTTACAAATTATCATGTCGTTGTTAGACATACAACACATTTAACAACATTTACAACAACATTACTTTTCATGATAAAAGATTAAACAACATTTACGAATATCATCAAGCATTTTCTATAATCTGTTACTTTATATTATTTCAGTACTCACATAATTTATTCGAGACCGATAAGGACAACTTAATATTATCAACAAATAAGCATTTACATTTAACAAGTTACCGAATATCCTTCGAACAAGGGCAAATCTTCAGAAATATTTACTAGACAATACATCAGCATTAAACAGCAAGAAATAACAAGGAATGAGAAATATGAAACAACGGAATAGTTACTTAACTTGTACACCGCTCACGGCTCGAACCAGACTAACCAAATAAAATGGCTGCTTCACCTTATAAATGTTAGCGTCTACCGCCAATTTAACAGATAATTATTGTTTTAGAAAATTACAGAAAACACCACAATATAAATATAACAATTATGAAAAATTATTCTAAAATCAAATAATGATTTTACATAACATTATTTATAAAATACAATAATTACAATAATTATCTATTTCTTTTCTTTTCAACCGGAAGTAACGTGTACTTACTAACGTAAAAGTACACGCTACTTAGATACTTTATATTACATTACATTTCAGTAATAAATCAATTGATACGAATATTAAAAGTAATAACATGATTTTATACACATTATTCAGTACTTATAGGTAAATTAAAGTACAATTGCTTGATCATGCTTTGTTGACGGTTGGCCCCGCCACGAATCAAAATACTTTTTATTAGAAACAGGATACATGTAGTAAAATGCTATCTCCATAATTAATATAATGAATTTTAATTGTAAGAATAACTATATGAGATTAATAGCAAAATTCCATATCATATCGCTTTGTTGTCGGATGGCACCGACACAAATCAAAACTACTATTTAATAAAAACACTATAAATAAGGTACAATGTTATCCCCAAAATTAATTTAGATGTAATAAATACTAAATTGAATCAATGTCAAAACTTGATATTCTAACACGGCCATACTGACAAGTACTTCGTTCTCGAAGTACTAGATCAGCATAGGTACTTAATTAATCTCATGTGTCACATCTAACGTAGATTTTTCGATCTACTGTGAGCCTCGCCATGTCAGCTACTTTACCCTCTATCGGCACAAACCAAGAAGACACCAAACTCACAGCAGTAGTAGATATAGTCAGTCAGTCAGTATGAATAGTATGCCTCGACATGTACGGCTCCATCACCGCTGCCCGTGAAGACCAAACCGACACCAAACACACTATCGACCAGCTTGTTTACCTACTGTGAACCTCGACATGTCAACGGCATCACCCCCTGTCGGTGAAGACCAAGAAGACACCAAGCCCACAGCAGCAGGGGGGTTTGTCAGTCAGTAGTTAGTCACAGTAATGCTGCGCCGATCCCAAACAAAATGGGATAAGGACACGATATTCAGTCATTTTTAGTTGTAAATAATATTCTATCACGGTTATCCGTGACACAATCGACATTGAACTATAAATTTTCATTAACAGATCTGCATTAATTGTACAATTCTTTTCATGATTTATACTAAATCATTAGAACGATATCCAATATTTCTTTTCGCTACTATTAAATTCTCAAGATAAACACTACATCTTAGAATGAAACGGTCATGTAATTAGAATTTTAATTTTCTTTTATTACACCTTTACAAACATTTACTGCAAACTAATCTGCACCGGCATGGTTTACGTTCCCGTGGGAACATCTAGACAAAAACCATCAATCAAAATGAAATTAATATTTCATCCAAACCTGTTTATACAAACTTAACTTTCACTTTTATCATATTGCCTGGACTATTATTTATAAGACGTAATAATAATAATAGGCTACAGTATAATTTGGCTGTTATAAAACAGATTCAAATTATAATTTTCACATTTGGTATTCTTAAAGTTATATTTTCTTAAACTTAATCATTAAACATCTACATTTCAAAAACAGTGAAAACACCCCACTAGGCATCTAGAAATGTTCGCTATCGTAATGAACATTTCGAATCAAATATAAATACCAAAGATATCTTAAGGCCTATCTATAAAATAATTAAGTAAATCGCAAAACCGCTCGGCCAATCTGATAATATTTAATACATGTATTATTGTATCCATTTACTGTCGAAACATTATCTCCTTACCTTAACCATGATTCCTACAAGGTGTGCCGAAAATACTAACTTGTCGACTGACATTGACACCGAGTATTATAGTTTTGCCGCTATAAACTAATTGTTAAGTGGATCATGATAATAACTGGTTCAACCTTACAATTACCAAATCTCACGAGAACCAAAACTAGCGCCCCAGTAAGTAACACTTACTTTTATAAATTTCTAAAGAAAGTTTAAAGATCGAAATTTATATCGGCCCTAGCAACATACAATAATCGTGAAAAGGACAGGACTTGTTTAACAGATCTTATGAAACTTATGGAAACGTATGGAAACTTCTATGGAAACGTATAATTTCTATGGAAAGCTATCGAGGAGAATATCGAGAACTACCGAAAACCATCGAAAACTACAGAAAACCATCAAAAACTACCGAAAACCATCGAGAACTACCGAAAACCAACGAGAACTACCGAAAACCTTCAAGAACTATCGAAAACTATCGGGAACTGTGGAGAACTATCGGGAACTATCGAGAACTATAGAGAACTGTCGAGAACTATCGAGAACTGTCGAGAGCTGTCGAGAACTGTCGAGAACTGACGAGAACTGTCGAGAGCTGTCGAGAACTGTCGAGAACTATCGAGAACTATCGAGAACTGTCGAGAACTATCGAGAACTATCGAAAACTGTCGAGAACTATCGAGAACTATCGAGAACTATCGAGAACTGTAGAGGACTATCGAGAACTGTCGAGGACTATCGAGAGCTATCAAAAGCTATCGAGAGCTATCAAAAGCTATCGAAAAGTATCAAAAACTATCTGACATTATCGACAACTATCGAGAACTATCGAGAACTGTGAAGAACTATCGAGAATTATCGAGAACTGTAGAGGACTATCGAGAACTGTCGAAAACTATCGAAAACTATCGAAAACTATCGAAAACTATAGAAAACTATCGAAAACTATCGAAAACTATCGAAAACTATCGAAAACTATCGAAAACTATCGAAAACTATCGAAAACTATCGAAAACTATCGAAAACTATCGAAAACTATCGAAAACTATCGAAAACTATCGAAAACTATCGAAAACTATCGAAAACTATCGAAAACTATCGAAAACTATCGAAAACTATCGAAAACTATCGAAAACTATCGAAAACTATCGAAAACTATCGAAAACTATCGAAAACTATCGAAAACTATCGAAAACTATCGAAAACTATCGAAAACTATCGAAAACTATCGAAAAACTATCGAAAACTATCGGAAACCATCGGAAACCAACGGAAACCATCGGAAACCAACGGAAACCACCGGAAACCATCGAAAACCATCGTAAACCATCGAAAACCATCGAAAACCATCGGAAACCATCGAAAACCACTGGAAACCATCAAAAACCATCGAAAACCATCGACAGCCATCGAAAACCATCGGAAACTACCGGAAACCATCTAAAACCACCGGAAACCGTCGGAAACCATCGGAAACCATCGGGAACCATCGGAAACCATCGAAAACCATCGAAAACCATCGACAGCCATCGAAAGCCATCGAAAACCATCGAAAACCATCGAAAACCATCGAAAACCATCGAAAACCATCGGAAACTATCGCAAACTATGGAAAACTATGAAAATCCATGGAAATCCTATGGATAACAGAAAACCCGTGGAAAACATATGGAAAACCCATATAAACGTTTGGAAAACCCATGAAAAACGTTCGGAAAACCAATGAAAAACGTATGGAAAACCCCATGGAAAACCCATGGATAACCTATGGAAAGCTATTTGAAAACGTATAAGAAAGCCCATTGAAAACGTATGAAAAGCCCATGGAAAACGTATGGAACAACTCAACCCATGGAAAACCTATGAAAAACGTTTGGAAAACCCAAAGAAAACCCATGGAGAACGTATGGAAAACGTATGGGAAACTTGTGGGAAACCTATGGAAAATCCATGAAAAACGTATGGAAAATGTACTTATGGACAGATATCAGTTCCTAGTCTACTAGGTAGTAATTTTTTTGATTAAAACCAACAAACCGAAACCTTGTTTTTTTTTCATCAGGAAAACAAAATTAACATTGATAACAAACTGTAATAAATAACATACCGTTAGACAAAAGACAGAACTAAGTTGTTTTTCAAATTTGTGTACCGTTCTTACGTGGCCGTTTTATCATAAGAAAGCTATTTAACATCAATAATATTATAGTGGAGCAAATCGTTCCAAATGATTAAAATTAAATAAAAAAAAGGATAAAAATAAATCTAATCTCACTGTACTCCGTCTATCAAGGAACAAGTCCAAAGATGGTTGTGGTGGCAACTAGGTAATACGAAAGAACCATAGCAATCTATTTAAACTTAAATGGGTAAGCTTTATAACAAGAGGTATACCTTATAAAATTAACTATCACTTTCTAGAAGTCACTTCAAAATCAAAGTTTTGTAAAATAGTATACTAATGGGGAATTCGTAGTAGGTATAAAAAAAACTTTATAACTTTAGTACCTACCTAGATTTGATAAAATTTCTTGCAATAGGTTATTAATTGAAAATCTAAGTAATGCTATGCTGAAAAAGAAATAAGAGCCTTATAAAATGAATATGGCAACAATACTTTTCAATTGCCCATATTTGTTGTATAACGCAAAATAAAGCAAAGATTTGAATACTAAAATGTAAAATGTCATTGTTATTAGCAAAATCTAGTTAATTTTACATTATTTTGATTCAATAATGATTAAAGTACTACGCGGTTCAAAATACCAAGTTGCACCACCAGAAATCCTTTATATTACAAACCACTAAAGGAGGTATAATCATGGTTTGAATTAGCAAAATAGGACGACAAGAAAATGATAATTTTATGTACCTACCCGACTCCATTCCACTATATTTTACGACTTAATTGTTAGAATAACACTGACTTTCACGAACTTAAACCTTTCTAAACCTAAGGTTAAGTAAAATTATATCACTATTTTTTCACTTTGCTCCAAAGACCGCCTCTTATTTATTTTTAGTTGCAAATGACTAATGTTAATCAAGGAACACTGGAAAGCCACCGCACTATTACCTATTGTATAATTATACTACCCGGCAAGATTTTCAGAAATGAACCCTAGTGTTACATAATAGGTTTATCAGTTTCTAGCATTTTAAAATAAATATCTGTAGTGAGTCATATTATCACAACAATGATTACTGTAAGTTTACACAAAAAAAAATCTTTGGTATGATCATCTAGTAGGTAATTTTTAATGTAATTGAATAAACAACATAAGCTAATAGCTAAGTAATCTATTCGAAGGTACAAAAAAATAAAACCAAAATGAAATACAGAAGCCCCGTAAGGCTATACCAGATTTAGCGACCGTGGAGATGCGGTTTCATCTCCATTGGCGAGGTATCTGTACATCACCAGGAATCAGCTCCATTGCCAGGTTGGATAGAAGAACGGCAGCGCCACCTTGCCACGATGGATGACGATAGTTTGAAACGGCAGCGTCGCTGATTGTAGCAGATAAGCCGAAACCAGCACCATGAAAAATAAAACATATGTATTAATAATGGGAGCAAGACCATCCCACTTCTGATGACAGATTTAGGGCGGATAATATAGAAATAGAAATATTCTGATAAAATCATTAAACTGTTCAATTAACTATAAACAAAACTATTAAGCTTCTATTTCAATAAGGTCAGGATTAATAATAATCTCAAATCTAAATATAACTGTTCTGATAAAAGCATTAAACTTTTCAAATAACTATAAACAAAACTATAAAGCTTCTATTTCAATAAGGTCAGGATTAATAAAAATCTCAAATCTCTAATAAACTATTTTATTCTTTTGAATCGTCCTTTTATTTTTTTACCTACCACCCGTTAAGGACATCTTTTAGCTGACAAGAAAAACGGGCGAAAAAAACTCACCAGCTTTAACAGAAACAACGACATTTACAAATTATCATGTCGTTGTTAGACATACAACACATTTAACAACATTTACAACAACATTACTTTTCATGATAAAAGATTAAACAACATTTACGAATATCATCAAGCATTTTCTATAATCTGTTACTTTATATTATTTCAGTACTCACATAATTTATTCGAGACCGATAAGGACAACTTAATATTATCAACAAATAAGCATTTACATTTAACAAGTTACCGAATATCCTTCGAACAAGGGCAAATCTTCAGAAATATTTACTAGACAATACATCAGCATTAAACAGCAAGAAATAACAAGGAATGAGAAATATGAAACAACGGAATAGTTACTTAACTTGTACACCGCTCACGGCTCGAACCAGACTAACCAAATAAAATGGCTGCTTCACCTTATAAATGTTAGCGTCTACCGCCAATTTAACAGATAATTATTGTTTTAGAAAATTACAGAAAACACCACAATATAAATATAACAATTATGAAAAATTATTCTAAAATCAAATAATGATTTTACATAACATTATTTATAAAATACAATAATTACAATAATTATCTATTTCTTTTCTTTTCAACCGGAAGTAACGTGTACTTACTAACGTAAAAGTACACGCTACTTAGATACTTTATATTACATTACATTTCAGTAATAAATCAATTGATACGAATATTAAAAGTAATAACATGATTTTATACACATTATTCAGTACTTATAGGTAAATTAAAGTACAATTGCTTGATCATGCTTTGTTGACGGTTGGCCCCGCCACGAATCAAAATACTTTTTATTAGAAACAGGATACATGTAGTAAAATGCTATCTCCATAATTAATATAATAAATTTTAATTGTAAGAATAACTATATGAGATTAATAGCAAAATTCCATATCATATCGCTTTGTTGTCGGATGGCACCGACACAAATCAAAACTACTATTTAATAAAAACACTATAAATAAGGTACAATGTTATCCCCAAAATTAATTTAGATGTAATAAATACTAAATTGAATCAATGTCAAAACTTGATATTCTAACACCGCTATAATTGTGCTAAGTCGTGGATCACGAAGACCGTCTGAAAATCTTTTTTACAGCAAGTTTTTCGTTCAATGGCTTTAGTACACTATATTTCGCGTTATCACCGTCTGCCTGTGATATTGTTAGGTCTGAAAATAGTTTTTCAATTTCGACACCATACTGAGCTACTGAACGATAACCTTGTGTTATATTCTGCAAACGAGATTGTATGGCAGTAAACGACTTTTTTGTAAGCAAAGTTTGTTTTATATCTTTAATAAGAGCTTCTACAGAACTGTATTCCGAAGATAAACACAGTTTAGCGTTTTCTGTCAATCTACTTTTCAGAACAAATTTAATCAATAATATTTTTCCGGTACTAGATAGCATATCAGAGTACATTTCTACTACATCAATTAGAGTTTTTACAGTTTTTTCAGCACCATCCATAACTGGGATCAAATTACAAGCAGTTTTCAGATCAAACTCCATTTTTAAAGATGTATATTCACTAGGTTCACTGTATTCACTATCACTAGTATCACTACAACTACTTTCTTCGTTTGGTTTTTTACACAACAATAAAATACTATCATATGAAACTTTTATATTATCCCAAATAGACACACATGAATTTAAAATCTCAGGTTTTGTGTCTTTTTTATTCGTTAAGAAAGATAAAATAGCAGTACCTTTATTATATATTTCTTCAGTCTCGGCTAACTTATTATTTATAACATTCCCTAAAAATCTAGATTTACCTTTTTTTACTAAATATTTCTTAATATTCGTTATTTTCGTTAAACATTCTAATAACTCATTTTCCATACCAAACCGAAAAAGAAAACAATTTAATCAATAAAACTCACCAACTCCGTGCGAGTTACCATAGTAGGGGCCCCAGGATGCTTTCAATATCGTACATTGGAATGTGGCTTCTTCCCATATTTGGCGCACTGATAAAACATTTAGTTACACTGAACGACTTTAAACTACTTTAACAACAAATATAATTACTGGAATGAATAATTGATACATGATACAAGAATACACACTTACACTACACGCTTAATGTTTCTAATATAATATTTTAAAAGTACTGATAACGAAATGCGAAATTTTCACTTCTTAACTTTTCACTGCACAAATTATACTTTTTCACTAATTATGAATCGAAACTGGATCTGCACGCACGTACTCACTCAGAGTTGGTCCACTTTCCTACTAGTTTGGGCCGTTTGAGCCATTTGAGTCAACTCCATTTGGTCTCTTCCAACAGCAGCCGCAATCGATCTAAGACGAAGCGATCGACGTAGATCATTCAGGGTAATTTCTCGCCTCATCCATTTCTTATGGGTTTTCTTGTAGTACTTGTAAAAGCACAGTAGGCTCCCCAATGCGATAATAGTTATAATCACACTCAGTAATATATTGGTCGTGCTAACATGATATTTTAAATCTTGCGTCGCCGACGCAGCGTTGCCTGCCCCGTTTTGGGCAATTATAATGTCTTCTTGCTTCGACTGATATTTTCCCATTTTGAATCAAGTATGGGTTCACTGAAATTAAGGCACTGACACCGCGTTGCACTTACGAACGTCGAATTATAATGATCCATTATTAATTTTTATTTGCTGTCCAATAATGCACTCGGTAATACTATCCGCGCTCACGAGTTGACCCAAATATGGCAGGGTCGCCATGAAGAGAAATTAAACTACAGTCTTGGTTCGATGATAGTTTAATACTAACTCATAGGTTACATTGGTTACATGAAGAGTATATTATGTCTTATAGCTACATACATACTACACCTATATCTTTGAAAATATTCAAGATAATTCAAAATGAAAACTTTTTTTGTGTAGCTAATATTTCGAAAAACATTTTAAAGAAATAAAAAAAAATCAGTAAAATACCGTAATATAGAAGCAAGCGAGCAACTAGCATCTCTAAGTGCGGCAGTTAGATGTTCAACATTTAGTAGTAAACAGTACTAAACCCTTTAAAACAAAATTAAAAAGCGAACATAAAAAGCAATGTAAGTAGGTATATTGAAAAACTTAATAACATGCTACAAATTAACACTATATTTTGATTAACATTAATAAAATATAGATGTTATTATGGCAGCAATAATAACAACCTCAAACATCGCTTGGCAGGTAATAGACAGGCTGACTGATAAGTCGTAATTCCGAGTGTGTTACTATAATAATTTCATAACAATTGAAGAGGGTCCGACTGCCGCGTACTGCAATCTTGTTACGTTCGCATCACGTTATGAAGATAATCGGGCATTCTTGGGTTTGTTGGATATCTGTTTATTAATGGTAGAGGAAGTAGAAATCATTATTGTGTCAGAAACATACTGAAACAAACCGAAAATAAAGGAATGATTGAAGAAGCCTGAAAGTGGTTTTTTCGCAGTGTCATCATCAGTCAGACAATGTAGCCACTGCTGGGACACCGACCTTCCTTATGGATCACTATCGGATCCTCGCGGTTTTACCCGCGTGGTACCTAGTCCCGTGGGAATATCGGGATAAAATATAGCCTATGTCACTCAGGACGAATGTAGCTTTCTAATGGTCAAAGAATTTTCTAATTCGGTCCAGTAGTTTCGGAGCCTATTCGATGCTAACAAACAAACAATCAAAACTTTACTCTTTATAATATTAGTCTAGATAAAGGAAGAAGGAATCATTATTGTGACAGAAACATACTGAAACAAACCGATAATAAAAGAATGATTGAAGAAGCCTGAATTAGGTTTTTTTCTCAGCTCTATGTCATCATCAGCATGTCAGCCGAACGACGCCCACTGCTGGGCATAGGCCTCCCCCAAGGATCTCCACAACGATCGGTCCTACGCTGCCCGCATCCAGCGGCTTCCCGCGACCTTGACCAGATCGTCGGGCCACCTTGTAGGGGGCCTGCCCACGGAACGTCGTCCGCCATGTCATCATCATCAGTCAGTTAATGTAACCAACTGCTTGGACTCAGGCCTTCCTTATGGATGACTACCATACTACTGATTTTTTACCCGCGTGGTACCCGTTCCCGTAGGAATATCGGGATAAAATATATACCCTGTGTCGCTCAGGAAGAATGTAGCTTTCTAATGGTCAAAGAATTTTCTAGTCCGGTCCAGTAGTTTCGGAGCCTGTTCGATGCAAACAAAGAAACAATCAAATCTTTCCTCTTTATAATATTAGTATAGATAAAGAGAAATGGACGGTGACCAACGGTTTGTAAAAATAAATGTTTGGACACCCATCCCGTGACTGACCATTGCCAAGGTTGCTGAACACCAAAAATCGCAATTTCGAATGTTAGTAACGCAAATCTTTCAGTGTACCCTATGTATAACACGGACTTATAAAAATTAATTGGCTTTTATAATGCTTTTATAGGATTTCTTGGCACAACTGGTTGGATACCCATTTGTACAAAAATCAAAATACGAACGTATTAATTGGCAAAACCACCATTGACCTCCCCGTACCCCGCCATCTTTTAGCGATTTTGTTTTCAGATTGAAATTCATTGAAGTGTGTGTTCTATTTGGTTCTATTGTCTGTGACTGTATAAATCAAAATCCATAGCAAACCTCATCACATCCAGCAAATTGACCAGCAATATGGACTACCAGGAACCCCATTCAGGAATGGTGGTTTTAATGGGTTCCTGGTAACCTTCTAGGCTGAAAAGTACCATGTAGTCAACGCAGTAACGACTTTGTTTGATCGCAATACGTTTGACATCAAAAAAAATTTTTGTATGGTGGTTGTAGTTGTAGTCCATAGTTTTTAGCTTTCGTTTTTTTAGCTTTGGTACATGCCAATGCCAAGGTTTTTATGGAGAACGCGTCGGTTTGGCCTAAGTAATGTAATTTTTTCACTAGTTATAAAGCCCACGAAGACTGTCTGGCTGTATTTGTTATCTATCTATAACATTTCGTAAAACATACATTACACCAAATCGGAATTCAGCTTTTTTATATGAATACATTCATAAAAAACAGTTACTCGTGACTACATATTTCGAAATAATAATGTAGACGGTGAACTAATCATCTAATACATCCATATCCATACAAATAAATAAAATTGCAGTGTCTGTTTGTAATATTAAAATAACCGCTTTTTACTACATGCATATACCAAAATATCATTTTTTACAATTTTTGTCTGTCTGTCTGTCTGTTTGTTCCGGCTAATCTGTTTGTTCCGGATAATCTCTGAAACGGCTGGATCGATTTTGACGGGACTTTTACTGGCAGGTAGCTGATGTAATAATGAGTAACTTAGGCTACTTTTCATCCCGATATTCCCACGGGAACTAGAACCACGTGAGTGAAACCGCGGGCGGCCACTAGTTTATTTATAAAAGCATCCACGATACACCTATCCAAAAGTCCATAAGGTGAAGTCGCCCACAAAAGATCTCCCAAAAACAAGGTTGTTTATAGAAATGGCTTCCATTTCCGTATGCGTCGCGTTCCTCCGCGCTTCCTGCGGTCGAAGTGGCTTAAAAGCACTCTATAAATAAAACTCAGGTTGGCGTCGGAAGCACTTAGCCACCTTCCTATCTCTGTCCGCTCGTCCGACGACCTGCTTCCTATTCACTTCGCACGTATTGCTCGTATTGTTATTAACACATGTTGAGGTTGTTACGATGTCGATTCGTACCAGTCATTATGGATGGTTAAAAACTCTATGATGACTGGAAACTCCATCTAGTTCTACATACTGGCCATTAATTTTATCGAATCCTATCCTGTTCTTTCAATTCAAATTCAAAATCTTCGTTTCACGTGTCCTGTTCATCAGTTTTGATTCAGTTCTACTAAAATCACCAAGCCGTACAGAGCTCTCGGAGCATTACCAGATTTTTATACCAGTTTGAGTTGTTTGTTATAGTTTTAAATAAGCGGAACCCTTGACCCTTGGAAAGGGTTCCTAATCTTCCTATGCTTCCTATTCTTCCTATACGTTTCTTTATTACTACCTTTATAAATAAAAGTCAAGTCCCTATAAACATCATCTTTTTATTCATCTATTATCTACAAATTAAATACTGGGCGGTGACTTCCGACGTTCCGGCTAGTGTACCGCTGGCCGACGAGGACGTCCCGTCGCAAGGTAAAAAACCACAAAGTAGCAATGGAAGACAGACTTGGCGATCTTATTGGTTCCAATCAAGATTGTATGAAAAGTAAATCTTCTCTTCTTCTTGGTCTTCCGCAAAAAGGTCTATTCCTGAACGTATGACCTAAAGTGGTACCACAAATAGAAGGTATGTAAAAATTAAATAACGGAACCAGGGTGCCTACCATCAACTTTTATTGCGGTTTTGTTTAGGACCTAAACTGATCTGCTTCGCTTATTCGTACCACGGCAGCTTAATATCAATGACAGCGATTCAGTGATCATTCAATGACGTTTCACAGCCGCTGAGCTGTCATCAACTCTTATTTGACGTATAACTTGGCCAAGTTAACATGATACCTGCAGGTTATACCCGTCCCTTTCACTCTCCGGGCATGACAGAATCGAGTGAAAGAGACGGGTAGAAGAAATAAGGACACAAATCGTTCGGTCATTCACATTTAGCAATTCATTTGCGATCCAGTTTTTAGAAGGTCATGGTACGAAAGAAAGCAATTCATTTTAGGAACCTATTCTGCATCGCGCTATTTTTGAATCGCTGTCTTAAAGTTGATGGTATGCACCCTGAACCCTTTAGGTAATTGGGTCCAAAAGATGGCTCTGGTAAATATAACATTGATTTGTTTTATGTTTCCAAATTATTTATACGAATTTATTTACAAGCTTTTATAGTTAGTTAGTTAGTGGAGGACAAATCTTGCAAGCTAAATTTGACCCACTTCCCAGTGTCCGATTGAGCTGAAACTTTGCATTCAGGTTTGGTTTGGATGACAATACAATACTAAAGTACAGTTCACAAAAAAGCTGGTCATAAAAACGAAGTTTATACAAAAAACTTATTATTTCTAGTGTTAATGACCAATTTAACTTTTTTATAAAGGAGCATAAATGTGTTAACCATTTTAATATTAACTACCACTCAATGCAGATTACCAAGTAAGAGCAGAATTTTCAACGGATGAATAGAGTCTAGTTTAGTCCAGTCTAGTCTGTTCTGCAATTATTTGCAATAATTATTGCAAATAGGAACAGATCAAGATTTAAAGGTACTTACAGAATTCCATTTCCATTTCCACCTTATATAAATAAATAATAAATAAATATTTTTTTCTTACAATCACACCTAATTACCTGTACCTGTACCTATAACTATAACTATTTATTAGAATAATTTGCCTTTCTTTAATAACTGTCTAAAATTAAAAAATTAAAAAAATTGCTTATATCACAGACATTCTGTGACACGCGCACACTTTTAATAATAAAAGGTTCCACATAATACCAGCGTTGCAGGTGATGCCCATGCTGAAACATTATGCTGCCGGCCTAGCATGAGCGGCTTATAACGCGCGATATGATATGGTACGGCAAGTTGTCTTGCTTACCCCACTAAGGTTTAAGCAAGACGGCATGCCGTACCATATCATATCGCGCGTTATAAGCCGCTCATGCTAGGCCGGCTGAGTGGTAACCGTTTCGGTTTCACTGTACAACTTTTATGTAATTATTGTTTTTGTAATGTCCATGTTGTGAGACTGAATAAAGTTATTTGTATTTGTATTTAATTAACACACACATATTTTTTTTGTAAATGCGTTGCTTCTGTTAAAGCTGATGAGTTTTTTTCGCCTGTTTTTCTTGTCAGTTAAAAGCTGTCCATAACAGGTGGTAGGTTAAAAATTTTGGACGATTCATAAGCATTAATTTTATTTAATCTATATGAATAAAAAATTATGACTATGACTATGACTGCCTATTATCTAAGCCCATAGTAAATTTCTTAAGAAACTGTGTCTACGTGAACTTGATAACGGATAAATATATACGTAAATACATTTTGTTTGTAAATACATACTTAATATACATAGAAAACACCCAGACCAAGACAAATAGACATGTTCATTCACAAAAATATTTGTCTTGTTCGGGAATCGAACCTGAGACCTCTGGCGCAGAAGGCAGGTAGTTTACCCCTGCGCCAAATCATAATCACGCCTACGTAATTAGCGGCACAGAGCGGTTAACAGTCAAGCTATAGGTAGTTGAAACTTCTATGTTCCGTTTTTCCCCAATTTTTAATCAAGATTTTCTAACATATTTCCAATAGTAAATATAAATTGCAATATACTATAAACATTTACAGCCTAATATAATTCGTAAAATGAATTACCGATAAATTATTTGCTCATAAAACTTACTGCAACGGCTAATGTTTGCAACGTAATATTAGGCGGGTGCTTGCATTCGACAGTGACTAATGCACGGAAACTGAGCTGCAAGCTGCAACTGGTACACCGTGATATTGATGAATGCATATCGCACCTTGAGTGCATGCGCTCATATTGTACTTTTCCAAGCAACAACACGGCGATTTATTGTAAAAATACTGGCGAACGATGATGGAGAGACATTTTCATTTCTATTAGACAAGGACGTTTCACCTTTTTGTTTTTCACTTCGGATTGGGACTTTTATTGACATGAATTTGCCCATCAATCTGTGCTGGATAATTTGGGAAGATTTGGAAAAGTATAGGAAAAATGTAATAGTAAAAAACCACGAGCCCTATAGTAAGTAGCTTTCAGGCGGGATCGTGGGCTCGTGGTTTTTTACTATCACATTTTTCCTATACTTACAAAATTGCATTGTAAATGCATAAAAATAATATAAAATCAGATTAAGAAAAGCTAATTCCATAGTTGTATTTTCATAATAAGTAACATTAAAATTGAGAGCTTAACATGTTTAGTACTGCCTTTTTAGCAATAGTAATAAAACTTATTTCTGTTTCAAATTATCTTTACTATTTTGCATTTACAATGCATTTTATATTATTGAGAGAGAGTTTGCCCGATTCTTTGAATTCGAGAGTCGTTGGTTCGAGTCCCATCGAGTTGTGAGAGTGAGACGGGATTTTTTCTAATACTTCATTTTCAAAATTCTTATTTCTGTCTATTTAGTTAATTTTGCAGAAATACATTAAGGTTAACAACTTAAGTAGTATTATTATGATGTGAGGTTACGTTTAAGATTTAATGTACGTTTTGGATTGAACTGTTTTGTATGTATAGCTGTACAATAAAATATAGTAATACTTCAATATTTTCATGAAGGAATATTGATTGAATTTCATAGACATTTTCAACATAGTAGTTGAACGCAAAACGTTAGGCTGACATCATAAAATTCCCATTTCACTCTTTTTAACTGTTCGTGTCAGCGGGAGCGCCATAAAAAATTGATAGCATTTGAAGATAGGAACTTTCTATATTCACCTTATTATTCCCAAGGTTTCTACGAGCAAATCGATAAAGATTTACTGGAGCTCTAAATGAAGAGGCGGTAAAAGCGAAGTTGTGTCAAGACACGTACCTCCTTAAATTTCTCGAACCAACTAATACTCTGCGTTAATTTTTGAAGAAAATTTCCTCGTGTCTTAATCGAATTTCTTTGCTTCGATTTTTAATGAAAATCCACGGAAGTACTTCTCAAACTTTTGTAAATTGGTTTTGTTTATTTTTAACAGCTTTATGATTGATTTGTTTTGGCACCTGACCTCATTAAATGCACAAATACAATACAACAATTTTTCCCTAATTCGATTTAAAAATTTGATGTAAGGCATCGCGTTAAAATTTCTGATGTTTTAAGATTGTTGCTTTTTGAATCCTTTTCTCTCAATGACCTATTTTAGCACAATAGTGTGCAACGGAATCCACTGAAACATTGAGGATAATGGTTAGTGCAGGTAGGACTTTTACAGTATTGCCCTCGGAAACTATAAATTCACCAGAGAACTAACTTAACACATCGGCAAACTCCGCTGATTGGTCGGTTCCGAAACGAGGAATTAAATCAGGCCTTCCTAAGGCGCAAGACGCAACAATGAACGTTCAGCTGTTGTTAATTATAGCAGTTTCGAATTTGTGGCCAACAATCAACTCGCTAATCCTGTTTGCTACAGTTTTGCTCCGTTCAACTTCGCCGAATGCAAATCCGGTGTTTGCCGCGAGAGAATGGGCGTAGCGTAAGGTTGGTCTTACATGGATTATGGCTTGTCTAACATCTAACACACGTCAAGAGTGTTTTCTATGAATTAATAATTAAATGGAAAGCATCTAAGTAGTAAAAGTTTATGTAGCACTAGCAATTCAATGCCAATGAAACCAAAGTACTTCTGTAATCCATATAACCTTTAATAATTTTATCTAATGTTTTCACGCTTTTCTTTCTTCGCTTACATCGGGTGAGATGAAGGCTAAGTTGTGGATAAAAAAACAGATAAATATTCAGTTGGGAGATCACTACTGCTCAAGAAAAAAGATTACTTAGTAGTCATTTTAATCTAGACGAAAGAGATCCCTGTTTTGCTCCCTTGATTATAATATTTTACATGAAATAGTAACCTGAATATTTCTTTATTTATAATAGTCACATCTATCACTATATTTCACAATATTACCATAAATAAATCAAGTTTGAAGCACTCGCAAATGTGAAATATAAACGAACATAAGTCTCTTAATGCAGTCTAGTTATTATTTATCTGTGCTTTATATTCAACCTGTGTTCTACCAGTTCTACTTAATGATTGTTTGATAGGTACTTCAGTGTGTATACTTATTTGTGTAACAAAATGAGTATTTGAATTTCCAAGCTGTTATAGTTTATGTTTTCCAAAGCGCATGAAAGTGCCACTCTATTCGAGAAGGAGCTTTAACATTGATGGCTTTTTTATGGAAATATTCAATGAAGGTGTCTCGTAAATATCAATGTCTCCCAGTATCTGCCCCCATTCGATCAAATTGTTCTTTTTAGAATATTCATTTTTAGGGTCCTGTTTTGTGGTTGGTAAAATATACATTTAAGTAAGTATCAGGCGATAAAATAAAAAATACTTTCGTCCAAATTTTATTATAGTTATTTTATGACGTAGTTTGCTAGATAGCTGATAAATCGTAGCACCTATATGTAAAATAAGAACGCGTTCTGGTGAACACAGTTAACATAGTACCTACATGCAGTATTATTTCTAAAAATTTCTAATGCTTTTTAGTTAAACATTAACAGAAATATACGGACCAACAAAATTTGGCAATAGTAGCCTTATATAAACCATGCTAAAAAACCTCCATCAATAACCGATGGTTCCCCAGTTTCAGCGCTCGTTTCCAAACAATACTATTTGTAGTGAAGGCACCACGTCCCGAACGATGAGCTGACTACAAACTGACTCATTTCCTTCAAACATCCCCCATAAAACCCACCTCCACGTCGCACCAAACTACACTCCTTGTTTCTTTCTAAACGCAATTTATTGTTATGGCTCAAATAAGAAATGCAAAATGAGATGCCACTTTATGGACTCTCCTTTTATTACGCTGTGTAAATTTATCTTTATTCGTAAAGTCTAAGCTTACATTGTTAGAGACACGAGCATAAGCTATATTACATTCATAATGCAAGAAAAACAGTAAAAACATTTACGAGATGTATCGGGGTTATCGTTCCGAAGGAGTGCCTCCCCTCTGCTCCTCCTAGCCTCCCTGAGACGTAAACTTTTGATGGGCGAATATTATGAAATATTGCCTCTGACCTCAGTAGCAATCCAAGTAATGCCCCGGAGACAATAATAAGATTACGTCGTAATAAACTAGTAATTCATAACGCTTTTATGTGATTAATGGAGAACCTTGGAGTCATTATACTAAGAGCTGAGATGGGGTAGTTATCATCCATTTCAAATTATGCTAATTCAACCGTCTGACGTTTTAAAGAAAGGGGAAGTAATAAAGAGATTGTGATGCTCTTTCTTCGTGTAATGGATGCTGAAGTCAGCTACACTTATAGAGACCTAAAATTTATTTATAAAGTTCGATGTAAGATGTTAGATTGCGAAATATGGTAAAAAATATCCGCCCCCGGCTTCGCCCGCGTGGACTACACGACTTATCGCGCGGGAATGTGATATATTTCCTGAATAAAAAACATCCATGTTCTTCTCTAGGCTACAAAGTATCTGTGTCTTAAATTTCAGCCAAATCCGTTCAGCCGTTTTGGTGTGTTTGAGCAACAAACATCCAAACATCTAAACTTCCACATTTATAATATTAGTAGGATTTGATTGAATCAGGCGTCACTTGGCGGAAGTTATGGACTTCCTTGGTGAAGATGTCACCAACTAGACTACCCTACACGTTTTACACCGCCACTCGGAGCTGGACTTTGTACGGTCTAACAACTCCTTAGGATGCCTCGAGTTGGGGGACGCGAAACACGTGTAGAGTAGTCTAATCTGTTAAGGTGCAAGGTCGCTGTCTTGGTATGTGTAGCTGCAGGTATTATGCACATATAGTTTAGTGGTGTGCTTGTGCACTTTTTTGCATGCATCTTGCATGTTTTTGACGGAAGTAAGCCACTTATATGTCTTTTTTCACAATGGTTATAGAAAAAAGCTGCAGTATTTGACATGGATTCAAGCGTCAGAGAATTCCAAGCGGGGTAGATTCGTGAATCCGATAGTTTCCATTTTAATATTACTCTAAAATTTACAAAAAGTAACAATATCAAACACCTATCTCAATGTTCCATTGTCTGCTTTAAGAATTGTTATGATTAAAAATAAAAATCGGTTGCCTTAGCATTGCTGAGGATAAAAGAATGGAGAGGACAACTCTCCAACTGTAAAATCTCGCTACGTAATCCTTGCAGTCGTCCAACTCAGATAAGTGCAACAATCCCAAGTACACAATGGCACTTGTTGCCTCGGCATCCCTTTACGTTTGAGTCGGATTTTTCATGAAGATTGTGTTGTTTATTACGTTCTAGGGGGCTATGAGCATCCAACTTTGTCTGAGCTCGAATGATTTGCGGTCTGTTGGATCGTTTCTGGGAGTTTTATTTTTCTGACATGACTCTTGGGTGCAACTGATAGTTTACGAATGTTACGCCCGAATTCTCGTACTCTAATCATCTTTGGGAGCGTCTCAAACATCATGGCATCTCTTTCATACGTTTGACATTTAAAGTGACAGGGTGATGTGTGAGACGCTCCCAAAGTACGAGTATTCGGCCATTAGTATGATATTGCAAGATTGTGTTTGCTTTTATCGAAAAGTGTTAAGTACCAGCTTTTGTGGTCTAGTGGTTTACACCACCGATTTCAGACCAAGAGGTCTCGGGTTCGATTCCCAGTGGGCGTACATATTGTATTCGGTTTGGTTGATGGTAGGACTTGTTCTTAGTCCGCCTGGCTAGCTACCGCCATCTTAAAGGACACAGCACATTACATCAACTCGGAAAGGGATCAACACCGTATCGCCTTTCGCCTCGCCGTCAACCAGGCGTCAACCTAACGCAAGCACGTAACCAAACCGGATCAGCGTCGGTACGTCGGTTAGGCGACGCCGCCCTTACGGCTAGGCAACACCGCGCTTACGGCTCGCCACACAGTGGTTCCATATAAAAAAAAATAAAAATAAAAAATAAGAGAAAAAAGATAAAAAAATTAAAAAAAAGACAAAAAAAAGAAAAAGATGTCAAAAAAATTAAAAAAAAATTGGTGTTCCTTTTCATTTTCAGACCACTGTGCGTAGAGCCGTAAGCTCGGGTACGGAGAGACGTGAGCGCGTGGACGACTAGCGGTAAGCGCGGGGATAGCAAGTTGAGCGACCCGCAAAGCGGTTCGTGAGCTGGTCCCGAGGCGAGGCGATTACGTTACGATTCCGATTAGTGTGCCTTCCAGTAGGGGGTTTCATACAAAGAATACTGAACCGCTCGAGTTGATATGGTGTCGATCCCTTTCCGAGTTGATTTTTGTGCTATGACCTTAGTCTGACGCCATAACAATGATGTTAGAGATAAGATAGGTAGCCAGTTTCTTAGTGATTGAGGATTCCGCTTCCACCTTCAGCCTTATCACCACTTAACATCAGGTGTGATGTAGGCTAAGTGCTATCCCGTTGTGGATAAAATAAAAAAAAATATAGATCAAACGTTTAATATTTGGCAATTGTCCTTCTAAAATCATAAACCATTTCAGACTAGTTAACGATTTAATTGGTTTGAATTGAATTGAATATTCAATGTGTTACGCTACTACTCTAACTTAAATCAAAGACATCAAAACGTCATGGAAAAATAATACAACATTTAAAAGTTCCTTTTTAGCAATTCATCTTTTACGCAACTTTTTGCCAACAAAAATAAATGCCAATTTAAGTTCTCCATCAGATTGGACGCTTGTATCAAATCACAAGCGTCACGTTAGTTATAGCGGAGATGTTGCCAATAAAAATGTGCGAACAAACTTAAATTGAGTTCTTTCGTTAGCTGCAGGAGCAAGTTAGATTGCCGCTGGCCAGTCTGAGAGACCACTGACATCACCTTGATTCTCCGTTTCTAGCTCGGGAAGGTCCCAGGGATCCGACGAAAACTGTTTGAAAACTTTAACAGCTCGTTGTAGATTGCCTTCAAACTTCCTAAGTTTTCCATGTGGGTTTTGAGGATACTGCAATGCCGCTTGCCGTCAGAATTAGATTTGTGCTTTGATACGTCCGGAAAGCGAGCATCTGGTATCACAAAGTTTTCTTACGTGGTATACACAAACATCTGTTAAATTGTAAAATTGTCTTTTTAACATTTAATTTTATTAAAGTACCCTTGGCTATTTAAGCTAATGCGAGCTTAAATAGCCTAATTATTATTAGTACACATAGTACTAATTATTATTAGTACACATAGTACTGGATTTTCTTATAATCTAAACAAATTAACCATTCCAGGTCATTGTGGAATTTTGACACAACAACAAACAAATGTATGTAACACAAACAGCTGAATACCTAAGTTTACTTTAAGATACGGACATAATATGCAAACATCAATCAGCCCCCTGATTCACACACCGTCGGAAACGGAATCGGGTTCGACTTCTGTGCTTTGTCTTTGTCTTTTCTATAGTGAGTGACATAGACAGTGCATACATTCCGTTGTCCGGAGCGTTTCCAAAGGTTCGTGAATCAGGAGGCTGATCTATGACTCTTTGTCCTAAGTCTAAGATAAGGGATTATGTTGTGATAAATTTTAAGTAGATCAGAGAGATCAAAGAAACGATACATGGTACATACATTTTGATTAAATATTTTTGCGCTAAAAATTTTGTATGGAACAACTAATTTTTTACGTGGTTTCATAATTGGTCCTATAATAAAAGTTGTTTGTTTTCATGAGTAGAATAATCTCCAAAATTATACGGGTGATTAAAAAAATTACCGTGTTTATAGCATTATCAGGATCCTGGTTATTAGGTAAACTGCCTTTCACCTCAATTGTCATCGAAGTTCATCTATTATAAACCTTTGTATATCACTTAGAAGCTTAATTTCACCTCAATGGGCTGTATTAGCAGGTAATACAGCCCGGAGCTAACAGCTCGGCTCCGGTGACAGGTGATAAAGGACGCCACTTACGTGATGAATATCATCTTGCTAGAGTGGTGTTCACTTCGATCAACAATATTTTCACCGTTATTTTTGTCAATCATTCCAAAATAAGGCCGGCTGGTAGAAATTTAAATTTGAAACAAGCCGTACCCCGGTACAATACTTTTTCTATTTCTTTCTGTTCTATTTTACTTTTATGTGTTTGTACTAAATATGTAAATAAATAAATAAATAACAACGGCTGCTAAGCAACGTGTTTAACCAAGGCTTATCTCTTAAGAAAGAGTGATCATGACTGGGGGCTACCGGCTTAAAAATATGGCTATGGGCAACGGCTTTATTTGAGATTTGAACCCCATATTTTCTTATATGGGCATAATATGGGCTTCAAATGTCAAAGGAAGCCCATGTCCATAATATCCATATTTTTAGCCGGTAGGCTCCCTGGCCTTAAGTAAGCTTCTTTCTGACTTCATCATTTCAGCCGTACGACGCCCACTGCTGGGCATAGGCCTCCCCCAAGGATCTCCACAACGATCGGTCCTGCGCTGGCCGCATCCAGCTGCTTCCCGCGACCTTGACCAGATCGTCGGTCCACCTTGTAGTGGGCCTGTCTGGGCCTTTCTGACCTATATAGTGGAAGCTTCGTATAATCACTAAGAAGCTTAATTTCACCTCAATGGGTTGTGGCGCTTATTAATCCGTTCCACATGTCCATTGTTATCGGCCCATCGGTTAGTATACATCGCGGGCTAATTACCCCTTAATTGCTCTCGAGTTTAATTAGCTCTGCTCCAGTGACGGGTGGTAGAGGGCGCCACTTCTGTGATGAATATCATTCAAAATCCGTTTGAATTGTTCCCCATTTCGATAAATAACAAAGAGATTGGTATATCTGTTACTGGCCAAACCCGATTTTAGAACAAACTAGTTTTTCTTAGGCCAAACTAGTTCATCGCGTTGACATTTCAGAGAGCGAATTTGCCTCGGAAGGAAATGTTGTCTGATCATATCTCTAACTAAAGTTTAGTTGAATTCTGAGATCAAATGTCCAAAAAATCCCTAGTATGATAATTCCAACTAGAAAACGGCAATTTAATAAGTAAAGATTTATTATTAGGTACTCGTAGTATAGAATAGATATAGATATAGATAATGAGTAATGGGTATTATTTACCACTTTTTACAATACAAAAATAAAATTAAGCAGACCAAATCAATAAATAATCGTTAAATGTTGATTATCATCGTATTAAGCAATAATCAGTACGATTTCGCAGCTTTGTGTTAATACGAGCACCAATGTTTGGTGGGAATTATTTAAATAAACTAATTAAGCTTAACGATAAATTTTATGCAAATCGTAAAATGTTGCTGTCAGTTATTTATAATGGACCAACGCAAACCAAATAAACTGAGTGAATATTATAATTAAGCGCTCGCTTTTTTTAAGAAACTCATTAGTCCTAATGGATTTGTTGCAACATCCACTTTGGCAGCGAAATGTAGACTGAAAATTAATGAAAGCTAACTGTTAACATTGACGTTAGCTGAGTTATAGGTGTTTTTAGGGTTCCATAGCCAAATGGCAAAAAATGAAACCCTTATAGGTTCGTCATGTCTGTTGAAACTTGGTAGGTAGATGTATTCTGTAAACCGCTTACAATTTTACGAATATAAAAAAAAGAGTAAAGGGGCTACCCTAAGGTGATTCTCACACCGCTCCGGTTTGTGATAGTACGCTTCTTAACTTTGGCTGTAGAATCTTGATTTGCATACAAAACCCGCAGTGTATAACACACTCACGCCGCAGCTCCGTCCGGTGGTGGTGCGGAAACCGGCGCGGCGGCGGCAGTGTAATAACCGCCATATTTAAACATTAAGAGAGTGAAAAATCAAAAATAAATAAGATTAAATAGGTTTTGATTTTTTACTCTCTTAGTTTAAACTAGCTTTCCGCCCGCGGCTTCGCCCGCGTGTACTACACGACATTATCCTTAGGGAATTTGATATTTCCCGGGATAAACTACGCCACTTTCCAGCTCCCAATCTACCCCCGTACCAAAAATTACATTGATCCGTTGCTCCGTTTTGACGTGAAAGACGGACAAACAAATAATACCTACCTACTGGTTTTCCCGTGGGAATATGATACTTTCCTGTGGTAAAAAGTAAAAGTAGCTTATTATAATCCTTCCCAGGGTCTCAAATTATTTAACCAATTTCTGGCCGCAAATTAGCCCGCGCTTAAAATGATTTTCGTATGGGAATGAGATTTTTCCCGCGGTAAAAAGTGTTGTCTTTCCCAGGGCCTTAAACTTTCTCTATTCTAAATATAATCCTTTCCATTAACTTAAACTATCACCTTAAATACCAATTCCATTCCACAGCTTTGCCCGTGCTAAAACTTATTTTACCATGGGAATGATCCTTATTCCTGCGGTATAAAGTCCTTGCTAAGGTCACAAAATATCTCCATTCCAAATTTCATCTGAATCGGTTCAGCCGTTTTGACGTAAAAACAGAAGATACAGACAGACAGATAAACAAATAAACAAACATAAATTTTTGCATTTATAATAATATAAGGGATAGTAGAAATATAAATATGATTGGCCAGCCGCGACTACGTCTCCGTCCGTGAGTAATTTAATTGGGTACATCGCAAAATTTCATGTCAAAAAGTAGGTAGATAGGCGTTCTCTCAGGTCCCACTATGATCAATTAATTTTTATGTCCCCGCTGCTGGGGTCCATATTGATGGATAAGGAGAATGAACCATGACCTTCCACACTGGCCCATTGCAGTTATGGGGTATTAACCAATCCAAATGCAGCCATAACCATCGGCTTATCGTGTCTACCGAAGCACCATATATTTTTGAACAGCCATCCCGTGAAAGACCACTGCGAAAGTCACATAACCTCAGCAATCGCAAGCCGAGCACGCTACCTTTACTTACTTTATACCAAACATGAAAGTCAGATCAGTGGTTTAGGCATAGGAAATTTACGATACCTAGACGAACAGTAGCTACTTTCATATGAATAATATTCGGACATTCTTCTACTCTTGAACTACCAAAAACCAAAATGCAAAAAACAAAGTCAATACCTACTACAGCTCATTCGTGCAAAGCAAAGCTTTTTTTCTCCTCCAATACGCTAGTTGATACATAACTACTCTTTGGTGGCAATGAGGTATACGTAGCACTGTAAAAACGGATTGAGTTTTCAAACATGTGTCAAAACAAAATGAAATTAAAAAATTATATTTAAAAAACCTTTTATTTAAAATCAAGCTTTTATTCGAATTTCCTAAAAAGAATAAAATAAACGTTGTATCAAGTCAAATCCCACAAATTTATTACATTAAACAAATTATATGTTTTAAAAGCTTGTCGCTTTAATTTCATATGTCAAATATAAGTTAAAGCAGTGTTTAGTGCAAGCCCAGTAACAATAAAATCTCGCGACAAGCTTTTAAAACATATAATTTGTTTAATGTAATAAATTTGTGGGATTTGACTTGATACAAAGTTTTTTTTATTCTTTTTAGGAAATTCGAATAAAAGCTTGATTTTAAATAAAAGGTTTTTTAAATATAATTTATTTTTGTATTTTTAGTTATTATTGGACGTGTTTCTAAGTCGCTTCATTTCATTTAATGCATCATTATTGCATAGTCGATTGCTAGTTAATTTATTACAGTTTAGCTCTTCAACTGCATCAAGTCTGCAAGCACAAATATATTTTACCACCAAATAGAGATTGTAGATTCTTACTACTGACACACACATATTCATTAAATACAAGGCATATTCACATAGGTATAAGAGAAGGTAGCACTGTATTACGAACAAGAATAGAAAAAACAAAATTAGACCCAATAAGACAAAAAGTTCCAAATAAAAATGTGTGTGTGCCGTGCCGCAGCAGTACTCAATGGTCGCAGTTCAGCGTCATATTACTTGTCTTACAACGCAAGCAAACGCTGATTTTCAGTTTAGTAAGTATTTCAAAAATAAATATTAAAGAACAAGACACATTTAAGTTTCTATCAAAGTTGATAAACATAATACATAAAGAAAAAAAGAATTTTTCTTTTCTGTAGGTAGACTATGGTTGTATTACCTAACTTGGAGCCATCTGTCGTTGACTTTAGTAAACTATTTATGTTCAAAGTGACATCTAGTATAGTGTGCCAATCTTTTCTGTTTCGGTGACTATCTTAGGAACTAAAACAGTTTTCATACGACAGTCAATTTTGACAGCTAATTTCGCATTGCAAGTGGCTCCTCTGTCACGACTGTCACCGGAACAGAAAAGCTTGTGGCACTGTAGGGTCTGAATCATGAAGCTCGACTTAATACTGGTATTAAGTCGAACTTCATGGTCTAAATATAGCAACTTCGCGTTTTTTGCTTCTTTTTATAGTTCGTTCGTTATAGTCCCACACTCCTGTCTGTTCCGGTAACAGCCGTGACAGAGGAGCCACTTGCAATACGAAATTAGCTGTCAAAATGGACTGTCGATGTCGTATGAAAACTGTTTAAGTTCCAAAGATTATCACCGGAACAGAAAAGCTTGTTGCACTATAGTTCTTGTAGCCGCTACACACGTCCAGACCAGACCTAACCGCCGATTTGGTGCGGATGAACTTTGCTGTAAAGCAAATATAATCCGTGCTACACACGTTCGTACCAAATCAAAATCAAATCAAATCAAAAAAGCTACACCAAATCTGGCCTTGGCCAAGGCTTTGTATCACATCACTGGACAAGGCCTTGTATCACATCACTTTTTCTTATCAAATAGGTACTTACAGAAATCACCTGGATTTGCCAATGCAACGGGCTTGTAAAGAAAAAGACCTATTAACAAAAAAAGGTCTTGGATTTGAAAAAAATTGAACGGTACCTGTCACAAAAGAATGACGAAAAATTCTTCAAAACCATTTCGAGTGGCCTGTAACTGACAGGGAAACTTAATTTTTAATTAAATGTATTTTTTTTTAAGTAAGTAATTGAGAAGAAGCCTAAGTCCAGGGGCTTTAAATTAATGTCTTAATAGAAATAATAATAATTTTCACTTCTCATGCTCTAAAAGTACGCAAATATAGCCCTACGAAGCGGGACTAAAGTGGTTATTTAGTAGCTATTTGATAAGAAAAAGTGATGTGCTAGGGAGTAAAATGTAACTACTTTTTTAATTTCCTTCATGTGACATTAGATAAACTCAAACAGCCAGTGAATATACTATTAATTGTGAAATGTGGACCATTTTCATTGCGAAAATGTTAAGACGTTTTTTGTTTCATGGTATTTCCGCAAGGAAGGTGCTTTGTGCAAAAGTTTTGTGACTGGTTTAGCGGAAAAAACTGACTGAGACTTTTTGGCGCCATTTTGGCGGGTTGAGTGGATATTTTAATTTACCGCAATTTGTTTTATAGTGGACTTTGTGACTAAAGATAGGTGTGGTTTTGTGCCCCAAGTGTCTACGCAACTGGAAGATATGTGGAATGATTAAAACAGGCGCTATCTCGGTAAAGTGATGCCGAGTGTTTTATTATAGTGGTGACTACCTCAGCAAGAATTATCGAAAAGGCTGGCTTGACACACTTGACGCCAAATACTCCAAGGAGCATTGGAATATAACACACCTACATTCTTATGAAAACTTAAGAAACTATAATAAATTAATAATACTCAAGAATTGGCAGTATGGGCCTGTCCTACAAAAGGGCGAATATTTTTACTACTACTACTACTACTGACCGCGAAAATTTCAGAATTTGTTAAATGTTTTTGTACTAAATTGACTAGTTTTCTCGCACTCGAAGTGAAAAGTTCAGTTTGCACCTCGAGACTAAACGCCAACTTAATATACCCTTGGTTTCATTGACTCCCTCGCACGCTCGGACGCCAAAACTTAGTTTAAGATCTCAAATGTACCACATGAAATGCAATAAATAAATATTCTATTCTATTCTATTCCAAACCACCTCTGGTATATAATGGCTTTGTTTAGTCCCTCGTTATAAAATCTACTATTGATAATCTCAAATTTATGTAAATAGTATATTATTGCATACTTTTCAAAACTGCATCAAACATTTTTACTGCTTGGTATGTTTTTTTAACAGACAGTTTTTTTGTCTCCTGACTCTCCTGAGCAATTATGTGACATGGACTCATGTTCTTTATCAAATTACCAATTCAAATCGGCTGTCGGGTTGGGACGTGTGTTCGATTACTAGTTGAATTTAGAGTGTGCGCTAGATAAGTCTGCGCGGGGTCAAAATCGAATACTAATATTTTCCATAAGCTTAGAACAAAATAATGTACTGTAACTAGCGCCATAAACGCCCCAGTCGCAGAGTTATCTGACACGCGCTCTGAAGATTGCGCTCACTGAATGCTCGCTGATTATTACTTTATGGTATACATTGACAATGTGTCAAGCCATGGCCCGCTATCATTTCTCGACTGCTTGCGCTCCTACAGGCCATGCTGCTCGGATTGGCAACGTCATAAATGTCAATGTCGCACCACTAATCCTAATTTCTTGTATGCATGAGATGAGATGAATTCCTGATTATAGCGCCTTAAAATCAAATAATACGCGTACATAACTAAGGGTTGTTTTATTTTAACTATATCACAGTCACGAAAATGTTTATTAAACACTCCTACTGATGTTGTAAGCTCCCAGTCGGCTCGAGGTATCGCACGAATCCATCGCTGACGCAGTGTTCCTCCTTCGGGAATCCAAATCTTTCGAGATCAAAGGTGTCATAAGTAATTTCCAACAATGATCACGTATTTATATGCACTAATTATACAATAGATATTGTATTAAAACACCCAAACAGCAATCAAGAAAATCAAACAGCAACGTTTCTTGACATGACCAAAGAGTATTCCGACTTGCCACATCCAGATAAAAAAATTATCCAAAATGTGCAAAAATAATAGATTTTCTTTTTATTTTGTAACAAGCAAATTTAACCAAGTTGTTAAATAAATGCGTGCAAAATCCGAGAAAGTGTTTTATTTAAATGAACAGGGGCCCGATTCTCAGGCATTCGAACTTTTTCAGTGTGGTAATTCGTATGTCGAACATTTTGTTTGTGGTTTCTATTGAAAAGTTAGAACGTTTTCAAACAAACTAAGCTGTCTCACATGTCAACAAATTCATTTTGACAGCTAAGTTCGTATACGAACATCTATTGGTTTTTACCACTCGTAGCGTTCGACTGGTTTTCGATCGAACTTTTTCGATTGTGAAATTCTGACAATACAAAAACTGTGTTATATTTGAATTTCGAGCTATAAATGTGAACTTTTCTCGATTGCCTGAGAATCGGCCCCCAGTTCGCGCAGAAATCTAAGATGTGAATTGAATTACGGCGAAAGTTATTTTTTTTTATTATATTATATCAAGTTTAGCCTAGTCAACGAAGAGATATAGACGGAAAGGTTTGGATCACAATTTTTGACTTTGGAACTTTGTTTGGGCTAAAAGTTTTGTATACTATACTGTATATATTTTACCGGCCAAACCCGATTTCAGGACTAACTAGTTTTTCCTAGGCCAAACTAGTTCATCGCGTTGACATTTCAGAGAGCGAGTTTGCCTCGGAAGTCCTGTAGAACACGTGATTGGTTAAAATGGTGGTTATTTTTTTTTGTGTCATGTTCTACATCTACAGGTCTTTCGAGGCAAAGTCGCTCTCTGAAATGTCAACGCGATGAACCAGTTTGGCCTAGGAAAAACTAGTTTGTCCTAAAATCGGGTTGAAAAAAAATGAGACCTTCAAACCGTAACAACGACTCCGTAGCTCAGTGGTTAGAGCAGTCGTTCTAACAACGACTCCGTAGCTCAGTGGTTAGAGCAGTCGTTGTAACAACGACTCCGTAGCTCAGTGGTTAGAGCAGTCGTTGTAACAACGACTCCGTAGCTCAGTGGTTGGAGCAGTCGTTGTAACAACGACTCCGTAGCTCAGTGGTTAGAGCAGTCGTTCTAACAACGAGTCCGTAGCTCAGTGGTTAGAGCAGTCGTTCTAACAACGACTCCGTAGCTCAGTGGTTAGAGCAGTCGTTGTAACAACGACTCCGTAGCTCAGTGGTTAGAGCAGTCGTTGTAACAACGACTCCGTAGCTCAGTGGTTAGAGCAGTCGTTCTAACAACGACTCCGTAGCTCAGTGGTTAGAGCAGTCGTTGTAACAACGACTCCGTAGCTCAGTGGTTAGAGCAGTCGTTCTAACAACGACTCCGTAGCTCAGTGGTTAGAGCAGTCGTTCTAACAACGACTCCGTAGCTCAGTGGTTAGAGCAGTCGTTCTAACAACGACTCCGTAGCTCAGTGGTTAGAGCAGTCGTTAGAACAACGACTCCGTAGCTCAGTGGTTAGAGCAGTCGTTCTAACAACGACTCCGTAGCTCAGTGGTTAGAGCAGTCGTTCTAACAACGACTCCGTAGCTCAGTGGTTAGAGCAGTCGTTCTAACAACGACTCCGTAGCTCAGTGGTTAGAGCAGCCGTTGTAACAACGACTCCGTAGCTCAGTGGTTAGAGCAGTCGTTGTAACAACGACTCCGTAGCTCAGTGGTTAGAGCAGTCGTTCTAACAACGACTCCGTAGCTCAGTGGTTAGAGCAGTCGTTGTAACAACGACTCCGTAGCTCAGTGGTTAGAGCAGTCGCTACACTTAAATTACACTTAAATCTTTACTAATGAAGCTGTTTTTATCGGGCTTATCTCTGAGGTCTCATTTAACATGTAAAGAAAACGCATTTGATGGCTTAGTTTGCGGATAATAGTTATTTTATTATACAAACACACCGATGAAGGCGGAAAGAGATCGTTTGTATATTAAGTGTTTCAAGACTCTTCAGGAGAAAATATCATTGTCGAATGTCCATAGTTAACAACATTTATTTTCTTGAATAATGAGAGTAAATTTTATTTTCGGTTTGTTAGTTTAATCTTAGTTATAAACGAATTTTGTGTATCTCCAAAAGCAATTTAAATAACCTCAGGTACCTACTTAACGACAATTACTGTTTGTTTTGACTTGTCAAAAAAAGTTATCGTAGTATTTTGGAAAGTAGTAATAAATAAGCACATATATACATGTGCATCGGTTTTCTGTATGAAATGAAGCAGGGAGAAAAACAACCTTTGAAGAAAGACTTTCTTGCCGTTTCTTCTCCAAGGTTTTCGCCGTAGGGTTTGCGAACCGATGGCGTAGCTTCTATGACGTTCACAAGTACTGTAAATAAGAATTTAAATTGGATAAATAAATTAGACTTTGAAATTGGAACCAATAAAGATAAAGACAATAAAGGACAAAAAATCCATCAGCTGGGTGTAGAAACAATAAGTTTATCACGCAATAATGTCATCGCGGAGAAAACAATTTATATTGGGGAAGTCCCCTCTGTCTGAGGAAGCACCGAGTAAGTGCTGAAGTTAAACACATTCTTAGGGAAGCACGAACTTTATGGAAATTCATCGATGTTTAAAAAGGATTGAATATAATCTTGCTTTTAAAGACTTTCAGTAGTGGGAAACTAAATTATAGTGTGACAAAAGTCTTCAGTGATACGAAAGTGATAAAATAGCTGTATATTTTGTCTAATGCTAAGTTACTTTATGTAGGAGCGAGCACCTACAATGGTCCTTCGAGCCGGATCAATATGTAGAGTCGCAAACCCTACATATGATGTAATGACGTTGATGTTTTAAGATGATGTTCTGTGATGACGTAATCACGTAGCTAAATGTTCGCAGGATTGTAAGGAAAAATGTATACTTAACACATGTGTCACCGATAATAGTTTTATTGCCACTAAATAAAAATTACATGAATTTACAAATATGCTACGTTAGCGGGAATTACATAGGTAATTACGCGTAATTGATACGTATTGTAGGTGCTCGCTCCTACACTTTATGTAAAATACCTGAAGTTAAAAACGACTTCATTACCAATGTTGATTATTAATACAATATGTGTGAGAAACAAAATTATGAAAAAAAATACGGGTTGCACAATGCACTCCGAGACTGCCGGCAGAAGTAAAAAGGCTCCCTAGACATTTTCACAAAAAAAGGAATTTGACAAAAAAAAATGCGGACTGTATTTGAACTGAGGTCTTCTGGCTTCAATGCAGCTTATTTTCTAACCTGAGCTATCACAACTTTGGAAACGGTGGCAAAATTTGCCTTCGTATTCTAATGACATTGTAACAGTTTTTCTATCAGGTCACGTGTCCGTCTTACGATTTGACAATCTGACGGTCACGTGATCCTGACGCGAGTTTAACATTTTTTACCCATCACAAAAAGTGCACAACGCCACTAAAGAAATTTACACTTCAAAAAATAGGAATAGGAAGAAAATGACTTATGGTATAAGAAAGAAAAAGCTCAAAAAAGATATAAAAATAAATTAAGTTAACAAGAAACAATTCAAGAAACCGGGATTTGGGACTAGACATCTAACTAATATTATAAAAATGTGAAAGTTACTCGGTCGCGGCGAAATGCCTGAACGGATTTGGATAAAATTTGGTACAGAATTGATTGTAATGTAAATAATGTTATGTTACCTAATAAACGTGTGGGTTTTTTTATTTTGTATTTTTGTCATAAAAATGTAATAATGCAGGCACTGTTGGTGTCCTTAATGAATAAATTAAATTAGGTTAGGTTTTTAGAATTTATTCTCATAAAAACACAAAGTTTACTTAAAATGAGAAAACAAGTATTACTTATGATTATTTTCTTAGTGGCTATTTTTAAACATCGGATACTCGGCGGAAATTAATCTAGAATAGCGTATATTATTATACTACTTTTTACCTTTGGAAAATATCTCATTTACGCGTGCAAAGCCGCGGGTGGATAGCTAGTTATGTAATGTGTAATTAATCATCGACCATTATTATTCCAACCGTATAGACATCACTAAGGAAGTTCGCGTCGCCTTCGGGTGTCTCCGAAGCCTTTGTGCGAGTTTTGCGCCATCGGATCCAAAACGCTTGTAATCGGCTTTATTGATTTTGTAACTTTAACAATTAACCAGCGTTAATGTGTATTTAGAACTGTTAACGGCAGCTTAGCGATCAATATCCTATTTTATAATAAATCTTATTCGAAAATCATATCACCTCAATCATAGCGCCATCACTTTTACAATATTGCTACTGACTGCGATATTACTTTATTATTGTTTGAAAAGTTCACAGTAAGCACCCTGAATATTTCGATGAAACTGAAGCTCTAGTTTCTAGGAAAACGGTATCACATTAAGGTAGAAGCTGCATGTCAATGACGTCTCTATAAGGCCATCAACGGTCAAACTATCGTTTGGCTTCGACGCAACGGTATCAAATACCGGACTGCACCTTTGTACGTAGACGATCTAGTGATGTCATTCATCTTTGTATTGCGGCTGCCATTTATCAGAGCTGAATACCTAGAAAACCAGAGCTTACCTGGCTGAAATTATCAGAGAACTATTGGGATTTGACTTTTCGGAAGAAAAATTGGAAATTCAAAATAAAAAAAAACCTTAAATTCTCACTTTTCAAAATCATGACAACGATATGTTTACCACAAATGATAAAATCAATGATACAACCTTCTGTGCTATTAATACTCAAAGTAATGTTTTCAATATGATTGAAAATAATCTTACAAGAGAACTCAAAGAAGAAGAAGATCAAAGAAAGTTGTAAGAGAAAATTAAACATTCAATTAAATTTAAGATGGCTGCAGTTCTATTGAATACAATCATTGAGTAGGAAGGATGAATATTGAGTAGAATAATAATATCCTCTTACCTTTTCATGCTTCATTAAGTGTCTACGTAAATATATACAATAGAGTGGAATAGTGTCTGGCTTAGCACACACTTAGTTATTGTAGTCTCATACATTTTGGGTGAAATTAAAAATGATAAAGATTTGCACACATAGGCAAGCACTCAAAATTCCTTGGAATTGGATAAAAGAACTGGCAAATTGAAATAGAAATATTATGAAAAATCTACTCGTTTTACAACCAACTCCGATGGCACTTGAACCTACGATCATTAACACACTGTGTGTGAGGTCGACGAAGATATGTCGACTTTTTTATAATATTTCACTTTCAATAGTAAAAAATGGTTTGTGAATGCAAACAAGTAAAAATAATAGGACTGGTAAAGTCAGACTCACACCCTATCATTTCCTGAATGAAATATGAGGGGCAGTATAGTTTACTAAGCGATTACCAGAACGAGAACTGGGTGCCTACCATCAACTTTAAGACAGCGATTCAAGAATAGCGCGATGCAGAATAGGTTCCTAAAATGAATTGCTTTCTTTCGTACTCTGGCCTTCTAAAAACTGGATCGCAAATGAATTGCTAAATGTTAATGACCGAACGATTTGTGTCCTTTTTCTTCTACCCGTCTCTTTCACTCGATTCTGTCATGCCCGGAGAGTGAGAGGGACGGGTATAACCTGCAGGTGACATGTTAAATCGACCGGGTTATAAGTCAAATAAGAATTCCTGACAGCTTGGCGGCTGTGAAATGTCATTGATCGATCACTGAATCGCTGTCATTGATATTAAGCTGTCGTGGTACGAATAAGCGAAGCAATTCAGTTTAGGTCCTAAACAAAACCGCAAAAAGAGTTGATGGTAAGCACCCAGTTCCTACTTCGGACACAGAGCTCTTTAAACTTAATTAAGTTCCATCCAAACTTTCATTTGAATAGTCAGAGCCACTCGTTGTTGCGGCCAGGTTCGTCCGTGCGTGCGTTTCTGTAAAAAGCAATATTCCGATTTAATTAATCCCAATCGATTCCATCGACAAAGGGTGGGAGCCCGTGGAGGTTGTCGACAAAACTAAAAAATCCATTCCGTATTCCATTGAACTTTTGCGATGTCATCCGCCGACATGGAATGATGATTGCCGCGTGTTCGGACGGCTTATCTTTTAAAATTGATTTTAGCATCGACTGATTTTTTTATTCTCTGTAAGTATTGTATCCTTTGTACCCAATAATTCAACAGTACTGGAAAGGAATTCAACAGGTTAAAAATAAAACAACACATTCAAAATATTTGATTTTGATTCAAACATAATTTGTTGAGGGGCCCGTGGCGCAGTGGTTCGGCGCGCTCGGCCTGTGGTCGTTAAAGTTAAGCAACTTTTGCAATGGTCAGTCACGGGATGGG